>CM068369.1:132426038-132893538 GCA_034769895.1 Magicicada septendecula
TTAACATGGTTCCAGTAACACAAGTATGATTAGAGTAGCAAGTTTTGGCAGCTGCAGACAGAGGCGTACGCTAGCAAGCACGCACAATGGGCGCAGAAACGCCTTTATGAGATGTGGTTAGAATCTTTCACTATTGAAATAAAGTTCTCAAAGCGTACCCATGTTTCTGCTTCTTAAACATAAAAATTTACCGGGGTATCCGAATAAATATAGTTTATCGTATGTAATTAATACAGCTTATGATTAATATGTTTCCACATTTAATAGAAAATAAAAATGTAAATACGACATCAAAAAACGTGTCAAAGAAAGAGGATTCGTAGTACACAAACTTTAAAAAGTATAAAAGTGATTTTTAGGATACGAATGTAAAATTGTGATTTTTTTCTAATGTGAGTGTGAAATGAAGATATTTAGATTAAGAGTACAGCTATGACTTTTTAGCTATGAGTTTACAACAATTTTCAAGTAGGTTGTCAATAATTTTAAATGATTGGATGAATTTTTAATTTTATTTCTTGGAAGCACAAGCTGTCTTGAACTTTACTGTCAAATTTCATATATTTATGTAGTTCAAAAAATATCGGATAAAGTTTCCAAACCACCGACAACGATAACAAAAAATTACGTTTGCATAGGAATGGTTTATCTTTTGAAGCTGGAATGTAGTTAATAAAAATCTTATTACTTAAAAAAAACTCGAGTGATCTTCAAGACAGTCTAAAAATCAATATTTTTACATATTTGTGAAATCCCATATATGTTGTTTTTACATTCTGTTAATGTAAATTATTATGTGTTTAAGAACGCAGATTACCACCTCGCCCAATTCAGAGTATAGCATTGTACCTGAAGTATTCTCTACATCTAAGTCCATCTCTACTTTGTCTTCATTACTCTGGTCTCGTTTATTAGTCTTTAAGCGAAGTTCACATTGGCGTTCAGACACTGGAATGTGGATATTGCGGCATGTTTGTTACCTCAGGCTTTATTACTATTGTTTTATTTACATTGATGTTACTGATGTTTTTGTTTCTCTATTCTAGTCTGGAGATATAGCATATTTTGAATGACAGATTAAAAAAATAATTTTAATTTATTTTATGTTTTGCCACGTTTAAGTAAACCAATAAGTACATATAGCTCATCGACCGCGTTAAGCTGTCAAAAGGCAACAGACTTTGAAACTTCTTGGCTTGACAGCAGATGTAAATATTTGATTTCTTATTAAAATATTTCAATGACTGTGTTATAATCACCGAACTGCGTCAAAAGTGGATACGAAACGTTAAAGCGTATTGTACTCTGAAAAGTACGTATTTTTTATAAATGTTTTAGTTAGAAATTAAATAATAATTTATAATCATCATCATCATCATCAAGGATTAAACCAAGGATGGTTTGTTCCGGACTCAAATAGGCAAAGATTAGAGCTGGTCACTCCAGCGCTTCCTCGGACATCCCACACCTCACCGTCCCCTCGGCTTATAGTTCCATATTTGTTTGGGGATGCAGCAGTTTTCCATACGGCAAAGATGTTCCCACCAATTCAGCCGATACTGGACGATCCTGTCGAGTATACTCATAATAGACCCTATTCAGTTCCTGCCGTACATCTGTGTTTCTTCTATGATCGTGGAGAGTAGGCCTATACCCTGCCACGAGTCTGAGAAATCGCATAAAATAATAATCATAATCATAATTTTTCAATGAAGGGTTAGTGAGGATCGGTAAAAAATAACACAAATTTTTTAACTTATTTGTGTCGACGTTTCGACAATGTTTATTGTCATCATCAGGACCTGTGTATGAAATACAGAAGAAATGTCAAACACAATAGAACAATTATTTGGTTGAACGTGTTCGTGTATGTGAGTGTATGTGAGTGTGTGTGTGCGTGCGTCTTGGAAACGTCTTGTGATACAAAAATATCGCTTGCAGCCTACATCGAATGTAAAGTTGCAAACATAATATTGACAACGTAATATTTGTGGGCCAGAAAATCGAAAGAATTCGTCACCGCGATCGCCAGTAACCGCTAGTGGAAACAGCACCCATAGAAGCTGGTCCATGTTATACGTATGTATGTGCTATTGTGTGTGTGTGTGGGGGGGGGGGCGTTTATATCTGTATTAGTTTGTAAGGAGGGCCTATTAAAATTAATGTTTTTTACAATATTAAAAGTGTACAAAAAACCTTAATCAGTACAGTACATACAATTCAGTGTCTGTATTTACTAGCAAAGAAACGGGTATTTATCGTGAATTAGCTGGAAACGCAGTTGTACGGTATCACTGCACAGATTACAACCTGGTTTCACGTTCTCAGTAAGTGCACTTAGCAGAGACAAAGTGTCATTTTTCTCTGTCTTAGAGGTGTCATAAATCTCTTCATAAACATTACTCACTTTTCTCTAAAAATATATTACTGCCACACTGTCGTAAACTGCCAGCGACTGCCAGCCATAACCTAACCTAAACCCACAGTCGTTTACAGTTTACTAGGCCTATTACTGTTTACTGGTGTTAGATGTTGTTATTTTACGTAGCTTACAAGTAACATAAGGAAAAACAATAAAACTTCCTTATGTTACCCCCACAATTGACTCTATAAAATTGAATTTCTCTTCGTTAAACAGTTTACACTTCAGAAATACATGTTTCCAGCGGCTTGTATGCTACAGTGATATGTGTTTAAAACACGCACTTTGGGTCGACGTCACGTACGTAAGTTAAGACGTTTACGTCGCGTCGGTCCGATATTAAGCAAATTTTCGCGAAAACAAATCTGCACCAGCTTGCATCACGTTCCCGTTCGTCGTACCACGTTCGAGTTCTGGGTTACACGCTGCAGACGTGATTTACATGGTTGACACGTTTGTACCAACCTGTGCCCAATGCCTTTATCGTTTGCCTGCGTCTCTGTCATTCCACCAGTCTGTGCTGTATGGAGTGTAGCCTACAGATAACGTGTAACGCACTTCAGACAGACACAGAAAACTGAATTTTCTCAAAAATGTACGTCTTAAGCTTCGTGAATCATAAAATAAGATTTTACACAATGATGAATGATGAATGAAAAGTGTGAATGTTTTCAGAGAGCTAGAATATATTGTTTCGACGGTCTGACGGATCGTCGTATTGTACGGTGGAAACAAAATACAGACACCAATAAAGTCACTAATTACCAGCTTTAAGTAGTCACAAATAACAATATGAAATCAACAAGATACTCTCATACATTAATTAAAGTTAAATTTATCCACATGCAGTAATAATTGTCTACTATTAAAGTTCCTCACTAATTATAACACAATAATCACTTTCTACTAATCCGCAACAATCACTTGATCCGCACAAAAAAAATCGCCCACTGTAACTAATTTCTAAGACGGCCGTAGACCCCATATATACGCTACAGAGTTTCCAGAATAATTTTCCATTCTTTTGGCGGCGTGCTGGCATAATTTGTGTAGTTACAAGTGCTCGAACGGTCTGGAGGCTACGTGTGTGCCTACGGCCTTGATCGAGGCGCTGCACCTGATCGGGTAACCGCGAAACGTATAGAGTGCGTTACGTAATTATGATAGCAATATTTTAACGTCTCACAAAGGATTATTCCCTCAGAAATTTTGTTAATTGTCGAAGTTCAGTTAATCAAAAAAAGAACGCAATATATGGAACTTACCATATGTTATATGGTACCATACCATATATATAATTACCAGAGTTGCCTCATTGTGTTTTCGTCAAACATGTTAACAAGTAACAGGTTTACCAGATAAATTTACGAAGCTGGCATAGTTTACAAAAATTAAATATTTATAGTCAATATATTGGCAGACTCAGATTAAGTTAAATCGTATAAACGTAATTACATTGAAAATCAAAACACTCGAAAGTTGTAGACGTAATAAAAAGTTTATTAAGGCGCAAATTGATTGAAGTTCTACAGATGTCTTTTTACAACAATATAAGGTCAGGATAAAAGGTCACTGAATCATTGAATCCGAAGACTTCGACGTAACCTCTATATGCCATGAGTAAAAAATATATTTTACAAAATACTGAGTTTTTTTTAACACTGTAGCGGTACTAGTTCTGATATATGGAGATGAAGCTAGAGTTATGACAGAAAGAGACAAATCAAAGATTCAGGCAGCGGAAATGAAATTTATGAGGAGTATTCTGGGCTGTACCACATTTGATAGAAAGAAGAATGTGGATATAAGGACGGAACTGGGAGTCGACTCATTGTTGGAACAGCTAAGGAGTAACAAACAAAGGTGGTGTGAACATTTGGGAAGAATGGCAAGTGACAGGATTCCAGTGTTAGCAATGGAATATAGACTCTTGTTTTTTAACGGATATTGTCAGGCGATACTTGCAAGTTATTTTGTGTAACTGGTGTAAAGGTAGCTGTAATTTTTTTCATAGCAAGCAAAACTCTTCGATCGCCAACAAAGAAAATAATGTTCAGTACGGTGTTATTAATTGTAAAAGTATTTATTCAGTGCACTGTAAAGCATAACAGTGAGTGTTTAAATAAGTTTTTTGTTCCCAATAACGATTTATAAAAACAGTCCTCTAATTAATTTATAGTTTTGCAGTAACAACTCTCTAGGCAGATTTCTAAGATTTCTAGGTAGTATTAGAATGTGTGTACACACCTACAGTGTTGAACAATCGGCAGAAATGCAACAGAGATTCTCCCTTCCGTGACGAAAGGGTAGTAGAAAATGGATCGCAGAATTAAAATTGACAGTCACAGTAGTAATCGTAACAGTACCTATCATTGACAGTGTCATTCAACACTCATCTATCATCTATCACTTAATGTCACTGATCTTTATATTCTGCTGCTTGATTAACGCCATAGCTCATATAATCACTATAAAAGTCTAACTAAAATAAAGTTAATGCTTAAACTAAAATGAATATACAGGCAAGGGGCATAGTAAAATGAAAAAGAAATAATCAAGAAACCTCAAAGCTACAGTGCATGGAGTCTCAGAAAACTATAGTTGTTTCATGAAGACAACTAGTTAGCTATATATATCCGATCTATTTCTCAAAATAAATAATCGAAGTGGATAGTTTTGTATTTTGGTGTGTATTTACGAATCTATGCGGATTACCATAACACATATGTTAATGGTTTATTTTAGTGAAACGACAGCTCGCTTGGACTGCGCTCTACATCAAAATTTTAACGTTCGCATTTTATAACTAGGCAAAAAGTAAAAATAAATTACAATTATTTACTTAAATATTGACGGGTTATAACGTGAACAGCTAACAAAATAATTTAAACAGTAAGTATATTTACTTTTAATTATAGGGTTATAACACGTTTCATGAGCGGCAGCCTCAATGGCTTAAGAGGATGAAATCCACAATAATTACATCCCACTCACCACCAGAGGGTGGAAAAAGTTCACGAATTTTATTAATCTGTTAACTTTTAGGCTATTTTATTATATTTTCACTATGTGCGCTAATATATTAGTAACTCTTTTTTTGAATACACGAACAGGTTTGAAATATGAAATACAGGAAAATCAATTCATTCAATAAGTATTTTCTAAACAGTGTTTCAATAAAGCGTATTTTTATTCTGATATTACAGTTAAATTTAACGGAATTAATTTCAGGAGGTTGTCACACGTTTTTCAACCACTTTAAAGATAGTAATGTTGATTATTCTTGACTTGTTTTCGTTTTTGCTTGAAGCCGACTCGACGGAACTCCCAAAACAAATTATAGACACGCCACTGTTTGCCACTACAATTTTATCAATTTGTATGCCTAATTTTATTGGATTCTCTACCAAATTGTTTTACAAAAGAAGGAGGAATTTGCTTTGTGTTGGCGGCATAGTAGAATTAATTTTTAGTGTTTAATTGATTACATAAATACTACTTTAAGGTAAAATTTCAGTAGTTATTTTCTTACCTAATTATTGACTATTTCGTTATTTCAGTTTGTTAACAATAATTTATATTTTTGTAAGCACAGTTTTACTTTTTGGATTTAAAAATTATATGAAAACCATTTTGAAATTATTAATTGATTAATATATGTATAAATAATTATTATAAACTTTATTATTTTCCGGAGTGATGGCACCTTAATCTAGATATACAATAAGGTATTAGTAGACCCTAAAATAATTTAGTATTGTTTACATCTTTCCTGTAATGTGTTGTTTTACAAGCTAACCTTTTCAGCACGACAAGTTTGCGTGTTCTGCACAAGTGAACAACTCAATAAAACAAAATATCCATTTTACAGTCTCCAGGATTTAAGTTAGGAATATAAATAGTCATTTAAGACGGCATTCACATTCAATTGTTGGTAAATTTTTTAATACAGAAACATATGGTTTTTATACTAACTCTGGTAAAGAGATAACGTTTCTAAAGTAACGATACGGGAGAGGAAATTTCCGATCATGTTTATTGCTGACGTCACAGCTTAAGTAAAGTTTAGAGTCTTGTTCCGCTTAATGCAGTTAATCTGTATTCGTTAAAGACATTAAGACGGATATGTTACGTCTTACGTCTCCTCCAAAACGTGTTTATAATTTAAAATCGTAGAAACTAAACTAAACAAAATTAAAATATAAACTCGGTATTCGAAAAGAAGATATAAAGATTTTGTAATTACTTTTATTGACTTTAAGAAGGCATATGACTCATTTGATAGAAATACATTGTTCAGAACTCTTAATGAATTCGGCTTGGATAATAAAACAAAAAATTAATCAAACAAACGCTGACGAATACCTACTCCAAAGTGAAATTCAGAGATGAAATTAAGACAGGAGTCAGACAAGGCGATGGACTATTACCGTTGCTTTTTAACTGCATTCTAGAAAAAGAGAATGGAGGAAATCATTGGAGGGAAGTCACATCAGCCAGGGAATTAGACTACGCTGTAGCAGAGATAACCTGTCAATAGATTGCCTAGCGTTTGCAGATGTTCTAGCAATCCTATCAGATTTAGTAGAAACAGCCACGTGAAATTGCTGAAAGAACAAGACAAAAGAGCGTGTTTACAAATTTCTTTCGAAAACCAAGTTCATGACAAATATCAAGCCAATATATATAAAAAAATGAAAACTCGATATGGCCAAATCTATGGAACTGACAAATTCAGGTACCTTGGAGAACTTATTGAATAAAACGTTTCAGAGAAATAAGCCATTAAAGCACGCGTTAATAAAATGAACGTTGCTTACCATTTAACCAAGGATACATATAAGAAGAAATCAATATCCATTAATGCCAAACGTAGGCATTATTTAACAGTAATTCCCCCGGAAGGACTTTATGCAGCTGAGTGACTCTGAACAAGAAAATGATGATGGAAGAACTGAAAGTCACAGAAAGAAAAATGTTAAGAAAAATCTTGGGATCAGTAAAAGATGGAGAACAGTACAGAAGATGCCACAATAATGAGCCGTACACACATGTTGAGAAAATTACAGACGTAATTAGAAAAAGAAGAATTACTTTCTTCGGAAATGTTCAAACAATGAATCCTGGAATACTAACAGGAAAGCTTTTTAACTATTTCAGAAAGCTATAAATGTCCAATACGTGGTTCAAAGAAACAAAAAATATAGAAGAACTCCAGGTTACTCAAGAAGACACTGAATAATGCTTGGCACTCAAAAAAAAAAATTAAAAAATGTCCAAGGTTTTCAGGAAAAACTCAATAAGAGGACAGGTGCCATCTGGACTGACGAAAGGAGGAGAGATATCGATCAACAATGAAGGAGATATGGGGTGGAGGAAGAGAGAGGAGAAGAAGGGAGGAACCAGTTGAACCAAACGTAGTCCACAGTGGCTCATACGAAAAAAATATTAACTCAGACACGTTTTCGTCGTTTTTGGAGTTAAAAGTAGGCTTAATAAACGACGTTTAAATTACAGGATATTAATATCGAAAAGCGCCGTGCCTGTCTAGTATGCGCTTTTGGCTTGAAAATTAAGAGTAATGAAATTCCTGACATACATGCGACGTGGGAAAATGAAGCCTCTACGTCTTGCTTAGTGATTAAGGTCTGAAATTTAATTGTATTAGAATGCGAATTAAACGATTGATGTCTAATAACACAATATTATTATTAATATTATTAGCAAATTATAAGTTAATAAAAATTGCAGCCAACAAAACGTTACTTATTAGTAACTTTACAGAAGTATCATTTTCACAAAAAGAAAAATGTTAAAAAGCAACGTTACATTTCTTAGCCTGGGGACTGACATTTAATTTGCAACTATCAACTGACTTACACAGAACACAATAATTTTGATATTATTTTTATAGTTATGTAAGAAACCTGTTGATTTTATTACTGATAAGAACAAATTTAAAAACCTAATTACGCTTTCCGCTGAAACAGTACACATATATTGCATAATTTTAGTTGCATTATGTTCATAAAAATATTTCGGTTAATAAATTAAACGTGTAAATTTAATTTTTTACCAGTTTAATTGTCTGGCTGACCCACTAACCAGATACTGAAACGAAGCACAACGATATGCTCTAGCCCATGCATACTATAGCTACTTCTTCTTCTTCTTTAGCACTACAGTCCATCGTGAGCCCTGGCTTCTAACACTGATCTTCTCTAAAGTCTAATATTCATTGCCTTCTCAGTGTAATCTCTCAAGTCCATTTTTCTTAGGTCTTTCAGCACATCATCCAACTATCTTATCCTAGCTCGGCCCCTCTTTCTATTTTTATAGACTTGCGCCCTCGGAATTTTCTTTGGCATATGCAGATCATCCATCCGCTATAGATAACCTAGCCATTGTATTCTTTGAGGCTTTACGAATCTTGTAATGTCCTCTTGCTTCAATATATCATTCATCTCCTGGTTATTTCTTATTCTGATGAAGATTCTGGTACGTCAATAATCAGTCACATAGTCATTATCTTCTTTAAACGGATCACAAACATGTCTTACAATCTTTCTTTCAAACCTTCTTAGTGTTTCCTGTTCCTTTTTTGTTAATGTCCATGTCTCGCCTCCATAATTAACAACCGATGTAATATGTGTCTTGTATATTTTTATTTTTGTGTTATGACTAATGAGTTTGCTTCTCAGTAGTCTACTGTTGGCATAATATGCCCTATTCCTCATTTGTATGCTGTCATATATCGTCGTGTTTATGGACACTTCATTATCTATATCATGTTACCCATGTATCTATATCATTATATATATCGTGTTATCTATATGTTGTGTAGATTTCTTCTTCCTTTTGATTCATAGATTAGCATGTATTCAGTTTTGATGATATTTAGATTCAGTCCCATTCCAGCGAATTTTTGATTCAGCTCCTTTTATACCCCAACTAGCCGCTGCCTTGATCTGGTTATTATCACAATATCATCAGCGTAAGGACATATTTGGCTTGAGCATAATATAGCTAGATATCGAAAATGTAACAGCCATTACCATGGCCGGAGCCAACAAATGAATTTGTGCTACGAAAAGTAATTATTTAATTTAAATTCTATTTAATTTAATTTAATTTTATTTTATTTCCTGTGAGTAAATTAATTTCTATATCTATCATATTACACAGTGTTCAACGTAGGGTATTGTAATATCCACACACTCATGTGTATGTATCAAATACTTTATATTTTCTAAACAAAATACTTCTAAATTCTCAATTTTTATATTTTATATCTTTCATTGTATTTCACAGGCGTACTTAAAATGAAACTCAAATGCTGCTCGTAACGGATAACCTTTTCAATCGAATTATATTATCATTTTTACAGAGTTTGATCGGACAATGAAATTATAATGAAACTTAATAAAAAGTAAGTTGAAAAAGTATCTGAACTTAATCAGACTTCAAACCGTTTTCTTACCCAAAATCGTTAACTTTGTACTGTAAACATTACAAATTTAATTTTATGACATAACGTAATAAAAAGTACGTTGAAAAAGCATCTGAACTCAATCAGACTTCAAACCATTTTCTTACCCAAATCGTTAACTTAGTACTGTAAACATTACAAACTGTAATTTTGTGACATAACGTTTGTATTTTATAACTAGGCAAATAGTAAAAATGAATTTAAATAATTCATTTAAATGTTGACGAGTTATAACGTGAAATACTAACAAAATAATTTGAACAGTAAGTATAATTACTTTTGATTGTAAGGTTATGACACGATTCATGACCGGCAGCTTCAATGGCTGTAGAGTGTGAAGTCAAACATAATTACTTTACACTCAACGCTACAACTGTTATCAATTTCTATGAATAATTTTATGTATTCAGTACCAAATTTTTATAAAAAGGAATTTACTTTGTGTTGACGTCGTAGTAGAATTAATTGGTAGTGTTTGACTAATTACATAAGTAGTATTTGAAGGTAGATTTTCAGTAGTTTCTTTCTTACGTAGTTATTGACTATTTTGTTATCACAATTATTTGTTATTTCATTTATTGACTATTTTGTTACTTCCTGTAGATCCTCAACAATATATGCAAAATTACATTTTCTTCATACTTTACTGATTGCTTAATTGATTTTGTTGCAAAAAAAAACTGTTGTATAAAAGTAACAAACTACGGCAACTTAGATAAAAACATCCGAGCCATTACCGAATAGAATAAACAAAAAAACAGAGTTGGCTACTTTGGCTGCCGCAGAACAAAATGACAATCTAAAGTACAAAGCATGAGAAGCGCAGTTGAAAAAAGATAGCCACTTAAAAACGGCTCCAAACTTTTGTTTCTAAATGTTTAAAAAAAAAGTGTTTCAGTAAGTTTTATGCAAAAACCGTAATATATAAAATTTAGACTTATGCAGTATATATACTTTGTCTGAATTTAAACGTTAAAATATTTTTACGGTGTAGGCATTTTATATGCCATTTGGTTTACTCACAGTAGGCACTTTTGATTTACAGGACATACTGTTTAACATACTATCAGTTAGTGTTACAGGTGAGACGGTTGTTTACATTAACGTTCTCTTTATAGAACCACCGTAAAAAAGAATTATTTCTTTAACGTTGCAGATAGGCAAACTAGCCTTTTCCAATCGGCCTTGTGACTTCTTTTTTTGTATTGATGACGCCTTTCAAAGATCAGCAAATCTTAAAATATCCCTCGCTGGAGGTCGTCATCGGTTAAAAATCCAATATCATTTGCACTGTATAGCCTACGCGTCAGTAGGCGCGCGCCTGTTCACGTTTGATCGATCACTTAGCCGTTGTTCGTCTTTATCTGATAAAGCAGGTTTAAGGCAGTATGGTATAGCGGATTGGATTTAAAGTTCAGCTGGTCATTCAATACGAAACCGCGCGACTGCTTATGTTTGTGTATGCTCTGTATATTTAATACTCCTCCAATTCGTTCATGATTCGACCGTTTTTACAAATGTATAGTGGTTCCAAATTAGACTTAAAATCCGTGTAATTGTGGTCGTGTGAGACCAAATGGCAAGCATACTTAGACTTTACATTGACGGAGTTAAGATTTTTTGATTGTTTAGGTGTACGTCCAAGAAAACGTTTAAGAAAACCCCTCCAATACAAGCCTACAGGCAGAAAAAAGTTGGTACACCTAAGAAAATGTGGACTGTAGAATAATAAAACAAGATGGGGATGATAATAGCTTTATTCACAGATTACTAACAGTACCTCTTGATAAAAACGATTTCAGGGATGAATTAAGCACGATGAAATACATGGCTGTTGCCAGTGGTTACTACAGCTCAACCATTGATCGGCTGCTGAGGAAACATAAAAATAAAAAAAAACCTACTCCCCAAGCAAAAATTTGTGTTGCACACAGATTTCGTGTAAATGATTTTGACTTCAATGTTAAACAGTGATAGACATTCCATAATTTTTAGAACTGACAATAGTATATTAAAAACACTTAGGTGGAATAAACATACGTCTTTGGAAAATAAAACAGGCCTCTGTAAACTATCATGTAATAAGTGTAATTGGTTTTAAATCGGTCAAAGGTAGCCTTATTCCCTACACTACTGTATGGTTCTGAAACTTGGGTCATAAAGAGAAAAGATGAACAGAAGATACAAACAGCAGAAACGAAATCTCTGATATCAGTGAAAAGGTGTAATAGACGAGATCATATAAGAAATGAAGAGGTAAGAAGTGATTTCGATATTTTTGCAGTTAATGAAAGGATTAAAGAATACAGGAGAAAATAGATTCAACACATCAGTAGAATGGAAGAAAGTAGAATACCGAAGATGGCGAAAGATTACAACCCTAGAGGCAGAAGAAAAGTTGGTAGACGTAAGAAAAGGTGGACTGTGGAATAGATCTTTACTCATCTGTGGACCGTTTACTGATCTTACTGTACTTACTGATCTTTGCTAAAACACAGACCACTAATCTTTGGGAATATCCAACGTATACAAAACTCTGTAATTAAAAATTTTTTAATCCAAAATTTTTGTGTAGACTCTTGAAAACAAGTGGTGGATTCACGTACGTGATTATTTTTATAATTTGTGTCTGCAAAAGTGTATCATAGGCCTATATTATACACATATTTATGGGCACTAGATTTATCAATGGTTACAGTGCATTTTAATGACTTTTTTTAACGTGCGTTTAATTTAAAATAATAATAATAAGGCATTAATTCACTGATGCCTGAAGATATTTGATTAATAATATTAAATCGATTGTTTCCGAAGTTGCTTCGTAACTGTAAACGAAATATTATTCCTCAGAACTATAATTAATGAAAAGATTAAATGTGTGCAAGTAATGATTAATGAAAAGTAAGTAATGTGTGTGCAAATTAAATCCGGCGTTGTTTAAAATTATTATCAACAAATTCACAATGGATGAATTTTTAAGAAAATCTGAGTCATTCTATTACCATTCATTAATACGTATTGATGTTGAGTTGACATTTGCCGTACATACAAACGTGTTTCAAGAAACGCGTATTTTTGCCGCTAATTGTCATTTAACCAGTGAATTAACTAACGTTGTAATTATTATAATAAGCTACCGTGAAGTACAGTTTTTGCTGTAAAATAAAATGCGAGGAATGGAACTATTACATTGTAGGCCTAAGCAGAATTGGCTGAGTGCTGTAGCGAACAAAGCAAGACGGTACGGTCCGAGAGCAGAGGGACATTAATTGGTTTTCAAAGGTTGGCAAACTTTATGATTACCAAACAATAGCATGACGCTTAACAATATCACGCTAATTTTAACCTTAGCTAATATGTTTCTAGTAAGACAAACGATATGGAAACTTCAATTCCTGTTATTATTAGTGCCAATTTGCAGAAGATAAAGATACATGAACGACTATGTATCCGAGTCCGTAGATATTGGAATGTTAAATAAAAACTGTAAACAGACGTGCGTAATGAAAATTTGAAATCCTCAAAATTATTAGCTTGAAAATACCTGACTACGTGCTCGAGGTATCTCCCTAATATGCATTTCGTTGTCTTCGTGCGTATAGCACCTATCCTTATAGATCGATTGACACTTAAATGGTATCACCGTATCCCATGTATGAAAGCAGAATGATCAACAAAATAATCAACATTGGAACAACGGGTTTCCTCCTTCCTACACTTCACGATTCCTTCACTTAGCTTTAACCTTTAGTCTCCTTCAATACCGTGAGACCTAGGAGGCGCTGCAGCTCTGGTCAAGATTCAAATAAAACAAAAAAATATCTTAAACTTTTGAAACCGGATTTTGGCCGGTTACACAACAGAGTTTACACACTACGCCATCATCATCTTCACAACACGGCATAGTTACGGTGCTGCCTGTTCCGCCTTCAAAGATCCCCCGGCCATCACTTCCTGTGTCCGCCCACACACCTGCGTCCTTTAGGATTGTACTTTTATGGACAGTCTTGAATCTGACATATTTTGTAAGCGTTCTTTCCGCCGTCATTTATAATCTTTAACCTGTCAATCAAGCTAAAGAAGTGTAATTCTTCTGTTGCGTCTTCATTCTTTACATAATCAAGGATAGAACACCTTTTAACTCCTCCACGTCCGAGGCTTGTATTTTACTTTCTTGTTTCTTGGTTGTTGTCCATAATTCGGATAGGAAAGTACAGGGCGCGACATAACTTTGTAAAACTTTTATTTTGTATCTCGACGTACCTTGTTCCTAAAAATACAATGGAAGGTTGTTTCCATCTGAAGATGAGCCGAGAGGCTTGAAAGCGCTCACGGAAGTGTAAGTGAGTATTAGTGGTAGGAACACAAGTTTAGCAAAAGTTAGACTTGACCACTAAATTGTATTTATCGTTTAAAAATACAATTGTCACACAATTGTGATCGTCTGGAACTTACCTAACTTAACATCAATATAATAATTCTTATCATAGCCAACATCATTTCCCAAATAGTTAAAATGACTCACCTGTTCTACAATTTGATCATTAATCATTATTTTTGTTCTAATTGGCTCCTTGTCTCGAAATGCCATTGACTTTGTTTTTTGCAGTAGAGATTTTCATATTGTATTGTTTGCGAATCTGATGAAGCTTAAAAACAGATTTTTGTAAAACAGAATCTGTATTTTGAATTACAAACAAGTCCTCAGCAAATAACAGCACATTAAAACAGCACTACTTGAAACTGAATATTCACACACCATAAATTAAGTTTAATCTAAAGTAAAAAACACCAACACGCGCGCGCGCGTGTTTCACAATAAAATTAAATTTCAATAGCATAAAATAATTACAACTAAATACTGAAAAACAATTTACATTGTGTGTGTTTTGTAATGTTACAATATTTTTCGAAGACGTTTCAGTGGTAATACCTGAACGAAACTATACTGTATTAATTACCGGCTAGGTCGTAGGATTTGTGTGTGTGTGTGTGTTTTTCGTTCAATATTACTGTTGCACAATAAATCCTATCGTTAGTTGAGAGGAGAAAGAGTATGATGAAATAACTATTTAAATATTTAAAAAGAAAAAATTGATTTATCAAAAATTATTAAAAAAGCTTGCCATTTTTTTGAGGAGCTGTTACAAAACATATTACATACACATTATAAACCACACATAGTATACAAACATCGAACATGAAACAGGTATATAAACATAAATGTAAGAAAATGTTTCATCTACTTGTATGTCTATCATAAAAAATTGAATTCAATAATTAATTTAAATATTGAAACTCATATATAAAAATACCGTTTAAATATTTGTTACGTAACATGAAAAGTTAACTTATACCAATTTAATAAAAAATAACATTTATTTTAGTTAAAGAAATAGGCCTACTAGTTATTGAACAATAAAATATGTTTTTTAAAAATAAAAATGCGCACATTTAGAATACATTTTGCGAACCGGGAAGTACCATTAGAGGAAGAATGAAGAGATGCGTCTATGGACACAATATGAGCGCAAGTTAAGCTTGTTATTACGCGAACTATTCAAAATCAAGTTACTTACTCTGGTGATTAATAAGTTACAAACAATTGATTTATATGTACTGGATAAAATTAAAATCACGAATCATATGCAATCAATGTTTTTTTCATCAACTATTACATCAGTGCGAAAATAAGGCGTAAACATTATTTCTTTAAAACCGAGGCTTGTGCAGGATGGAACAAAATTTGTCAAGTCTAGGACATCCAGCAAAACCAGACCTGTCGACTTACACCACTCTATAAATACTTCGAACAATTTTGAGTCAAGGGAGTGACTATAGTAATAACGACGGGATTACTATGTCACTATAATGGGAACGCCTGCATCTTCATCATCATCATCATCTGAGCAACACAACGATAACTTCTCCAATGTGGAAAGCAGGTGAAAATTGAACAGTAATTTTGTATAAGGAAAAGACAGTAAATAAATTGAGTGACTGAATAAATAAAGCAAAAGTAAATACATAATTGAACACTTTATATATAAACAAATGTATTCTAAGTGTGCGAATTTTTATTTTAAAAAGCATATTTAATTATTTGTATTTATTTATGTCCTAACCAGAATTTACACACCCAAAGAAAATACATATGTATACAGACAAATGATTTTCTGTCTGCATAAAACACGCCTCAGCCGGCAGGACACACAAACACACGTGCCCCCCCCCCCAAATACACTGTGTAAGCTTCACACGCAACCTCGTCGACCCTCGCTTCCATGTCAACAAGTGATTAAAACTTGGTTAATTCCTGTTTTTCACTATACGAGGTCTGTAAATTAAGTAATGAGACTACTGATGTAGCAGTCAATGTGGGAACACTGTAATGTTTCCATCAACACAGATGGTTAGATAAAGAGCTGATTGATATTGAGTATTAATATTTATTGTCTATTGTTGCCACGTGAAACGTAAACAAACTTTACGTAATGTGAGTTTTTGTTGTGCGTTATAAAAATGAGTGACAGCAATTACGAGCAACGTTGTGGAATCAGGGTTTGTGTTAAAAGTCGGGCACAATCCTACTGAGACTTTTAGAAAATTGACAAAGGCGAATGGAGATGATGCTTTGTCAAGAGCACAGGTTTTCAGATGGTTTAAAGCATTTTCACGTGGCCGGGAATCAATTTAAGGGTGATCCACCCTCTGGAAGACCGTCAACTTCAAGAACTGATGACAATGTTGATCAAATCAGGGACTTGGTGCGGTCTGACTGTCCATCAATCGTAGGAATCATCGGAGAACAATTAAACTTGAACCACACTACAATTTATCAAATTTTTACAAACGAATTGGGAATGAGAAAATTTTGAACGAAATCGGTCCTAAAAAAACCCACTCTTGAACAGGAAGACAACAGGATGGAAGGAAGTGTCCCGTGATATTCTAGAACGAATTGAAAATGATCCTGATTTTCTAAATAATGTTATTACTGGTGATGAATCATGGATCATTGAGTACCATACAGAAACAAAACGTCAGAGTGAGGAGTGGCACAAACCGAACTCACCGCATACCAAACAAGCAAAAATGATCAAATCCAAAATCAAAACCATGATCATTTGTTTCTTTCATAGTAACGGCATTATCCATAAGGAGTTTTTGCTTACACGAACTTCGTTGATTGACTTACTAGCCTGGTCTTCAAGATTTTATTCAAGACAAACTATGGTCTGTCCCTTCTGTTTCTGGCATCAGTTCTCCTTATTTCCTTTTTTTCCCATCAGGATCTTCACAGTAGAAACAAAATATTGGAAACTAGAGACTGTATTAAAATAGTAATCACCAAATCCGTAATGCTGCTGGTGTTGTACATGTCTCTTCCTTCTTCACACCATTATTTTCCTCTTACCTTCTTTCACTATAAATCCCGTATTTTGCGTGCCTCTTCATCCAATCTTAGGGAAGCTTCTTTAACAGGAAGCAGAACTCTGCCAACAATTACAATATCATCTGCATAAGCGAGAGTATGTATATATGTTTCATTAGTCCCACTTTGATCTACTTCATTAGCATTAACTATACCCTGAAAGGCAATATTGAACAGGAAAGGAACCAGCGGGTCACCCTGTCGTAGACCAACTGGTACATTAAATCCATCTGAGCTGAAACCATCAATCTTCACTCTGCATCTGGACTCCACAAGTGCCTAACCAACTTATGCCGGGTACGCAGCCCTTCCATCGTTGTAAAGAGCTTACTTCTAAACATTGTGTCATAAGCAGCCTTGAAATCAACAAAGGGCATCCAAATGATATGGTTGTACTCTCCCATCTTTTCAAACACATCTGTCTAAGTGATAAAACTTGATCTGTAGTTGACGTTTCGCTACAGAAACCTCCTTGGTAGTATCCAAGTCTTTTCTCAACTTATGGTACTAGTATATTGTTGAGCGCAATGGAAAAAAATATATGCCACATTGAGGAGAGAAATGCCACGGCGATTGTTTTAGACTAAAGGTTCTCTTTTCCTATTTACACGGGTACTACTATACCCTCTGTCCTTTCACTTGGAATTGTCTCATCCTCCGAAATCTGCATTATCAGTTCTAGAATTATTAGTACATGTCCACCAGCCTTGAATAATTCGGCAGGCAGCCCATCTGTGCCTGGTGCCCTGTTGTTCTTAAGTTTGTGGATGAAATTGAAAATATTGTTTGCGGAGGATATTGTCTTAAAGACAATGTCTTCGACATCAGTTAGGATACCTTCACATTTTTTATTGTTCCACTGCTGTAGCTCGTCTGCCTGCATTTCAGTGTTAACACCTAGATTCAGGAGGCACTGAAAATGCCTTCTTCTTCTATTTAGGGCATTATCCTTCACTAATGTTTACTAATATTTCTAATAGTACTAATATTTCTCCCTTTTTGTCCTTTATTATCCCTCCCTATTTGGTATTTAATGTAAACTGTTGTTTCTTGTATATCCGTTACAGATGGCATTGACTTATCCAAAAGTTCCTTGCATTGTTGCTTACTTTTTAGGCCTCCACCTGTTCTACTTCCTTCATTAAGGCCCTCTCTCTTCTTCTTTCTAACGACTTTCTTTACATATGTCCTGGCATCTCAATATTCCTTGAGGCTCAGCATTGTACTTCTGTTGAGCCCTTTTAGCCTTCGTTCATTCGCGCTCTTTAATTACCTTATCACTTTCACTGTCAAACCAAGAATTCCGTGACGGCCTTTCTCTCATTTTACACACGACTTTGGCTGTCTCGGCGATTGAAATTCGTAACCAATTACTTTTACATGAATGGGGATTCAACCCATTGCACAACCTCTAACATGGAGGACCAGGTGTTTTAAATTAGGGATTCACATACCCTAGATGGTTATCGAGGTCTCTTACCCCGTTCGAGTAGCCTACCTCACTCAGGCTACATGTACTGCAGTTGGCCTTTCACCACCACACTAAGCTATACATCCTTCTACAAACGTTCTCCACCCTGTTAAGCCAGGATTCAGGTTATCCCCAAGTTTCTCTTTCGCCTGTTCACCGACCCATTCCGTCGCAGGGATTTGTACTACCACAGTGGAATACGTTGCTCGAAAACATCGAGTACTAAGTACAATCTGTTTTGTAGAACCATTATTATAAACATTACCAAGAAAACTCTATTTTGCTGTTCTTCCGTGGAATACTCTACTGGATTCTAAATGAAACGGATTCCTCTCTTCTGCAATCTAATAATAATCTTTTTGTCGGATTAAAATCACAACTTGTTCAATGTTATTATTAACATCCAGTGTTTCGTCCACTCTATGTTGTGACGTCCTCTGTAGTAAAGCTAGGAATCAGTCTCATACCATATGCCATATCATAGATTGATCGATACGTTTGGTAATAACAATAATATCAACAAAGCTTGGTCGTTAATCAAATTCAAAGATTTGGGATTCGAGTGAAAACAATGCTTTCTGTGCTGTATACCTCAATCTGTATTTCGAGGGGAGTCTCCTGCCCCACTAAAGCAAAACGGTACTGGTTACAGTCTGCAAGCTCATCCGTTTTCTAGGAGACCGCAGGAATTTGTTAAATGGGGAGCCAGTATCATGAACTACAGAAGTTTGCTTGTTATTGTAGTTGAACTAACAATCGGTGATTATTGTGAGAAAATTTTGAAAGGTACAGGTCATCCTCGGTAGAAGTATATTTTTGACAATCATAATACAAAACAGTACAGTCCCGCCTGGAACTGACCTATTTAAAAAAATGCGGTTTTATAAAAGTTCTCACAAAACAAACTAGGTTCACAATATGGAACACACTCATATTGTATAACTAATTTCATAATTCTTGTCATCTGTAGTTATCATAAGCTGCATCTCACGGTTCCCATTAAGAGAAGATAGAGTATTGAAAGTGAGTGTTAATAATAATCTACTTCAATTTTACATTACAACGTTGAAAAAAATCTTTTATCTGTAATAACCTTTTCAGTTTCATCTTTTAAATCCTTGTATTGTTTGTACTTATAGATCCTTATATTGTTTGTATTATATTTTTCTTAGTCGTTTAAAATCATCTTTTCTAGTTCCTTAACAACCACAGATCTCTGAAACTATATTAAGAAAAACAAAGGCATACAATTTACTTTCATAGTATAGTTTATGTTTATCTAAAAATATAATTTCTCCCTAACTGTAAACGTTTCAATCTTGTTTAGAGGCAAAACAATTCCTAGCGAATCACAAAAGAATAGTAAATAAATAATCTCTAAAGGTACGCATTGCAGGCAGAGTAATTCCCGCGGAACAAATACCTTCATATTTTGTTTTTCCTGTACAACAGTATTCCAGACAATGGCGTCTGCATTCTGCCTCTGGCTTTGATCTGCGTTGTTTTTTTTTACGTGAAGCTACAATCGTGTCTTTGTGTCGTCTTTACCGTTATTAATACTGTACCGTTATTCTGAATAACTGTTAAATAAGTGATAATAATTTGTTACTGTTATAATCAGAATCAGATTGGAAAATTAAATTTTAACAAACATTAAGTGCTAAGCTTACTAGCAAAAATTAAAACATAAATATCGACAATGATTGGAAGCAAGGGGAACGAAAGTCAAAAGTAAACATCTGAAAAGAGATAAAAAATAAAATAAATTGAATAAGACAAACATTTAGATGATCAACAATGTTTAAAAATAAAATATTTTTTTTTAATACTTACATAATTAAATAATATAAAATGGTAACCTCTGCAGACTTATGTTTTTTAATATTCAGTTAATATAACGTCATTGCTAGACTAACGATAATTTTAATAAATATAAAAAAATATTAACGTCTAGTTGTGCCACAAGTAAGTTGACGAATCAAAATATTTGTTCTAAGAGCAAACGATAGGCTTCTCATGACTATATAAATAAAGAGGATCCCGAAAATAGAGGAATATGTACAATTTTACACCGACTTCCATAAAACTAGAAATTAAAATTAGGCCTATCTGTCAAAGTAAGGTTAGAATCTTGTTGACAACTGTAACCAAATTTGTCGCTTCCACGTAAAACCGATTGAAAAGAGTTAAACAGAAATGATGCGTATATAGTAGGCTACAAGGATCTGTATTGTTACGACCGTCTCACGGATCGTCGTATTGTACAGTGGAAACAAAATAACAGACACCAATGAAGTCACTAATTATCAATTTTAATTAGTCACAAACAACAATTTTAAATCAACAAAGGCACTCTAGTACAATAATTCAAGTCAAATTAGTCCACTCCCAATTATAAGTGTCACCTTGTTACAGTTCCGAACTAATTGACACAATAATCACTTTCCACTAATCCGCAACAATCAGTTGATCCGCACTGAATAAATTGACAACTGTAACTGACTTCTAAGCCGGCCGTTGACGCTTATATATACCCCGCAGAAGTTCCAGAATGATTTTCCATTCTCTGGGCGGCATGCCGAGATGATGTGCGTAGTTACAGGAGCTCGAATAGTCTAGATACTAGGTCAATGCACGACCTTGACACAGGCCTCATCTGGAACAAACTGGAATGATGCTGTTTGCACGCGCTTGGCTAGTCGAGAAACGTGTAGAACGACAGTCTTCAATTCTCAAGAGCGTTACGTAATTGTTTTTCATCGCAATGAACTTGCAGTAGGCCTATGTTCCTTTAAAAAGAAAATACTTTAAGTTTCTTGGAACAATGATTTTGTTGACTGACTAATTTTTATTACAATAGGACAGTAATTTTCAGCCGTGACAAAGATAATATCGGTATGGAGAACCATACATGACTTCCATATTCTAAGATTTATATTTAAATCTTAATATCGCCTGCCAAGCGCGATATATTTTCTCTTATATATGATGCACATTAAAATGAACAAATTTTAATTTTATTGCTTGGCAACAAAATTATTTTATTTTTAACAATTACCATTGTTTGAAAAAGTTTAAATAAATTTTCAAGTACTTTACTCTTGTTAAAACGTAAAAGGTTGCAGGTAAACTACCCCTTCCCCTTAACCGATCTTCACCAAAATCGAAAGTCCTTGAGGCCTCTACAATTCAGGGAGGTATGCAAAAAATTATTTGATTCTGTTTGAATTTGCGGCAGTTATCGTTTGCCATAGAAAATACCCTTGTTAAAAAAACGTTGCAGGTAAACTACCCCTTCCCGTCAACCGATCTTCACCAAAAACAATAGGTCTTGAGTACTCTACAAATCAGGGCTGTATGCAGAAAATTATTTGATTCTGTTTGAATTTGCGGCTGTTATCGTTTGCCATAGAAAATACCCTTGTTAAAAAAACGTTGTAGGTAAACTACCCCTTTCCCTTAACCGATCTTCACCAAAAACAATACGTCTTGAGAACTCTACAATTCAGGGCTGTATGCGAAACATTATTTGATTCTGTTTGAATTTGCGGCTGTTATCGTTTGCCAAAAAAAAAATTTCCCTTTATAAAAAAAACCGTTGCCGGTAAACTACCCCTTCCCCTCAACCGATCTTCACCAAAAACAATAGGTCGCGAGTACTCTACAAATCAGGGCTGTATGCAAAAAATTATTTGATTCTGTTTGAATTTGCGGCAGTTATCGTTTGCCATAGAAAATACGCTTGATAAAAAACGTTGCTGGTAAACTACCCCTTCCCCTCAACCGATCTTCACCAAAAACAATAGGTCTTGAGTACTCAACAAATCAGGGCTGTATGCAGACAATTATTTGATTCTGTTTGAATTTGCGGCTGTTATCGTTTGCCATAGAAAATACCCTTGTTAAAAAAACGTTGTAGGTAAACTACCCCTTTCCCTTAACCGATCTTCACCAAAAACAATAGATCTTGAGAACTCTACAATTTAGGGATGTATGCAAATAATCTTTTGATTCTGTTTGGATTTGCGGCTGTTATCGTTTGCCATAGGAAATACCCTTGTTAAAACATAAAACGTTACAGGTAAACTACCCCTTTCCCTTAACCGATCTTCTCCAAAATCAACAGATCTTGAGAACTCTACAATTCAGGGCTGTATGCGAAACATTATTTTATTCTGTTTGAATTTGCGGCTGTTATCGTTTGCCAAACAAACAAAATTACCCTTGCTAAAAAAAAAACCGTTGCCGGTAAACTACCCCTTTCCCTCAACCGATCTTCACCAAAAACAATAGGTCGCGAGTACTCTGCAAATCAGGGCTGCATGCAAAAAATTATTTGATTCTGTTTGAATTTGCGGCAGTTATCGTTTGCCATAGAAAAAAATCTACAGAAGACAGACAGACACACACACAGACAGACAGACAGACAGACAGACACACACACAGACACTTTTCGGAAAACGACTTTTTTTCATGTTTTGAGTGTAGTAGAATCAGAATCTGCAATAATCTCGAACACGATTTTTTTTGCCATCACCATACTTCCATTCCTTAAGGAATATGGAAGTAAAAATGAGGCAAAATATAGATATCTCAGTGCATACAACATGTGTTTGTGCAACCACGGTTGTATATTTCGTTGTCTCTTGTACAAGCGTGTAGAATTGTACGTCGATTTTTAATTTAATACAATATGAAAAATTTTATACATTCTTTTCTTGAAAATGGTAAGGAATTGATTGATTTATTTCAATATTTATGTACAATGCAGTTTTTGATCTTCCCCCCTTTAGTCCAGATTTATCGCCATGTGATTTTTATTTATTTGTTTAGACTCAAGAACAAAATGTTAAATGAGGAGTAGCCTAATGGCTAGCGGAAGTCTATATCTAACGTATAATCCTATACAGTACCACACAATTGTCAAAAGTCGGAGCTTACCACTTTGGTATATTGCTAGTTGTTTATTCAATGTGTGTGTGTGTGTGTGTGTAAAACGCAGACGACTGTCGTTTCTGTAATCGTTAGTGAAACGAACTTATTAGCATGATAAATGGTTAAGCCGTTTGGAAGCATCTCATATTTCGTGTCTGCACACACACACACACACACACACACACACACACACACACACACACACACACACACACACACACACACACACACACACACACACACACACACACACACACACACACACACACACACACACACACACACACACACACACACACACACACACACACACACACACACACACACACACACACACACACACACACACACACACACACACACAGAACGTAATGTGTTAATGTCCAGTCGGGCGTAACCCGCAGGTCACACTAACGCTTAGCAATTAGCATATGATGTCTGCTTCCACAACATCGCATCGATTGTGTCGAACACGTGCATATTTTCACAACGGTGTGTGCTGTACCTTTGCAGATCCTTTTTGTAAAAAAGAAACTCTATCCATCCCGTCATACGTATCATTTGTCAGCCATTTGACCGATACATGTTTGTGTGAACGGCCGTAACTGGTATTTCTCACACCCAAAAATGTTTACACACGTGTTAGTCCTCCACGTTAACGGGTATAGATATATAAAAAAAGGACGATATATATACATATATACTATCTCTCTCTCTCTCTCTCTCTTTCTCTCTCTCTCACACACACACACACACACACACACACACACACACACACACACACACACACACACACACACACACACACACACACACACACACACACACACACACACACACACACACACACACACACACACACACACACACACAGTTTTCATTGGATCACCACGCCCATCACTTTCCCACCTTCGTTGCTTACTCGATTTAATAAACATATTACGATTCGTAAAAGAATTACTCTTATTATAATTACACCTGAACTCCAATTATACATATACGGTATCAGTACTGTTAAATGAGTATTAACACTTCACAAATTAGATTAAATTAAATTATCAATTTGTGTTGTTGTGTTACAATATATTAAAATGAAATTATTAAAAATATTTACCATCCCTGAATACTCTACCGAAAATAACCAGCTAGCGCTCGTAACAACCACTCGTAACTAATTCTTACAGCGGTTAAGAATGCAAAATGTTTTGTAAAATAATTATTATTCAAACTTATAAAGATGCATTTCTTGACTACAGACTTCGTATCGGTTTTTGTTGATTATTATTTTACCGTTTATGCTTAAATCGTAAATTCCTCTGTGTAACAACGCTCCACTGTGTTACTGTCATATGACGTATAGATAAATTCACTGGACGAGAATTTCTGGGCTTTGGCCTTTTCATGACACACACACACACACACACACACACACACACACACACACACACACACACACACACACACACACACACACACACACACACACACACACACACACACACACACACACACACACACACACACACACACACACACACACACACACACACACACACACACACACACACACACACACACACACACACACACACACACACACACACACACACACACACACACACACACACACACACACACACACACACACACACACACACACACACAGAGTTTTTACAGAGTAAGCAATGTAGTTCTTTCAACACACTATTTCATTATGACTCATCATATAATATTCGAGTATTTTCTAGTAAAGCACAACACATTCGCACGTTAACGAATCCTACCGATTAATGTAGGTCTGTCTAGTGCTTTCTGCTCTGTCTGTAACAGAGGGCGAAGTAAGAGTCAGCGAGCCGTTTCGTTTACAACGATTAGTGAGCGTCACGTTTAGCGAGTGTTATAAAAATGTTTATTTGTTATTCGTGTGAACTTGTAAATTTATTGACTCAGTGACTGTTAAATTTATTTTGCATAGTATGTAATAAGCCTGTAATAACATAGAAAAATTGATTAACGGAAATGTAATTTGTAGACGTTTTAATGAAAATTTTGCGTGTAGATTTTACTTGCGTTTATTATTAATTCCACTATTACGTGTGTTTATTAAAATCACTATCCATGATAGTGATAGTTCAGTTAACAATGACTTCATGATAGTTTTTATACTATCATGAAGTCGTACTATCATATTATACTATACTATCATATACATACTGTTACGACATTACAGAACAATCTACGTGTTTACCGAATGTTCCAGAGGGATCCGGAATGTAATGCGTGTGGAATACGTTACTCTCGACGCATTAGCTAGACTGTGACAGAAGCCACGCGGACTGTGTCAAGGTCGCAATTAATTATGTCGTAGGTAGAGATAACACGTAGTTTGGAATGTTCTGGTCTGTGAGCGGGGGTATAAATACAAAGCGGCAGCGGCCTTAGTACAGTTATAGTTGCGATATATCACGTGCGGTTCGAGTTTATTGTCGGGCGATTACAAGTGATTACTGTGTGCGTTCAAGTGGTTATTAGTGAAGTGTTGTGTTTTATAATCGGGCGGTATAATTGTAATACAATTGTGTTTTATATTGTTTGACATTTTATTGCGTGTGAACAATTTTTATTTGATTTGTTGTAAGAGACTGTGTTGTTAATTACGGAATGTTTAACTGTGAAAATTAAAGCTGGTGATTAGTGATTTAATTGGTGTCTTGTATTTTGTTTTCCACTGTACCTACGACGATCAAGGAGAACGAATTATTTAAAGGGAAAGGTAGTTAAAAAGTGTATTGTATATTTATAAAATATAAACTGTAAATACAGTAAGGAAATCAAGTAGCATATAATTACTGTACTCAGGTGCCAAAAGCAATCTGTGTTGTAAGATAAAGAAAATAATAGGGTAAGAAGGAGTAAAGGAACACAATAAGAAGTGGCACAGGATTATCTGGAAGAGAAAAAGAATTAAAAGTTTGACGCCGGTGGCACAACAATTGTTGCTACGTGTTTGTGAAGTTTAACTCCGAAGTTGTATTGAAAAGCAGAAAATCACTTGGATTTGTACAATGCTTTTCCAGTGGTATCTTGAGATTCGACACAGTGGAACGAGTGAGACCATATTTCTCTTTTTTTGATAAAAGTTGTATTAAAGTTTTTCTATTTGCTGAATAATAAAACATACTTTTGAAAGAAATATTCGCGATAAAAGTCGTATCTTCAAAGAGTTTTGCTTTTACAAAGACGATGAAATTGAGAGCTGGCCATAAATAAGCAATTGTTACCTCGCAAGGGTTAGGGTTGAGCACACAAGAAAAGCTCAACTCGTGACTCTACCTGGCCTGTATGGTATCGAGTCGCAACTTTGGTACCTTACTGACGTAGGTACTACCTTACTTCGCTCAGCTAATACAGTTACACTTCAAACAAATTATTTTTATAATTTCAGTATTTCATATTATTTTATTATAAAACACCTAACAGATACTGAACATGTGCGCTACACATGTACAGTTCTATACACTTCAAAAATATTTTGTTCGATCATAGAACGTCTGTGTGTAAAAAAGTAAGTGTGAGAGACCACACACACACACACACACGCGCGCGCGCGCACACACACACACACACACACACACACACACACACACACATAATTACATTCACGTACATCTAATTAATATAATGTGCAATAAGGACTGTGCACATCAATTTTGATGTATTTGTTTTTGTCACCTATTCCTTATAATAAAAATAAACTGAGGAATAAGAATGTCAGATGAAAGACGTATTTCATTTGACGCATTTCTGTTACGTCATATGACAGTAACACAGTGGAGCGTTGTTACACAGAGGAATTTACGATTTAAGCATAAACGGTAAAATAATAATCAACAAAAACCGATACGAAGTTTGTCGTCAAGAAATGCATCTTTATAAGTTTGAATAATAATTATTTTACAAAACATTTTGCATTCTTAACCGCTGTGAGAATTAGTTACGAGTGGTTAATTTAAAATGTTACGAGCGCTAGCTGGTTATTTTCGGTAGAGTATTCAGGGGTGGTAAATATTTTTAATAATTTCATTTTAATATATTGTAACACAACAACACAAATTGATAATTTAACTTAATCTAATTTGTTAAGTGTTAATACTCATTTAACAGTACCGATACCGTATATGTATAATTGGAGTTCAGGTGTAATTATAATAAGAGTAGTCCTTTTAGGAATCGTAATATGTTTTCATTTATTGATTCAAACAAACAAAATATAAACAAAAATTATAAGATAATAATAATAATTACTTCGCCATAAGAACTTCATTATATATTGTTTCGATGGTTCTTTGGTTGCCGTACATTCATCATAAAAATATATTTTATATCTTATGTCTTATATTATTAATTCTACGTAAAACATTTCTTAGTCATATTATAAATTCTCGACTACTCAGTCTGAATGTGTGCTTTATAATTGGTAATATATACCTTATTATTCTATACAAAAATTTAATTTATTAAATCAATTGTAACTTCTCCAAGCAAGGATTTAAATTGACTGTTCATCATTAAAGAAAAGATCATTAAAGAAAATAGCATTAAAGAAAATATCATTAAAGAAAAATTCTGATCACAAGTAAATTATATTCTCTTATCTCTATATACATAGTTTTTCTTTAATTTAAAATGTTTTTATTAATGTCTGTCAATGTCTTTATTCTTTTATTATTACAAATTGGTTTTTCGTCACCTCAATTCTGCAGATTGTCCCATGTCCTCCAGTGGTCCGTCGGTCTTCTCCTTCTGGATGTCCTCTTGCGTTCTCCGGTTCCACTGGTCGTCCTCCCGTCTCTTGTTCTTTATGGTCCCATCGGTTGGCTGTAGAATGGAATGACGTGTTGCTCTGGATAGGCTGCTGTTGCTATTTAAACCGTCTCTATTGCTCTGCGTATCGTTCCTCTGCTTGATGTTCTCTCGCCATCTGTCTAGAGTTGATGTTCGTAGTTGTAGATTGGTTGTAGACGTCCGACGATTTTAGTTACGGTTCTTTTTTTTATTACTACTTAAAATAAAAAATTTTCCGTAATACTTTACAGTTTATAATATAAAAATCTTGTCGATGTTAGACATAGCGTCTAACTCTGCCTGAAGTAATTAAAAATTCGCGTCTCTGACGGACATAGCGTACCGCCACGACTGAAGACTGTTTGAAGAGTTTAAAAATTCTCGTCGCTGACGGACATAGCGTACCGCCACGACTGAAGACTGATCGAAGAAAGAATTTGGCTCTCCTGGGCTCGTATTTATATTCACCAAGGAAACCACACCTGTTGGCTCAGGAATATGCATGTCAAAAACTGTCCGCAGCGTCTGTGACCCCACTTTCGTCTCATTTCACATATTCGCACTTTTCCGCCAATCGCAATGTTTAATGCGGATTGCAAGGTGATCTAATATTATCTAATTTAATTACACACATGATATGTAGTTATCATAATGATCGCATGATTATTGTAAATACTATGCTTTAAAAATCGCACAGAATTCGCACTGATTGCCAGAATTACATAGAATTCGCACTGCACATGTGTCTGATTTTTACATATTTTTAGAAGTCTTTACACTCTTTCTAATATTTATGGTTTGCTTAAAATTAAATAAAATCTTAATCTATCATTTACTTGTGGTGAGATTGCAAACTTTCAGGCTCGAACAGGCTTCACGCACACACTCTATTTACTTGCGTACACGCTCTCAGCGGTAATCGCGTGATGATTCCTGTTGATTCCTGTCTATAAGCCAGCCTCCAATTTCACACCTGCTCGTCTATTACATATTATTAAAATTAATTTAAATATTTATTTGATTTCATATATGCGCATTACAGCATATGTTTGTATTGCCGCAATATTTGTTTAATTTTTGTATTAAAATTTTTATATAATTGAATCCTGCTTTTGTTTGATGTTTAATATTTTGTTTAACAATCTGCATCTGTAATTACAAATATTTATTGTCAATAGGTTTGAGTAAATTGTAGAAATTGTTCAAAGTATCGTTAGCTAGGGTTTTAGGCCGTGATCTATGGATTGCAGACGTTTCGGCCTCGCCATCGGAGGCCATCTTCAGTGCAATATTTATTTTGGCAGAAGTTATCCAAATACCCCCAGTACTGAGGTATTGTTCGTGGAACAACTGCCAATACAAATTTTCTACTGAAGATGGCCTCCGATAGTGAGGCTCAAACGTCTGCTCTTAACATCCATAGACTACGGCCTAACAGCTCAACTAACGACACTTTTAATAATGGTGACGCCGGCCGCGTGACCTAAAATCAAGTAAATTGTAGCGTTTAGCAGTTAGTGATTCAGTTCAGCGTGTTGTCAAGGGTAGGTGAAATTTTTTAATATTTTATTTTATTTTGAATTCTGAATTCATTTGTTTATTTATTATGACTATGACTATAGTATCATTTATACTATTGATAAGACTAATGCTTTTAGTCATATCAATATCTGGTGCTATTAGCAACCAAAGTTTTATTATTACATTATACACATTGTTACAAGTGCACACGTGTGTCGTTTGTATTCAAATATTTTTTTATCGTTTGTGTAGTTGTTAGTTTTATCGACCGTAAATTGTGTCGTTCGGAAGCGTCTGGTAGCCTGCGTGCCTTACCTGTCCCTTCTCGCACTGTTAGTAATTCCGGGTGGGCGCCAAATAGTTTTTTTCTTGAAAACAATTAAAAGTTTTTATTTGTATAGTATGGTGATTTGTTATCGAAAACTCGAATAGTTCGCCGTCTGGCTTGTAACTGATTCTCGTGTGAGTGGGGGAACACGTGTTGCCAACTTGAATTAATGTTGGTTATGTCGACCCACTGCTAGTAAACAAAACATACATGATATTTTCTACAAATAAATACTGGACAGTTTGTTATCAGTACGCACTTTTTTATTTGGCTTTTGCTTGTTAATTGTCGTTAACGCTTCATAAAAATAATAACTGTTATAATAAAATTTTAGCCTCGGCAATATAATCTCTCGCTCTGCGGAGCGCTAGGTTGGCAGTGCAATGTTTACAGTTGACTCTGGTTATTATTTTACAAAATAAATCTGCCAATTGGGTTCTTTTAAGTACGAAACAGAGGTTTACATAACAAGATAACAAAATTAGAACATATCATTAAAAGTTTGTGATCATTAAAATTATACAAGGTTTGCTATAAATTAAATATTGTGGTGTTGAAGTGTGACAGTGTCGTTGTGTAACATAGGTTATCATGTGTTCATTCAATGTTTACAAAGTTATTTCTTTATTTTATTAATCCTTGAAAATATTCAGTGATAGTGAGAGTTTTATTTTATAGTTAGAATTTTTGAAAGAGAATTTGTTTTATAATATTCAAATAAATTTAGCAATACTCAACGTTAGTAGATATGATGGGTACTGTCAATCGTCCATGTAAAGTAATGGGCCGATGTAGATTCTTCCTACTTCTGATCTTGGGCTCAAAAATTGGTTGTCATCTTCTTCAAGTTGAATTACAGGTATTTTCCGGTCATCTGGATTAATTTCTAGCTGGTCCTTGGTGTAAATTAGTTGTAATGGCCTCTCATCTGTTGTACTGCTACTCCTTCTCAAAATTGTGGGCACTTATACTGTTTTTCTATTGAAAATTTGGGCCCTTCACGGCGTGGCGTCTCTTCAGTTTAGCGTCACTACATAAAGTATTGTTCCTAACTGAAATTAGTCAATATTCGGTTGTTGTCATGGTTACTCAAGGTTTTTGATTGGCTGAAATTGGCTAAAGAGTATTGTTAGGATATTTGAATTTTTATTTAAACTGGTTACTGACCTTCTAAATGTAATTAATCTTCAGTACTCCCTTTTTAGTAGTAAATATTATTACCACTGTTCATATTTTGGCTCAAGGATTAATTTGACATCCAATATTATAGTGTTCACTTAGGTATCAACATTTTGACAGTTTTGTGAATTTTATTTAATTATACTGTTTTCTCAATTTACATTATTATCATAATATTTCTGCCTTAACATGATTGTCTATTAGTATTTCATAGTTTATGTGGTTTAGTCTTCCTAAGGTCAGTGTTTAATTCTATAAATTGAAGTTTTTTGTAGTTGACAATTACGAATTTGCATAGGCTTAAACAGCAATTGACTATTTTTCTTTAATTACTGATATTACATTTTATTCTCCTTGTAATGGGTCCTGATTGTTTGAATACAAGATTCTGTTCATTTGTTCAATGTTTAAGTAGGTTCTTGTAATTGTGTTTAATTTTATTGTTTCCCTATATTAACTTGTCTACTGTCATAACTCATTTTTAGTGTCATTGTATTTGAATGTATGGTTTGTTTCTTGTTTACCGGTTACTGTTGGTTTTAAAATCTTACTTCTTATAACGTATAGCATAACATCTAATGGTTTTAACAATTCTCATAGCTATAATTCTCATCATTTAAACATAATTATTTGGAACATAAACCTTAGTCATTAAAACATAATTCTCATTCATTTAACACTTACTTATTTGAAATATATTATTCACTCATACTCTTCATCTCCCCATACTCTTTGATGAATTATAATTATTACTTGACATAAAATATAAAGACATAAACATGAATTAATTACATTAATACAATGGTGTATTGTTATGACTAACTCTAAATGACATTAAGCCATAACTGAATCTTCAACAACTGTTTACTATCTAATATTAATATCTTTTTTTATTATTATCAGTTTCTCATGAAAAATATTCTTTAATGTATCATTTTAAATTAATGATACTGGATTCTTATTTCTGTGAATAAAATCATATATGTTGGTGTATTAACACACTGATAGTCATTCGTTCTTGAATACATGAGTAACAATACTAATTAACAAATTATTACCTAACATTAAGATTTGCAAACTAAAATATGACAAGTAGTAAGTACTACTATTATCTAAAACCTACTTATTATCTAGTCTGTTACACTTTGTTTCATTTTGTTATTAATACACTTGTGTTCACTGGATAATTGCTATTAAGTGCCACAGTCCTTTCTGTGATTAGCCATTATCAGCCTTCACTTATTTTTTGATAGCCTTCACTCACTGATGGTTTTTGATCACTCTTAACTCTTTAGTGTTTTTTTCACTGATTATCTGGTGTCTATCCCTAACAATAGGGTTCTATTTAATTTGGGGTTTTCACACTATCACTTTGCACTTTATATGTTTAATTTAAGTGTTACTAGTGGGTATTACCTAACTTTAAATTCTCTTTCTCACTTTACTATGTCCACTATTTCTCTAACTCCCTACCTCTCACTTTACAAGGTTTAATTATAATATTAACAAGTTCATATCGTTTTATTGTATCACTAATATGTTAGTATCGTGCTAATGTGATTTGTCTTAGTTTACTCTATTTGTTTGGGGTTATTGTGCCCTTCTATATCTTAAGTACTTAATGATTAGTATCTATAACTTGTCTGTCCTTACAATTATTAATATTATATACAATTTTTATTAGTGATTCTATTTCTTTGGTTTAATACAAGTTTGGTGTTCCTTCTTAGTTCACTTTCTTTTGTCATACATTATACGTCACTTCCTTAGTGTTGTGGCTGATTGTATCACTACACTAATATGTTAATTGTCTTTTAGTCACTATTCTTCTTATTTACACTTATGTTGGTGCGGTGGCTATTTCTAGTCCATTTGCAGTTGTCACTATTAGGTTATTCTTGGTCCTTTGGGGCTAGTTCTACTCTCTCACTTACCATCTATTGGGCTATTCGGGTTAAATCGTCTTATTTCTGCATTTACCATTTTGGTTTGTTTGTTTGTTACTACTTTATTAATATAAGTTACTGTTCTGACTACCTTGATATGTCTGATCGTTTTATTATTCTGATTCACCCATTCTTCTATTCTAATTCATCCCTTTTTATTCTAGTGTTAATGACTAAATAATTTATCTGGTCATGTCTTCTTCATTATGGTTAGGTGAAGATATGTACCATTACAACATCAATAATTAAAGTTTTAAAAATGAGTTTATTTTATTTATTTTGAGTTCTTAATTTAATAACTGTTTTTATCTGTATTTTTATATTTGATTTTTGATCTGACGATTTGCTTCTGTCTTTGCTAACGTATTATGTAGTTTTAGATTTAGCAGAGCGTAGGTTAATTTTGTAACACCTGACGCGATCACAGAACAGTGATAGAAACGTTGCGTTTCTTAAAATCTGACTATGGTTAATGTCCGGTAAAATACTCTACATCATGGATGGGTTACGATAATCATACGGACAAAAATCTTACACACTTACGTTTGTGGAAGGTTGATTACTCGTAAAGTACACCAGCAGAGATCGCTGAATAGTTTTTTTTTGTAGGAAACAAATTAAATGCGAGAGAAAAACTAAAAATAAAATATTTAAGACCCTAACAGTAGTCATTATCGACCAGCGGTCGATAATATGAAGGAAAAGTCACGAGTTCTTTATACTTTCTAACTGCACGTGACCTACACATAACATGCTCGCAACATACAATAGGCCTTTCTGTGTGTCTGTGTGTAAACTTAAAACAGAGTGAATTATCAACAAAATGTACATCTTCCAGCATAGCCACGATATATACAATAAATACGATATACTTCAAAATAATTATTAAAAAAATTATACCATTAAATTTAAAAACTATATTATATTTAATTTATTAAGTACTTCGGTGTTAGGTATTTAATTTATTAAGAATTTAAATATTAATATTTAAATTTATGAATTTATGACACACACACACATACACACAGGTTAGTCATTTTAATTACAAGGGTTATAATATCTAATATGGAACTGATATTGATTGGGATACTAAGCTAATAAAATTTACACGCATATGTGGAACGATTCATAGGTACCTGAAAAATAAAACACGGAAGGATACACGAATGAAATTTTATAAAACTGTGGCTACACACACACACATTCCTGTGGTAGCACATTCATGTATGCTAGTGAGACATGGACTCTTGCTAAAAGGGACGTGCAGAGGATTCAGAAATTTCTAAGAGGAACGCAAGGTTGTTCTCTCTTAGATAGGAGAAGGAACGAGGATGTTAGACGTGATTTAAACATTGTATCATTGCACTAGAAGACTGAAGACCACAGAGGGAGATGGTGTGACTACTTGAATTGCATGGCTGATATCCGTTTACCTGTGGCTGCCTTAGGTTATCACCCTAGTGGGAAGAGAGATGTCGGTAGACCGAGGAGAAGATGGGTTCCGGAACAGGTCTGAGGCCTAGTCCATGTAGTGGTGATGATGATGAAGTACTTCGTAAGTTAACTTTAATTATCAGTTAGTAACTGGCTTAGTTTTAATTTTTTTAATATTTAAAGGGAATGATTGTTCATTTGGTTATAGTTGCATATATAGGAATCATGTAGGTTGCAAACGGTATTGAAAATACACTGAAATCACTGTTGTCTATTGCTTTCAGAGTAAAATGTTGTTAGTAGAAAATAGAAGTAGAAAATATTTTATTGAAATGACATCCTGCAATGGTGAGATTAATACAGTAATTCAAACCTTTCTCCATTTGCGCTAAATATCACATCAGAGGAATGGATGGATAGATAAATAGATTGATGCGCGCGCGCGCGCACACACACACACACACACACACACACACACACACACACACACACACACACACACACACACACAGAGTAATTTTTAAATGGTCGTTTGAATAAATTTACTTTAGACAAGTATTAACATTAAAAACTGCATGTCAAATCCTTTTACTTTTCTTCTGTTTCATTTCCTTAGTACAGTTGGAAAACAATGAAAGTAGGATCTAAATAGAAAAACAAATCCTTCAAATTTTGTTGTAATTCGTAACCTGTCACTGTGGGCGTACGAAAGCCATTCCGTTTTTGTGTGGAGTAGTGTAGTTTCTAAAGTGAAAATACCGATCGGCCTCCAAAATTTATGCAAATCGTGAACGTATACGTGGGTTTGGCAGCGAACGAACGTTGTGTTCGCATGCCCGCTGGGTATAAACGGTTCGCTAAATGAAACCGAGAAGAAACGGAGCGTGAAGCAACTCCCTAGTGTTTGACAGTACAGGCGATAACCGAGTTAAGGGAGGAACGTTGGCGGAATGATCGCACGTCGACCAACGGTCGCACAAACGGGTAACGATCCCGACCCCCTTGAAGGGTTCTAAAATTGCACACGTAGGACACTTTACACTCAGCCCGATATTTTGTAGCAATGGGGCAATTAAAAGTTTTGCGTATACACTACTGTTAATGTAAATTAGATAAGAAAACCTGGAGCATGTTCATTTGAAACGCAAATTGCCTTAAATCGAAAGATTATATACGCGTATATAATCTTAACGATTGCGATAACAGTAAAAAATAACAGATACACTATATATCAGCATTAAATCCCCGAGCATAGAAAATCGATTGTCCCGTTTTAATTTTACATTTATACTGTTCTGGTAGGCCTACTTTCAAAACAACTAAGAAATATGCTCAGTGCAGTTAGGTTATACGCGTATTTTATTGTTATAGCGTGAACAAAATAGATTCTCAATCTCAGAGCAAGCAGCACAGAAAAATAAAAGTAAAAGAAATTTTTTTAACAAAATAATGTAACTCACTTCTTTTCCTACGATTAAAATGAAACATTTAAAACATTTTTTAATCTGAATAATTTACACGAATTGTTTTAGTTATTACTTGTATACTTGGCTATTCTTATTATAAAGTTGCTTCAATTATTAACGTATTCTATATTTTAAAATATTATATTAGTATCTTGTCTTTAAATTATTATTATTTCATTCTTCGTGATGTTTTCTATTTCCTGGTTTAGGAGGGAATGAAGTTTTTACTTATTTTCTTGTATACTTGGTTATTCTTATTATAAATCTGCTTCACTTACTAGTTTTTTCTGTATTTCCCATATTATATTAGTATCCTGTTTTTAAATTATTATCACTTCTTCCTTAGTAATGCTTTGTAGTTAATGGTTCTTCAGTAAGCAATTAATTTTTTTAGTTCTTTACTAATTATTGCACTGTTGATCCTAAGCTTTCTTCTTCTTACTTGCCTTGGGTTTACATTATAATATTTTATAATTTTTTATATCTTAATTTACACAGTTTTTTTACATTTACAAACTAATTTAAATTGCTTTCTCAGTGACTTACATTATTTTAGCTTATCAATGGCTAATAAAATTTATTATAATGTCTAGTCTCTCATAAAGCTTGTGATGACTTGATTAGGCCTACGTTGTTTTAATTCTATGTTTTACCAATTACTTTAAAATTTATAATTTTTACAAATGTACTTATTTTGTCAGGGTTTATGTACTGTTGAAATTACAGCAGTACAATATGTACTTTTTTACAATTTAAATTCTCACTAAACTAAGGATTGCACAACAAATTTATATGATCAGATAGTCATGGTGAAGGCTTGCTGTACAAATCCTCAAGCTCTGTTAAGAGTTTGGTTTAAAGCTGATTTTTTACTAAACAACACAAGTAATCTGCACACATAAAAATACAGATGTACAAAATATGCCGCCCAAGTAAAGGTCCTTAATAAATAAAACATTACATTTTTATCAGAGAAATGTAAAAAAAAATTTAATAAATATTATGCGTTACTCCGTAAAACGTTTTATACAAAAAAAATTCTGAATGTCTGATTGACAAGTTCTATAAGCAGTGCAGGAATGTTCCTAAACTGCATTGTTCGAATACTCACAATTTAACTGTAATGAAGTAACAAGTAGACTAAACTCTCTGTTTATCTGACGCTTCAACGTAAATTGATGTAGCCAGAAAATAAAACCTTAGTAATTCGCTAGAATTATGTAGCTAGACAATGTATGGTGTTTACAGTTTGCCTTACTGACAAAACATAGGCCGTTTTGAACACTTCAATACACGGAGTCACCGAGAACACTTCGAATAATATCTTCGAGGACTGTTGGAAGTATAGTATTGCAATTATAGTGTTCTTATCGTGATGGCCCATTCTTTAGGAAACAGGGACTCTTAAAAGCCTATGAGACTATAATCAGTATTACGATCACATGCACGTAAATAGGCCTATCACTTGTTGAATTTAAAGAATATAAAATGAACTTATCTCATGTTTAAACTTATTTAAAGACAAGGCTTTAATTATTTGTTTGATTTTGATAAATTTTTAAAAATTTAAATACATATGTCATCATTATTATCATTTGTTTTTAACTTAAAACTTATTAAAGCTCGTTTAATCCATATATGAACTTGACCTATAGTTATCTCTCAACTTATGCATACTTGCACATGCGTGCGAGTATGCGTGTGTTTGTGTGAATTCATAACGAGTTCACTTAATTGTTAACACACGGTTCTGCGCAGAACTCCCACTAAAATAGTGAAAATTTGTGCCGGACTCTGAACTAAGTACACACCAATATACCGAACTCTGAAAGTACGGAATTTTCAGTTTGCCAAGCAGGAAACTAAAGTAAATTTTTGCATTCATTTTCTCTGGTACAACATACTTTAATCCGAGATAGTTAACTAATTTTACGTACTTACAAAAACGTGGAGCATCTAAACTGTACAAATGACTCAACTAATTAGATTACACTATCTGAAACTTATAAGACAGATTATGAAAGTATAAGCAATAGCCTTTGCTTCATGGTAATAATCGATTTATCTCATACAGTTTTTATGGATTTCTGTAACTGGCAATTTCTTTCGTTCAAATTACTAATTGGAAGATACAATTTTTCAGTGTGCCAGAAACTGATTACAGTTGTTTACTTGTCCAAGAATAAAGTAATGTGTTAATATATTACGTTTGCTGTGCATGTGAGCGTTTAAGGAATAGCATTGTATAGGTGGGACACGTAGCGGCAGGTCACCATTTCATTACCCAGAGGCAGAGTTAGTCCCTTGTGTGCGCTGCTGAAACATGCATTACCACCGTTTATACTAATGTTTACATACGTGCCACACTACACACAAAAGTATACAAATTTATTTGAGTTTACAGACAGAGCTACTGCTTTAACACAGTCGAATATCGAACAAAGCTCTCAACACAGTACAAGACTCAGCACTGAAAACATTTTCTAATGCTTGCGATCCCTGTATAAATATCATACGTAATTTTTAAATTTCGTATGCATGTATATATATATTGTGTGTGTGTGTGATAATTTGAATATTCGGAGGCAAAATATTAAATTCCGTAGTCCATTTGGTGTTAGTGTATCATATTCATTATTTTTCACTTGTTCGATTTCAACAAGCCAATTAAGAATTTAAATATCTATGTCATCGTCATCATCTTCTTCTACAAGGATTAAGCCAAAAATTGTTTAAGCCAAGCAGATAGACTAGAGCTGGTCATTCAATAGTTGTTTGGTGGTGCGGCAGTCATACATTCGGTTAAGATGTCTAACTGTTTTAAACGATATTGGGCAATCTTATCGAGTGTACCCATAATATTTAGTTCCTGCCGTATAATTGCATGTCTTTTACGACCTTGGACAGTATACCACGCCACGTGTCTCAGAAATCTTATTGTGGCCGCTTGAATATCTTACATATTTATGTGGCACCATCATTTTCACACCAAATCAATAAATGTGTGTGTGTGTGTGTGTGTGTTGCATAAAATCAAACAATACACTCTTAAACATAATCATATGTAAGTTTTTCTGTAGAAGTCAAAATTCCCTGAGTATGAAACGAAACTATTGCTGATGCATGCAGGTCGACTCAGTGGTTTCGAAAAAAATTTATAACGCTCGGTTTTGTGTATTTAATAAAGACATTTTTTTAAAAAATAGTTTTGATAAGTGAAAAATGCATAGAGACGTTTTAGTGTTCTTGTGGCACCACTATCGTGGATATAGTTTAAATAAACGTTGCTATTATTAACATCTTTTGCTAAAACTTTTTTATTTATTATGGTATTGAATTGGAACAAAAACGTCTCGATTTGGTATAACTAGTTAAACAATGTTTTAATACAATAACTTGTTAAAACTTAAGGGGTACGTAGAAGGTGCTGGTTTTTTTTTGTATACTGGAATAGTATTGAACAGACACATAACACATTTTTAATTCCTAATGAACAATTTTCCACAATATTACTTATAGCACAGCTTCAGCTTATAAAACAAAGGTCGATTGCTTAACCTTGAAAAATTTGTGAGTTTATAGGCATTTAAATTTTGCAAACAAGTAAATTTACTTTGATTTAATGTCCACAATTTCTTTGTTATCCAGCTGCATAGTCATGTATAAACAGACAGTAACGTATTGAGCAGGTAATATGAACGTTTGATGAATTCCGAAAGAAATTTAAATGCGTATGGCGTTGTGCGTTGGTTATCCAAGTGATTGACGGTTTTAATACCGCTAATGAGACGGATACTTGTAACGTTCGTGTGTTAATGCCGTCCCCACAAAACACAATACGCAATAAATGCAGACATACGAGATGCGTTTAGGAAAACCGAATTTTTTCTTTTCGAATAGCACGCCAAGTGGCGCATAAAACGTGTTGCGGCCACGGAGTGCTTCACGTTTTGACAGCAAACTGCCACTTTCACGTACCGCTGTGAGTGTTGAGGGATTTTCCATACTTTTTTCATTCATTTATGGTATAAATTTATTACAAAACAATAAGCATAACTAGGCTATACGTTGAATGTACGACATGGAGAGAGCTGGTTCAAAGACTAATTATCTGTATGAATACTAAACAATGGTATGTTCATATAATATATATGTACGATATCTGATGGCTAAAGAGTAAACTCCAATTGCAGTGTTAGTTTTATTCTTTTAGTGTGCAGGTTGCTAAGTTCTTTAGATTTAACACTGGAGAATTTGTGTACGCTACTAGCCGGTTCAAGCAGCTTTCACTAATTGCGTAATGGTTTCATTGATTGTAGGCAGGTTTATACCGTCATAGATGTCTTTATTGGTGACAAATCACGGAGCACCCATCACTTTGTTTTAAAACCTTTCTATAATTGTAAAATTGAATTTGCAAGCAGTTTACCAAAGCTGTAAGCTGTATGTCCAGGCAGTTCTGAAGACAGTGTTGTAGACCAGCAGCTTATTTCTCATTGGCGGCATTGGTTTTCTGTTCAGGAGCCGATAATACACTAGTATTACAAGTACAACTAGTACTAGTACTAGTACTAGAACTAGTTACTAGTACACTAGTATGGCAAGCTGTACGTGGTATTAGTGTCATAACGACCTATCATTGTCGCTACAATATACTATACACAGGGACCTTTATTGAAGAACAAGTGTGTATGTGTGTGTGTGTGTGTGAAAGTTTGCCGGAAACTTGGTAAAAACGTGACAGAAACATTTCAATTATTTAATCATATGGTAAATTGTAATGTACGGAGGGAGGTAGGCTATGAGTGGATTCAGCTTTACGATTCAGCTTTACGTTTTAAAGTGGTCGGTGTGAAGATTCTGTACCGTGTCAAGAGAGAGTTTACGCTCTGTCTCGTGGACATCGCAGCTTAGCTGTCTGAGACGTTGATGAGGATGCAGCAAAGTCTTACCACAAAAATTTGGCTAAGAACTTCAACAGAATCTCTCACGTATCACTGAAAAAACGGCGCTGCGTTTGTTCCACTGACGACAAAAAAAACGCGTGTTGAATTCAGCAGGAACTGCGTGGCAACGGAAAGGATAACGACAACTTTAGAATGGATGAAATGTCTGTAGAGTTTTTACCAAAATTTCATTACATGCGACACCTTTATTGGCGCTTTGTCATAACCCAGGGGACAACTTGTGTACGTGCTGACTCTGCTGATATAGCAGGAAGCGTAATGCTCACAGTGGAACGGGACAAATGGCAGTTGTAAAAAATTGCCGCTAGGAGCGTTAATAGCGCAGCCAGCCAGGAGCGCTATTACCAGTATGTAGGCCTACTGGTTGGCGTGCTATTCAAGGAGTTCGGTATTTTCTTGAACATACCTCATTTATGTATTGAGCTACATTTTAATATATACGTTATTAAAAAGAAAGGCAAATCACTGATAGTTGATAGTTGAAAGAAAACAAAGATTTTTTTGGACCAGGGGTTGTGCGGGTCCTCGCCCATGCCCATCTAAAGAGAGACTGAAGCTTACGCTTATGGACTTTTGCCTAGTAGCCCCATACAGGGATCGCGTACGTAACCATCGCGGTCACATACGTGGTGACGATGAGTTTCCATAGGCGACGGGTCATAGGTCTGCTGCAAAGTAGGGGTCGGAATTTGTAAAGACGATTGGCAGTTTTGCGGGCTACTTGCTAGGAATTTGTCCGCCAGCTAAGACGACAATTCGGGTACATGTGGTTTGTCGAAACAATCTTCTAAAACATATAACTCAAGTAATACTGAATTACGTATTAATAAATACAGACTGATTTATTCAAATTTGTAAGTTTTAGAGTAGTGACTTTTTTGCGGTTGCATGTTGGCTCCAATTCATGTATAATATTGAATTTTGAATTTTTCGCATATTTGTAAAGCGTAATTCTGGAATCGTATGGTGTGCCGAGATTCGAAATTCCCGGAAAGTTAATTAACCGCGCCAAGGCCACTGCTTTCGGAATAACTGCTAACTGATTGAGACGGGCGAACTTGATCGCTGCGTCACGGCAGCAAGCGTAGTCGATATGTAGTAAACTAGTCTGCAGTGACCTTGACCGTCAACGATATTTGCGTGGCCGGCTTAGGAACAGCTGATTACGTCCATTTCCGATACTTTTTCTGAAACCTCGTAGTTTCGCTGACAAGCTTGAAGAAAGTACAAGGGTGAATTCTTAAGTTGACAAAGTGATGGTTTCAATAAAAGTGTCACAGAGTTTCAGCATGCGTACCGAGGCGAGAGAGAGAGAGAGAGAGAGAGAGAGAGAGAGAGAGAGAGAGAGAGAGAGAGAGAGAGAGGGAGAGAGAGTGAGCTAGTTGCATTTTCTGACACCCAGTACAAGTAAAATGTTTTACAGGATTCTCGAGCAGCCAAGAGATGGGGCGTGAACGTGATGATGACTGTCCAACCGTCATCATTGGCAGAGATCAAGCAGTAGAGGCTCCTCCACGCCGCCAGCCACGCACAGGATCACGTACACCAACAAGACTGATCTAGAAGGAACACCCAGACATGATTACTGGCACCTCTGTTAACTATCTTAATCACGGACTCAAACTCAACCTCCACTCTTCAGAACACAAGGTGGGATCTTTCTATTATTAACTTTTGACACCCTCAACATTTCTACAGTTTCCAAGCAGGAAGACATGTGTACATAAACTTGTAAATTTTGTGAGAACATGCCCAAGGCATGTGCAAGACTGATTCATTATTGACTGTGTAAAAGGGGATCACATCCTTATATTGCCCGATTAAGTTACTTGTTTAAATTGTTTTATATTTTGATGTTATTAATGCAAAGTAGGATATATATATATATATATATATATATATGTGGGAGATGGAACAAATTTAAATGAAATTTGATTACATAATAACAAGTAGTGATTGGCTAAAACAAGTCCAGTAGAAAACTATATGCATCATGTTCTATATTGTCAATTGGGTGAAATCATCCACTATTCTGATTGTTTTATTAAAATTGTTTCTGATGGCATGGGTTATGCTAATCAGAGTAAAGGCATACACTTAAATGGTGTTTCATAATTGTAAACTTTTAGCTGTTGAATATCCCTGTAAATTATATCTTGATGTTATCGTGGGTTGTCTTAGGGGTTACCACTTGTGAAGCCATTTGATTCTTGCGTGGTTGGTAGTGATGTTAGTTATTGTTCACTCGAATTAAAATAATTGTGTGCATGTACGTGCATGTCTATATATATATGTGTGTGTATTTCCAGAAAGGTCAAAGATGAGAATTGCTGTATAGCTATATATGTGTATATCAAATAATCCAGTAATTATTTTTTGTAATGATTGAGAAAATTAAGAAACGTAAGAGCAATAACTTAATTTGGTCAGAACTGTTATAAAACATGTAATGATAGTGTTAAAGGAAAAATTATGAAGAAAGAAACGCCAAGAAATGAGAGAAATTGTTACTGTTATAAGAGTGTTTTATTTGCAAGTCCTGTCACTATGGGCCTCGGGACAATTTTCTTCCACCTAGATCAAGCGTCTAGTTTAAATATTTATTGTAACCGAAGTACGTTATAATGCGAAATTGCAAGGATCATTCAATCGTAGCATTTTATGTCCATTTTTTCACGATTTCACGTTAAATCCAATCTAAGGCGCTTTAGCGATCTCAGAATTCGTAACAGGAAATTAATGTTGCTTGTGTAATTATTTTCTTATTAGATTCAAATACTTGGATTTTAAGTGACATAGAGTACATAGTCATACTAGGTGCTAGGTATTATAGAGAATGGGTATAATTGCCAGAAAATCCTAATACTCAAAGTAAAATATAGAATGTTTAGCGACGCGGGACATTCAGTCACGGTTATGTTTTAATAATCGTTAATCAAATTGAATGTACGTTTTGATACATCTACCGATGGTCGTACCGATGACGATCGAAGTAACAAAGGTTTTCCAAATTTGAAAAATGGTTTGATCGCTTTATTCTAAACTCACAAGTAAGGGATTCTTACTGCGAATTCATTTTCAGTAGCTATGGTACGTACAGAACAGAGACATATCAAATACTTTTGGTTGCTTGATTCACATACCAGGGGGGCCAAGAGGTCATAGAGTAACATCCAGAGGTGTATCGTACTGTACTCATTTTGTGAGTATTGAAGAACTCCATACAGTTTTCCATCGTAATTTGAGAATACGAAAAGGTAATGATACAAACGTTAGCCTATTAACGCAGTAATCCCAGTTTATTATTTCATTTTCAGAGCACGAGTGTAACTATAAAATATAGTATTCTGCTGGTACACGCTCAGTACTGGTCCAATAGCAATTTTAAAAATTAGGGGACCACCGCAGGAACATGCCGTTTCAAATGTAAAAGAATTATTAAAATCGGCCCAGCCGTTTTAGAATAATCGGCAAACATACATAACAAAAAACATAGGGACGAATATAATACCTCATCTTTTCTGAAGTCGGTTAAAAAATTAAACTTAAGTGACCTATGTTACTTTCGTTATAGTGGAATTGGGAGTACGGTATTGTTAAATAATGACCTGAATGGAGAGTCACTTATGTTTATAATTGTGACTGCGCCTGCAATATACGTCAGTTTGCTACTGCCGTGTGCCAATATTTGCTTGTTACGCCCTGCAGTTGCGTCTTACTGTCACACCGTGTCCATTCCTACATTGTTGTTTGGAATTATACACGCAACAAAGTGCTGTCACGACAGAAATGGATTCCAGATTCTCTGTGTTCTAAAATCCAATAATTATAAAAGAAACTAAAATTGGGAAGATCGGGGTTTTTATGTTAATCGCTGTAAATAGTCACAAACAGTGCCGTATCTAAAATTTGGTGGAGGGGAAGTCCGGTCATGTCGGCTTTATACAAAAGAAAAAACAAGTTAAGGCTAATCAACACTACTATCTTTAAAGTGGTTAAAAAACGTGTGATAACATATTGAAATCGGTAAAAATAAACAGTAATCGTTTAAAGTAAACGGTAAAATACAGGTTATTGAAATATTGTTCAGAAGATAGTTATTGACTGAATTTATTTTCCTGTATTTCATATTTCAAAAGGATACGAAAATGCTTGTAATAAACCTGTTTGTATATTTAGAAAAGGATTTACTAAGCGCATATTAGCGTACACAGCTGAAAAAAGTAATAAAATAACCTAAAAATTATAAGAGATTAACAAAATTCGTTAACTTTTTCCGACCGTCTGGGGCGCCAGTCCCGTTTGTACCCCTCCATAAATACACAAAAGCTGTTTACAAAAGCATTCCAGTAAGCAATAAGCTATATATCGGATCATTAACCCGACTGCTTATTGAGGAAAAGCATGAGCAGGATATTCCAGTTTCACTTGCATCATAATCTACGCAAATCTAATAGGTAAGCTACTGATAAGATAATTAGCTTGTGAAGGAGACTGAACTTTAACTGTAACGTGACCGAGGACTGATGCTACCAGTTCGTAAAGTGAGGAGCAGAGGATGCCGAACAAATTATATATCTACGATATACTCGTATAAATACCCCAAAGTACAACATTAACTATAACAATAATAACGTCAAAGTACATATCAAACTTCACGGCTATGCTTGTACTAATCTCACATACATTTCGAGAGTTCGAATATATGGAACAAGATGTCGGACTAAGATAAGAATTAAGAAAAAAATAATTGAAAGATTCTTCTTCTTCTTTGTCTAACTTTGGAGATTAGGCACTTTGTCTGTTCTGACTTCAAAGACTGTTTCCTAGCTGTTCCGTGGTTTCGAACACTTCTTCGCCTTAGAAAAGAGGAATGTTTACTGTTAAATGATTCTTTTTTTGTTTTCTTTTCAGTACCCGAAATTCTCACCATACATAGATCAAGTTTGACCATCATCTTAAAATTTCAGCTTTTGTGTCTTTATTGAACCTTGTTTGCCAGCTTCTGTGGATGGTTCTGCATATCATACCAATATGATTGATTTTTCTGTAGACGTCTTCATCATAGCTGTAACAAATATTTTCCCTAAGGCAATTACATAATTAACGTGCTCTAATATTTTGTTATCGACGAATGTATTTCACCTGAGAAGTTGGAACCCGTTAAAGGTCATTACTGTGGTTTCCTGTATCGATATGAGCATATTGTACTCAGTCGTCTGAACGGATATAACTAAAAGAAAAATCGTCCATATAAAATTTGTCAGGGGAAGAGAAATTTACGGACGGCCCTATTTACACGTACAAGCATGTTAGCCACGTGAGGAGTTGCAAGCACATGCACGTACGTACAAGCACGTGGGGAGTTATGTAGAGTTTATTTTTTACAGTAATATGTCACAATTTATTGAAAACAATCATTTCATGAATTTAAATTTCAAAAACTCGCTTACGTTTTTACAAACGAATACAGTTGCCAGCACTAGAACTAAGATATCCTAATAAAGAATAACACCATTATGTGGACGATAGTTTTAGAACCTTTGGACGACATTTGGACTGAATTCATATCGACGCCGGACGATCACGCTCAAAAAATATATTAAACACTTTATTATATATGCAAAATATAACGACTATATGTAAATATGGAGTACAAATATGTTCGAAATCCTTGACAATCGCTTCTTCTAATTCGATTGCTTGCTCTCTTGAACTACCACTACTACTTTTATTCCTACTTCTATTTCTCCTTATCGGTTCTGTTTGATGCAAGATACAAAATATTCACGTCACAAAGGGTAGACATTTATGTATGCTTGTTTTACCCGAGATACCGTTGGTATAAAGATAAAGCATTTGTTTACTTATACTAGACCACTGTATTCACTGAAATCCGTTATCCTCTTGACTTTTTGAAATAATTTGACTATGGAAAAACTTCGACCATTTGATTCAATGTATCAGTTATTTACAAAAAAGCTCAATGAAAGGGGGGATAAAATAACATGTAAATTTACAGCACGAATAAAATAAATACAGTATGCAGTAATAATAGTACAGTATATCGAATAATAAAATATATAGACCAGATTGTAAAGTTTCCAGTCAATTTTTATGTCTTACATAAAAGTAATGAACATATTTTTCTAGTTCTTAATCTTAGGAAGCTCAACGAATACAATAATGGCTAGGTCACCTAGAGCGGATGGACGATCAGCGTATGCCAAAGAAAATCATGAGAGCGCAAGTCTATAAAAGCAGAAAGAGGGGCCGATCTAATATAAGATGGTTGGATGATGTGTTGGAAGATCTAAGAAGAATGGATCTGAGGGATGGCACTGAGATGGCACTAAATAGGAGACTTTGGAGAAGATTGGTGCTGGAAGCCTGGCTCACGTTAGGCTGTAGTGCTAAAGAGGAATCAAGGAACATAATAATAATCAAGCAATCAAGTAATAATCGTTGTTATTTTCATTAAGGCACCGATAAAAGTGGACAAAAATTAGTAAACTCTAATAACACGACGTTAAAGAGACGTATATATTGTACACAGAAATCATAATTTAATTATACGTACACATTTCAAAAAAAAAAAATTGCAAAATACAAGAAATATTCTTGCAAAATTTGCACCAAACGAGGACATAGTATAACTGAGGAATACCGCCCCTGAACAAATCCGAATGTAAACAAACCCACGTGGTAAATCTGAAACGTTATTGGTCAGTGGCGTTGACATTGTTCACACAGTAATGTCACGCGCATGTGCAGAATCTATCTATAGTCATGTACGAGTTATCTTACCACTTATATCGGGGCACGTCTTTTTAAGACTTCCTCCTTATCACTGTATTCTAAATCCTGCTGAATTAATATGAAGCCAGTTGAAATGATATGTTGCCCTTTACAAAACAACATATATAAGCTACCCGATATAAAACAATTGATAAAGAAGGAGGTAAATGAAACAACGGCGGACAAGAGCGGTGTCATTGTATCGAGCGTATTATAATCAAGGCGAAAGATAAGCTCTGGTAACTTGGCCCACATTACCGACGTCGTTGTTGACGGTCTTATCAATAATAACGCTGACTCAAGTGATGACACAAGTTCCATCACAGACATGAAAGGGATTGAATCACTCTCTGACAGCAATTGATACAGTACGCTGGTAATTTCACAGCTTCTATTTTCGTTTTAAATAAACTTTACTTTTTTGTTTTGTTGCGATTTCTAATCGGTTAATAAAAAGGGCCATTAACTGGTATTCCAAATTTTTCACTTTCCGTCTGACACAGTCACTGAAATATTACGGTCAGAGCAAATAATTACAATTTACAGATGTTTATACAGTTTCTATATTATATGTATCCTGTCTGTACTTCTGCCAGAGTGACACGCCTATAATTCAATCAACAAATAGGGTTTCAGAGTGCCATGCCTGTTTGTTTACATCAGGATTAAACTAAGGACGGAAATAGTATATCTACAACTCCTACAATTCTAGGAGACCATCGGTAATAAAAAAAGATGCGCAAATCACACAAAAAAATGTAGAAAAAAAAGAATCAAACCGTAATGAGACAAGAATATAAGATTGTAGTAAATGTATAATACAATAGTTACACATAATAACTTTGTCCATTTGGTGTGTACTATGTGGTATGATTCACGTTGTAAAATACATCCGTCAGACGCGCAAGGAAATAAATAAATAGCGTAGTACGGTGATGATAATTTTACAAAATATTACATAATACAATTCAGCGTTGGTACATTAACACTGTAATCTCGCGTCGCCACAGCGCGGCGCGTAAATATTCAGTGTGACACAGCCTTTATCTGCAAGGCTTGTGTGCCAGTCGCAATATCGGGCTGGGCTATAGACAGGCGTGAAAGCAGTCTGTTATGATTTGTTACATAGCCTGCGGCATCCTTACAAATACGCCCTACATAAAGCTGCGTCAAATCGGTTTATAATGTGTTTCTCCTTATTTCTGACATAAAATACTATTGTAAACGGAGATAGTATTACAATCATTTTACTTACTTATTATTCTAAAGTCAATGTTGTCAATGTTAATAACGGATGACTCTTCACGTACGTTATTTGTTTGCCAGATGGCTAAACAGAGATTAGCACGCCTAAACTGTGACCATTCATCCCTTATGAATAATCACCGTACTTTTTCACCAATAGTCACTGCAAAGCGTCCTGCCGTACGACGCATAATAAACAATTATGACGTCATCACGTAGCAAATAATTTGTGTCCAATAATTGGATAAAGATGCAGGTTGTAGATGACTAAGCCGTGCAACGTATATTAACGTTTCATGCAAGGAAACAAAATGATAATGATAACAAAAACTAATAATTGTTAATGCTTGAAACTGATAAGGTGTTAAAATAATATTTGTTTAGTTAATTGTTAGTTTATCATTAACCAACAAATAATAATTTTAATGTGTGAAAAAGAGGCAAATATAAGCTAAACTAAAAAAAATTAAACAATTTTTCAATACGCTTTTATTTAACAATTATTAGAAAAAAAGGCACTAAAAGTAAAAAATAAATTTTCATCATGTGTAATAATCAGAAAATTAAGTACATGCACTAAAAATAAAAAATTACTTTCTCATCATGTATAATAACTTGAAAATGAAAATAGTATTAATGTTTTGAAAAATAAAAATGTGGGCCGTTAGTCACAAAAGCATTTGTACTGCTAAACTATCTATGAATAATTAACAGTGTAAATTTTTTATTTAAAAAGTAATTGGCACTTCATCATCATAATAATTATAAATCGTCAACTTATACAAAACATGAGGTAAAAATTATATTTAAGAGATTTTGATATTGAAATTTTACAATAGTCTTGATAGTTATCGTAAACGCACGCTCGCGCCCTCACAGACTTTCTCATTCACACACAATCAAGCGTGTGTGTGTGTGTGGGTAAAAAGAGAGAAAGACAGAAACAGACACAGAGGAAGACATATGATCTATTTTTGTGTATGTGTGCTCTAGAAAGAGTGCACATATTTGTTTTTCTCTAACGTATAGTTGTATTTTTCAATTTAAATTAAGGAACTGTTAATTTCCAAAATTTAATCACTAATTTTCCTACTTGAGCTACCTTGATGTTAGGCTTTCCCTTAATTTTCATCAAAAGTAACTTTAAAAGTAATCTATTCAACGATTCAAATGATAATTTTTTTTAAGAATACGCTAATTGTATATTTAAAAAATATTTAATTATTCTCAAAGACATTCTCATGAAATAAATAAAATTATTTTTCACGAAGAAATTCTAATGCTAATGAGGTTTGAAGATTGAATTGTTGAATTTAAAAAAAAAAAACTGATCGATTTTCTAAGGAAAACAAAAATCCGCCCATCCTGGGGGTAGGTGTATAAGACAGAGAGAGCGAGAGAGAAAGAAAGAGAGAGAGGAGAGAAAGAGAGAGAGAGAACTCTTGACCGTTTTCCATTAGAAATGAATAGTTTTTTTTTATTTAAAATTGTTCCCAAGACGTAACAGGGTGGCTATCTACAACCTTGAAGCTCTTTCAACGGTAGGCCCATATATATAACACGTTATACAATACAAATGAACATTTTTTTGACGTATGTCATAAACTGACACGGTTAGGTAATAACTATAGTTAAATCCATTTTAAGGAAACTGCAGAGAATAAAATAGATAGAATATAGAAAGTTTAGTTTGTGCTTACATAACGATCCGAAATTAATGTGTTTACAGATTATATGATGTCTCCACGGCGTAACAGCTTCACTGAGTCTTCAGTGATTCTGTGTGCATCAAGTGTAAAGGGCGGGTTCGGTATATGAAAACTACGTTCAATGTTTTATGCCTAACATAAAGGACACTTTTGTTCATATTATTTATGTGTGCAAAACGTTTTGTTACAGTTAGAATATTTTTACATATTGCAATGAGTTCCTACTACTTAATAATAGATGAGTTGAAAAAACATCGTTATTTCAAACGATGATTTTAACCTTAATCACACGCACCATGCACGGTAGAGATTTGTTTGTTTTCCGCCTCACAAGTGTATGTAGGCCTATCTAATAGTATCGTATTTAGAATTTTAGTTTACTTTCAAAACAATACAGTTGTGGTTGTGACAAGGGGGTAATATAGGGTAACAAGAGGACAATAGAGGTAGGTGTAAATATATGCGCAGGTGTTGTAATTCTACGTGATTCGAATGCAGGAATGAATCACTGTACGGTAATGTGGCAGTGTTGACTACGAGGCGATGGCAAACTGAAAACTGACTCTAAATGCTCATTTTTTTAATTGAGACCGTGTTTAATTTATAACTCACATAGTGTTAATAAATTAATTTACCATTCAATACTCCGCCATGTGACTTCTTATAAACTCTTCTATTACGCGTTTCAGAGACTATGCTCCATCTTCAAATAGTAAAATCAAATGAAACTATGTCACTCTTACGAGATCGTTAATTAATAAAATGTCAGTGTGCATAAGAACTGTACGCGATGTTGGGTGCGCAGCCGTTCGAGTACAATCTGCTACACAGTTTAGGCAGACAGATTACTGCTACCCGTTCGAGTACAATCTGCTACACAGATTAGGCAGACAGATTACTGCTACCCGTTCGAGTACAATCTGCTACACAGATTAGGCAGACAGATTACTGCTACCCGTTCGAGTACAATCTGCTACACAGATTAGGCAGACAGATTACTGCTACCCGTTCGTGTACAATCTGCTACACAGATTAGGCAGGCAGATTACTGCTACCCGTTCGAGTACAATCTGGTACACAGATTAGGCAGACAGATTACTGCTACCCGTTCGAGTACAATCTGCTACACAGATTAGGCAGGCAGATTACTGCTACCCGGTGGAGTACAATCTGCTAAACAGATTAGGCAGACAGATTACTGCTATCCGTTCGAGTACAATCTGCTACACAGATTAGGCAGGCAGATTACTGCTACCCGTTCGAGTACAATCTGCTACACAGATTAGGCAGACAGATTACTGCTACCCCTTCGAGTAGGCAGTAGCAGATTTTACTCGAACGGGTGCGCACCCAACATCGCGTACAGTTCTCATGCACATTGACGTTTTATTAATTAACGGTTTCGTAAGAGTAACAATTTCATTTGATTTTACTATCAAAACACTATTAACTTACTATCTATCAGTTTACTATCAGCAAACAGCTGACCTAAGTTAACAAACGTGCACTTGTTTAGTTAGGTCAGTTTTTGCACTTGTTGGAGATCCATCACTTTTTACTTTAAAATTTTACTATTTTATCTCCACACATACATACACAGTAAAGTTTCATGTTATAAATACTTCATAGTAAGAATCTAACCATCATAATTGTAAAATAATGTAGAGAAAAAATCCAATATTTTTTGGAATAATATTTTTCAGTTAAGCCTAACGTTACATATATATTTTTTGTTCTCGTCATTACGATATAAATGTAATAAAAATATAATGAAATTGTAATTTTAAGAAATTAAAAAATTCAAAATATCAACATAAGTACAATAAACTCCCGATTATTCGCGGCAACCCGCAAATTTTTTTCATAAGCAAGAGACAATAAACTTCAACTGAATAACAAAACTTCTTTCTATTAACCTTAATACACTATTTTATTTACTGCCGTAAACAGTATTGTTTTATCTTTATAGTATTTTTATGAATAGTACATTTTATAGTATTTTTATCTTTATAGTATTTTTATGACATTTTTTAATCTAATCCCTGCCGTGCATGAAAACGTGAGAGACGTTCACTTGGATTTTGTATAGGCCTTCATAACGTTCGTAGGTATTTAGGTAGTAACCCCAACCTCAGAAATACTCAATGTAATGATACACCGATGATATACATACGACAATTTATCAGCACAACGTTTTCTGGCGAAACGCCAGTTCGTGTGGGTTAGTATATAACAGCACAGAAAATGTGATAGTTAGTGTCAGTGTGTACATATTGCTGCTTGGTAATTTCCCACTCGGTACTCCGTTCTCACGAGGTACCTTGATGAGCGTCTTGTCGGGGTTTTAATGTATTGCTTTACTTTAAATAAGCAGCTTTATTAGGCAGCTTTTAATAAGCAGCTTTATGTTAATAAAGAATTTTCGTTATTGTCTGCCCTTTTTGGTCCATACTGTGGATTATCTGCGGCGATCCAATTCCGCTGATAATCGGGAATTTATTCTTTTACCGTACAAGAAAGTATTACACTACCGTACGTATAAATTAGAACGCCACGAAATATTGATTTTACACAACACACAAATCTGTTACTGAATACTCTGAAGACAGCGAACAATGACAAAAATGAGTAACATAACAATGAGAACAAGTAAAAGTTATAGCTAAACAAAACCTGCGCTAACTCGGCTACACATATGGGTATGATGAACAGATGTCCGCTGTCAGGCCTGTCGTTTCAGTATTACGACAAGTGATCAGTATTTAGTACGGAAAGTGCGATTTTCGTCAGCAAAGACCGTAGACTACGGAAACAAAAATAAGCCGACGTGGACTAAAGTCAAATTAAGGAAGTAAGGATATATGCAGTTAATTAGAGTATAGTCGGATGAGGCAACTATTGTAGTCTAATATAGACGACATTTTTATTTACATAAATTTTCATCTTCTAAAATTAACACGTGTCTATACCGATTTCTATTTATAAAATATTTAATAAAACAATATACTGACTGCTATCATATACTGTGATACATTACTGTGTATGTATGTGTGGAGATAAAATAGTAAAATCTTAAAGTAAAAAGTGATGGATCTCCAACAAGTGCAAAAACTGACCTAACTAAACAAGTGCACGTTTGTTAACTTAGGTCAGCTGTTTGCTGATAGTAAACTGATAGATAGTAAGTTAATAGTGTTTTGATAGTAAAATCAAATGAAATTGTTACTCTTACGAAATCGTTAATTAATAAAACGTCAGTGTGCATGAGAACTGTACGCGATGTTGGGTGCGCACCCGTTCGAGTTCAATCTGCTACTGCCTACTCGAAGGGGTAGCAGTAATCTGTCTGCCTAATCTGTGTAGCAGATTGTGCTCGAACGGGTAGCAGTAATCTGCCTGCCTAATCTGTGTAGCAGATTGTGCTCGAACGGGTAGCAGTAATCTGCCTGCCTAAGCTGTGTAGCAGATTGTGCTCGAACGGGTAGCAGTAATCTGCCTGCCTAATCTGTGTAGCAGATTGTACTCGAACGGGTAGCAGTAATCTGCCTGCCTAATCTGTGTAGCAGATTGTACTCGAACGGGTAGCAGTAATCTGCCTGCCTAATCTGTGTAGCAGATTGTACTCGAACGGGTAGCAGTAATCTGCGTGCCTAATCTGTGTAGCAGATTGTACTCGAACGGGTAGCAGTAATCTGTCTGCCTAGTCTGTGTAGCAGATTGTACTCGAACGGGTAGCAGTAATCTGTCTGCCTAGTCTGTGTAGCAGATTGTACTCGAACGGGTAGCAGTAATCTGTCTGCCTAATCTGTGTAGCAGATTGTACTCGAACGGGTAGCAGTAATCTGTCTGCCTAATCTGTGTAGCAGTTGTACTCGAACGGGTAGCAGTAATCTGTCTGCCTAATCTGTGTAGCAGATTGTACTCGAACGGGTAGCAGTAATCTGTCTGCCTAATCTGTGTAGCAGATTGTACTCGAACGGGTAGCAGTAGTCTGTCTGCCTAATCTGTATAGCAGATTGTACTCGAACGGGTAGCAGTAGTCTGTCTGCCTAATCTGTTTAGCAGATTGTACTCGAACGGCTGCGCACCCAACATCGCGTACAGTTCTTATGCACACTGACATTTTATTAATTAACGATATCGTAAGAGTGACATAGTTTCATTTGATTTTACTATCTGAAGATGGAGCATAGTCTCTGAAACGCGTTATAGAAGAGTTTATAAGAAGTCACATGGCGGAGTATTGATTGGTAAATTAATTTATTAACACTATGTGAGTTATAAATTAAACACGGTCTCAATAAAAAAAATGAGCATTTAGAGTCAGTTTTCAGTTTGCCATCGCCTCGTAGTCAACACTGCCACATTACCGTACAGTGATTCATTCCTGCATTCGAATCACGTAAAATTAAAACACCTGCGCATATATTTACACCTACGTCTATTGTCCTCTTGTTACCCTATATTACCCCCTTGTCACAACCACAACTGTATTGTTGTGAAAGTAAACTAAAATTCTAAATACGATACTATTAGATAGGCCTACATACACTTGTGAGGCGGAAAACAAACAAATCTCTACCGTGCATGGTGCGTGTGATTAAGGTTAAAATCATCGTTTGAAATAACGATGTTTTTTCAACTCATCTAATATTAAGTAGTAGCAACTCATTGCAATATGTAAAAATATTCTAACTGTAACAAAACGTTTTGCACACATAAATAATATGAACAAAAGTGTCCTTTATGTTAGGCATAAAACATTGAACGTAGTTTTCATATACCGAACCCGCCCTTTACACTTGATGCACACAGAATCACTGAAGACTCAGTGAAGCTGTTACGCCGTGGAGACATCATATAATCTGTAAACACATTAATTTCGGATCGTTATGTAAGCACAAACTAAACTTTCTATATTCCATCTATTTTATTCTCTGCAGTTTCCTTAAAATGGATTTAACTATAGTTATTAGCTAACCGTGTCAGTTTATGACATAAATCAAAAAAATGTTCATTTGTATTGTATAACGTGTTATATATAGGCCTACCGTTGAAAGAGCTTCAAGGTTGCAGATAGCCACCCTGTTACGTCTTGGGAACAATTTTAAATAAAAAAAAAACTATTCATTTCTAATGGAAAACGGTCAAGAGTTCTCTCTCTCTCTCTTTCTCTCCTCCCTCTCTTCCTTTCCCTCTCGCTCTCTCTGTCTTATACACCTACCCCCAGGATGGGCGGATTTTTGTTTTCCTTAGAAAATCGATCAGTTTTTTTTTTTTTTAAATTCAACAATTCAATCTTCAAACCTCATTAGCATTAGAATTTCTTCGTGAAAAATAATTTTATTTATTTCATGAGAATGTCTTTGAGAATAATTAAATATTTTTTAAAAATACAATTAGCGTATTCTTAAAAAAAATTATCATTTGAATCGTTGAATAGATTACTTTTAAAGTTACTTTTGATGAAAATTAAGAGAAAGCCTAACATCAAGATAGCTCAAGTAGGAAAATTAGTCATTAAATTTTGGAAATTAACAGTTCCTTAATTTAAATTGAAAAATACAACTATACGTTAGAGAAAAACAAATATGTGCACTCTTTCTAGAGCACACATACACAAAAATAGATCATATGTCTTCCTCTGTGTCTGTTTCTGTCTTTCTCTCTTTTTACCCACACACACACACACACACACACACACACACACACACACACACACACACACACACACACACACACACACACACACACACACACACACACACACACACACACACACACACACACACACACACACACACACACACACACACACACACACACACACACACACACACACACACACACACACACACACACACACACACACACACACACACACACACACACACACACACACACACACACACGCTTGATTGTGTGTGAATGGGAAAGTCTGTGAGGGCGCGAGCGTGCGTTTACTACAACTATCAAGACTATTGTAAAATTTCAATATCAAAATCTCTTAAATATAATTTTTACCTCATGTTTTGTATAAGTTGACGATTTATAATTATTATGATGATGAAGTGCCAATTACTTTTTTAATAAAAAATTTACACTGTTAATTATTCATAGATAGTTTAGCAGTACAAATGCTTTTGTGACTAACGGCCCACGTTTTTATTTTTCAAAACATTAATACTATTTTCATTTTCAAGTTATTATACATGATGAGAAAGTAATTTTTTATTTTTAGTGCATGTACTTAATTTTCTGATTATTACACATGATGAAAATTTATTTTTTACTTTTAGTGCCTTTTTTTCTAATAATTGTTAAATAAAAGCGTATTGAAAAATTGTTTAATTTTTTTTAGTTTAGCTTATTTTTGCCTCTTTTTCACACATTAAAATTATTATTTGTTGGTTAATGATAAACTAACAATTAACTAAACAAATAAGAGTGTTTGAATTATTTTAACACCTTATCAGTTTCAAGCATTAACAATTATTAGTTTTTGTTATCATTATCATTTTGTTTCCTTGCATGAAACGTTAATATACGTTGCACGGCTTAGTCATCTACAACCTGCATCTTTATCCAATTATTGGACACAAATTATTTGCTACGTGATGACGTCATAATTGTTTATTATGCGTCGTACGGCAGGACGCTTTGCAGTGACTATTGGTGAAAAAGTACGGTGATTATTCATAAGCGATGAATGGTCACAGTTTAGGCGTGCTAATCTCTGTTTAGCCATCTGGCAAACAAATAACGTACGTGAAGTGTCATCCGTTGTTAATAAATACATCACGCGTAATTATTATTACACACACAAAAATTAAAACTCGATCATTCCAGAAAGTTGTCGAAACTTTCCGACGTTTGTCGAAAATTACATCTGTAAATTTACTATACGATTTGTATATGTAACTTTAAAGATACAGGTACACTCTTCATTATATCAGCCAGTACTACTACTACTACTACTCTCCAGCACTACAGCCCATGGTGAGCCTTGGCCTCCGCTACGACCCGTCTCCACTCATCTCTGTCCACTGCCTTCAGTCTCCAGTTCCTAATGCCCATCTTTCTTGTATATGATACAGTAAGGATCTCTCTGCTATAAGAGAGGAGACCAATTACTACATCGAATGGAGATGCAGAGATGTCAATCCAACTTTCAAATGTGCTGTGTGCCTGAGCTTCGTGACATCACACCTTAAAAATCTCATTATTTTGTGTGTTATTTCTATCGTTCCATAGGTTAGGACAATTTACTTATTGTATCATCGTATACGGCACTTATCAGTGAAGGGCATTCAGACAGATTGACCGTCTCTCATTATTAGACAAGAGTATTTTTAATAATTACATAGTCTGACGTTATTGAATTCTAAAGTATTTTATTAAATCAAAGAAATGCAGTCGTGCAGAATTCATAATTATTTCTGTGTTGTACTTTAGGCTACAGGTGATAAATTGTTGTATGTTGTAACGGTACATATAACACTACATCCACCAACATACTAAAAATTAATTTAAAGGCCACTACTATTAAGAATACATAAAAGGTCAAGAGTACCACCATGGATACAGAAGGAGAAAGTATCATATGTTAAACTAAGTGAATTACATTAAAAAGGAGTTACTAGTAAATGTACCAATAAAGAAGAAAAGAAGACTAACGACGAGACGACTGACATACCCTACCCAATAGATCAGTGAGAAGAACACAATGGAAACCGAAAGAAGAAAGAAGAAGCAGTGAGAAGAACACAACAATAACGACTTCAAGAAAGAAGAAAGAAGAAACAATGAGAAGGAGACAAGTGAAAACAACATCATGTATCAAATAAAAAAGAGTGAGAAAGAGATCAGTGAAGAAAAGAAGAAGGAAGATATCCAGACCAGACACAAAAAGGGAAAGAAATTGAAATATAACAAACTAACATAAACCTAGGAAGGACTACTTATACAAGGAAAAGAAGAAATGTTATTAATTACATGATATAAACCCCTAAGCTCTATGATAGAGTCAACACTGACCACAACTCATTTAATGAATACATTCCTTGTCCATGTAAAATAAACTGTAATCAATAAGGACTAAGTATTGTAAATAAAGAATCACCAAGAAACTGAATAAGACTAGGATAAGTTTATTTTAGCTGAATGATGTGTAGACATAAAAAGAAGACTAGGTTCCAAAATATAAATAACCAGTTGTACAGTGGGATTGATGTTAGTAAAAACCCACTAATTAACAATAATTAAGACAATAAAAAAGTGAACAAAAAGTATAATAATAACCAACAACCAATGTACCAACATTGAATGAAAGCCAATCCACCAGATTAATGCAGAAATACAAATCCAGCAGCAACACGTTACTGTTTACCCAATGTGCAACATAACCTAATCTGGGCAACCAGTTTTCACTAAAACTTAAGGAAAACAAAGCCAAAATAATATCAAACCAAAATGTATTAAGCTGGGAAGTAACTAGATGATATAAGGAACGTTTTGTTTACAATAGATAATGTAACAGATAAATATAAAAGCTATATTAATGTAATCCAATATAACTATATGCTTGTAATAGCAAAGATGCATGATGCAACCAAATTATGTTGTAAACATATTATACAAAAGTAGTAACTCAACTACCAACTTTAAGTGGGACAGAATACTAGTCAGATGAATAAATCCAACAAAGATAACTATCTAAATAATAAAAATAACAATAATGACAATAAAACTACAGTAACAACTAGCTGCAAGCTATTTAGATAACATCAAACCTAGGTGATAACCAGTACAAATGCAGAATGAACTGCAGCACATTGATAACAATGTCATTGAAACCATTATAAGTGTCATTTAAATAACAATAAAAATAATATGTAAAGAGTACCAAGCATACAATAAGGTAACTCCATGAAGTATGGCAAACATACTTTACAAACTATAATTAAGGCAATAAACCTATAATATAGGGAAAAAGAACACTATCAATAGTGACTAAAACCAATAAAGTGTAAATAGGCCCTATTAGAAATTATTTAGATGTTAATATTATTATAATATAAGTAACAAACAATATGTATAGTCATAGACTTAGGATTGAACCTATGAAAACAGACATAGTGTTAATATTAAGGCATAGTTTTAAGGGAAAAGTGGATAGCAAGATAAGAATACGTTATTACCATCAAATATGGAATAAAAACAATGTATTAAAAATAATTAATAGCTTAATGGACACTATGTATTAATACCAAGTGCGATTCCAGCAACCTCGAATCCGAAATATATGATGAGGGGATTCAAAATAATTGTCATTAAAAATTAGAAACGATAAGGGTAATTAATATGACATCAGTGCAGTTATAAGTAAGATATTTGACTTATAAAAATAATGGTGTGATGCTTAGCCCTTGCGCGTGGGTATGTAGGCCACAGATTCATAATCTCAAAACCAGCGACTGACGCGGCTTTAAGCGTCTATTTTAACGAAGCCCGCCGAGATTAGACGAATTAAAAAATATTGACTAATCAGATCCTATAAAAAATACGAAATGCATCATTCCGACAGAGGAAGCGGAGACAGTCTTTCACCAGCAACGAGAGTAACTACATGCACGCCGTTCATCCAGAAAAACGTGCGTTTGACAGCGAACAGCTGTAAACACATACGCTAACCTCAACCTTGAGTGGAGGTTATGACTACTGAAGCAAATAGTGCAGTATATTTTCAAGTGAAATAATTCGGAGTATATGCGCATAGGAGTGAGTGTAGTGCTGTTATAAAAGTTTAATTAATTAATTAAAGAATTTTAATTAATTGAAAAATTACAAAAAAGTGTAAATCCTACGAACGACCAGTTACGCAAGTATCAAATGCCAATACTTACTGTACTATGCTTGTCAAGTAAAATATAAGTAAAAGAACGCTAATAGCGAATTGAATTAACGTCAGTTAATCGATAAATTGCCCAATTCCAAAAGGAAGGGAACTTAGAAATATAGATAAACAATGACAAAATTGAACGCTTTCATTAACGACAATTTTAACTATTTCTATGATTCTAATGTATTAGTATAAGCCAAGACATTGTATAACCAATGAAGGGAACCTGTACCCTAACTATTAGGAAGATAAGAATGTTCTATATTTTATTTTAATAATTAAATAAGAGTTACACAAGAGGGTAACCTAATATATCCAATGAATTACAAGTACCTGTGTTATGTACATCCAGTCTAGTAGATGATTATAAACCATGACACTGGGTTCAAATAATTATTATCCCTTGTTAACTAATTAATGCATCAATGGAAAATAATTAATAAATTTTAAACAACAAGGTTACATGAACCTGTATTAACTTCAATGATTAACCATGGACCGTTGTTCATATTTTATATTATTTCAAATTAATAATCCATGAGTTTATATTTTGTCTACTTATTGTAACAGTAGCAATTTTATTAGATATGTGTATTTTTCAGACTCAAAGAACCTACTACCACCACTACTTACACTAAAAGTTTAATAAAACATTATAACCTATTTGTTTACTAACAAAAATTATTCGACTAGCCAAATGCAGTCATACCAACCTGAGATTTTTAAATGTTTTAGAGTCCATGTTCTAATTTAATTGTTAACCAAAAGGAAAGTAAATTATATTATTGTACCAAATTTTATTATTATAGAGTTGAATAAACCACTATTGTCATATAAACCTTTAAAAGAGTTGGCTTTTATTGTAAACAGTAGATACAGCTTAGTGAGATAACCAAGACGATTGGTACCAGACTTCAAGAGCGGACATTCAAATGGAATGATTTTTACCAACCGCACCGTCCTATATATATTGCTACACAGTATAAATTATAGTAAATATCATGTTTATGTATGTTTATGTTAGTGTATAGTCAGGACATTACTGATCAACTCACCACAGCTGATATTCGAAGGGCCAACGGAACTTCAAGCGAATCAACTCGAGGAAGTGAATTAAAAACATTTTTAAACCAAATAAACTGATAATTAAAACGACGATAAAGAGTTTAAGTAACCGATTTATTCACTACCGGATTCAACAATAGGTTGAATTGGGTGGAATAAATCCCTAACTCACAAATTAATAATAAAGAACGAGCTTTTGAAAAATAATAATAAACGAACAACAAGACCCCATATTAAATTAATAACCCTGAGAATAATAATTATAAAAGAGACGGATCTCGTCTTTTAATAATGTTTGTATTTACATTTACAATTTAGGCATGGATTACTTAGAATCGCTGTAAAGCCACATATTAATTTTATACAAAAATAGATTTGAAAAAGCAACACATTTCTAATTTGAATACGTACATTTATTTTAACTAAATTTAATTTTTGTGTTTAATATATTGTTGTTTATTTATTGGTTAATGCCAAGTAACGCTCCAGACGCGTGTACAAGATGCATAAGCTACACGTATTTACAAATCTGTACATATAAAATTTTTACTATCAGAATTTTACGTTTAACTCTGAATATGAAAAGCAAGTATCAGCACGTAACATTCTTAACCAAATGGTTTTGACGATCGAAGCGCACACGAACTACGCAGGTGTTCCAAAGGAGTTGGTTTTGTGTGCTTATCGCCGCTGACAGCGCTAACTGGGAACGTTGACGTAACAAGGTTTTGGTGGAAAGGAAACTGACAAGCGCCGATCTGCGGTGCGCTTCAGATACCCAGTTTGCATGGAAATTTTCAATCGAAAGCAATTTTAAAGCATCTAGTACAAAGATAACAAAATTTAGTGAGAGTGCATATAAATAAGCAAAATCACCGACCAGAGTTCCTTGCATCTCTTTTCAAGAAAACTTTCTGTCTATCTCTTTTTGTTGTCTCAGTCTGTGTGTCTACCTCCTCCGTTTCTCGCTTACTCTCTATCTGTCCCTATTTATCTATCTCTCTTACTCTCTACACTATCTATATCTTTCTCACTGTATGCCTATCTATTGGCTGCCTCTCTCTCTCTCTCTCTCTCGCTCTCTCTCTCTCTCTCTCTCTCTCTCCATAGGCAAAATATCTAAGTGTTTTGTCATAGAGTTGTTGTTACTATTGACTTTAGTAATGAATAACTAATGAACCGGGAAGCAAGGTTTTTAAACAACATGACTTATTATAGCATTATATAACGTTACGAACTAACGATCTTGATCAATAATTGTCTGTCCTACTTTGTAAAATTTGCATACTGTATACATATTTATTTATTATGCTTCATAAAATTATAATTTTATTTGTAACATTTCTCAACTAAAAGTTAGAATGGTCATTCAGATATAAATCATTCTTATTCGCAAGGGAAATGACTGGAACAAAGTTTAAACATTCTGCAAAGGTCTCTAAAAAATTATGCATTCAATTTCATACGTTTTAAGAAGTTTCTGTTACACAAAAAATCAACAAGTAATACTGCATAATAACAAAAATTTGTACGTTCAAAGGAGACATCCTTTTTGATAGCGTCTAAATTCGAAATTACTATTTTAGAAACAGTAGTTCTCTCTACGTGCATTTTAGCGGCTATCAAATGTTATAGTTATAGAACAAACTGAGATATGTATTTAAGTTTCTAATAACAATTTTAAACTGTTTGGCCAGGCGGTAGCAAAATGTAAATGTGCAAAATTTCTGTTGTTACCTGCAGAAACTACAATTTATACCGCTATAAGTGGTATAAATATTATTTATTTTCTATAAAAGTGAAAAATATTTTATGTCGTATAAAGTCAAATTACATCTATTAGCTACATACGGTCTGTAACTTTAAATTGACGGACATTGACCAATTTGAAATTTGTGACAAGTTCCATTTTAACCAAGAAAACCTCCGCGTAAACTATACATTTTGGAAACGTTTATACAAAATTCAATAAAATATCTTTACACTTTAATATTCACTAAGCTTCTTCTAAAAGTCCCAAAAATAAGTGTTTTTCGTTCTCGCCAAGATTTGCAAGTCATTTTGTTGTTACGAAAGAGATGACTATGAATTATTAATTTATTCATATATGTAAATAACATGGTAATATAAAATTTAAATACACTTAGAGAATTTACTTTAGGCCCAATGGAAAGGAACTAATTTATTCCATTAGAAGTTTGATAACTTTAAATTCTGTCATCGACAACTTCTCTGCGAATTGATAAGCGAAGTAATACGTTGGGTGACGTCAGAAAGCTACATTTACAAAAACACATGAATTAATAATACACTGTACATCTTTTGCCAACATCAGTAAATAATGTTCAAAACAACAATTCTTAATAATTATAATAATAACGTTTGTTACAGGTGGAAATGCGATCTCTAAGGAAGTGCTCCCATGTTACAGCAATGAAAAGTCAAATAAAGAAAGAGACCTTTTTTATTGTAAGAAACAAATATTCACTATAACTATAGTGTTGAAAATATTAATAATGGAAACAATGCCTGTGAATGATTTACGTAGTTAAGGAAGAATTATGGTCGTAGTTAGCTAATTCATGGTCAGTCTTATGTCAATCCTGAAGAACATTCTCACACTTGCACTGCAGTCAGAGCGTCGATGAAGACACACACTATGGAACAAAAAAGAGCAGAAGAAGAAGCCCTTTTTCAGACAAGACAAGCCTCCTGGTAATCGGCCGACTATAAAGAACGACGGGTTGTATAGAAAACGAAGACGACGCCAAACAAGACGATGACCATGAAGAAGACTTGGTTGTACTTGATGTACGGTATGTGTCAATATAAAGACAACCAAAGGAACTGCTTTGCCAACGTGAAGAGGTTAAAGTTAGCAGCCAACGTGGGATCTGCCGGAGGTAGTGTTTCTAAGGAAACTCCGGGACAACAGAATGTGAGGCATAGAGGAGTCTACGTTTATCCAGTCTTGTTTAGCATGTAAAGCATATCTTCAGGATAACCACTTAGCAAAGATGGGTTTTAGGGCCCCCTCCAAGCCACTGGGACTTAGAGCTGGCGCGGCAGCAACATGTCACTTCACCGTCCGAATTGTATGTGCTGACACTCTCACAGCGAACATGGGGAGTCCTGTTTTTAAGGGTTTTTGGGATTTTCCTTAAGCTCACTGTCCCACTGCCCACTGACGTGGAAAGTCAATCAACAATCCATGAATTACCTTCAGAAAAAGCTGATACTGTCGCAACGGATACCTAGGCCTTGGTCCATGGGTGAAAATCGGTACAGAAACCATGGTAATGTGTCCTTTGGTCGGCACTGAAGTCGTCGAAAATTGATGCCTTCACCGTCGTTGCGTCCACTTAGACCTCCGAAGGAAGGATTCCACTGTACAGGACATGACTGGTTTATTTCAGCAAACGCACCGAATTCATTGAGCTGACAAATAACGTCAGGTTGAAAGTTCTTGCGATTGAAACTTTATGCGTTTTTTTCTGCAGCTCATAGGAATATGGGCAAGCAGAGACTGGGGAATTCCGCACATTGATAATATGCTTTTAGAGCCGAGCCTATAACGCTGATTATTTGGGGCTTTCTTCTTTACGTAATTCTATCCGAATATTATCCTAGACAAATTACAATAAAGTGCTACATGTGGTTAATGCTTCCTTGGTAAGAACTACGGCTTCTCTTGGAGAAGTACGAGTTCGTCTCTAATTACGGAATTGAAGTGACTGTAAGGGCTCAACGTAGGGCTGAACCAACCAGTTAAAACGGCGACCGTTACGGACGTCATAGCAGTCATGCACGCTTTTTTAGGATGTTGCACATGTCTTCAGCTACCGGTGCTACGCGATGTACGTGGAACAAACGGAAATACTATATCAAACATTCAATGTTTCACCGAGCCAAAGAGATTGGCGGAAGGGTGGCTAGCGATCCCCGACATCAACCAATTAAGACATTACCCAACCCCGCCGGTCATGTGAGTTTGACAAGTCAGAGTCTTGTAAAAGTGTAAGAAACAGAACAAGAGTAGAAAGATGAAAAGATCAAAAACGGAAAGCAGAAAAAGGGGGAATAGAACAGACGCGCTGTTGCTAGTAACAGAAAAAACGGACAATAAAAGTAAGCGGAGATTAGGAGGCGTAGAATGGCGAAAAACATAACAAGGCCAAAACCGATCGGGGAGACGATAACATGAGCAGGAAACATCGGTATAAAGAATGAAACAGTAAACATTATAGATTTGGATCCTAGAGTAGACTTAAATACAAGAAAATACCATACAAATGTAGGAAATTAATGTCGACTATGATAAGAGTGGCTATAGAAATGTGTATGTCATACATAAAAGAATAAACCGCAAATATTAGAGAAATATCGTATCTTAAGTTGAATAGTTGATAAAAGTATACGAAGTAAATCCACTTATCTCAAACAGATTCTTTAAAATCCAATCTTATTCTTCTTGAGCACTACACCCAAACGTGAGCCCAGGCTTCTAACACTAATCATCTTCATAGTCTCCTGTCCATTGCCATCTCAGTGTAACCCCTCACATCCACTCGTCTGAGATCTTCTAGCACATTATCCAACCATCTTAGCTTAGGTCGCTCCTCTTTCTGTTTTAATAGTCCTGCACTCTCAGGATTTTCTTTGGAATATGCTGATCATCTATCTGCTCTAGGTGATCTAACCATTGTATTCGTTGAGCCTTTATGAATCTTACAATGTCTTCGTGATTCAATAGCTCATCTATCTCATGGTTATTTCATATTGTCCATTCGTCATCTACTTTAACTGGGCCAAAAACACCTCTTACAATCTTTCTTTCAAACCTTCTTAGTGTTTCTTGTTCCTTTCTCGTTAGTGTTCATTTCTCGCCTCCATAAGTAACAACCGGTCTGATAAGTGTCTTATATTTTTTTATTTTTCTGTTACGGCTAATGAGTTTACTTCTCAATAATCTGTTGTTGGCATAATATGCCCTATTTCCTACTTGTATTTGTCTTTGTATTGTCGTGTTTATGGGACCTTCATTATTTATCATGTTACCCAGGTTTCTGAACTTTAAAAGCCAACAGTAATTATAAAAACTAGTAAAGATTCAGACGAGAAGAGCAAAGTTAACAGCGTTTCCTGTATTGGGTCACATCCTTGCCAAGGCCACAACGTTTGATAGGAGCACTAATTGGGTGGCTTACGGCTGACCCAGTTGCTACCGCAGCGACTATTATACGAAGTACTACCGGACAGTAACAGCCAAAACACCTGTAGTGAATTACTAAAGCCTTATAATTAAGGTACAGCGACCAGCATCCGAGGGGTTTACAATACGCCCAGTAGGTGGCATTACGACAGCGTACCGGGGAGAGATTTCAGGAATTTGAGACAATTATGTAGCCTACCGGCTGATGAAATTGAGATATCTCTAGGAAGAATTAATGCAACTATGCTATGTAAGGCAGATCAATAACTAAAACTTTTTCACCATAACTTGTACACACTGCGAAACACTGTCTGTAACAAACTTAAATATCACGCAGATTAATGACAGCATAATCTTAACATTTAAGAAAAATATGAACAAAGGCAATTAGAAAACAATACAGATCTCAAAGTAATTTTCAGTTGTAAAACGTTTTAATTCATCTCTCTATTCTGTTCCTAATGTAGACACAAACACAATAGAGTAAAAAATGAAATACTAACAACATTTTGACATTCTGAATGTAAAAACCACTCGTAAATGTCACTAAAGTTTTGTTGAATACAGAAATCGCTCACATTTGTATAACTTATTCTCCGTCCTTCAACGTCCTTTGAACTCTGACACAATAAAACTGGGAAACTTATATTTCTTTTTCATAAAACTTTCCACTCACTTCCATCCGTTCCCGAGTAGAAATGTTTTCTCCTTAAGAATTGTTGTATGTTACTTTGTAAGAAAGATGTAATTATTAAAAAAAGAAGGTTTCCAATATTACAACACGTTGAAAGGCAGGCTCCTGCCCTCGTCAAAACACGATCACCGTGTTATGATTTTAATTATAAAGTACAGTGCCTGAGTAAATGTACATACACACGAAGTCATGGTAAAATATGACGGATCTTCTGTCGCGTAACTGTCTATGCTGAGCTTTATTTAGAGCACAGAAATGAAAATATCGTATCAACCACTTATCTTCCTTATTTTAGCTCGAACTCAAAGTACTGAAAAAATATTAAAGACACTGACTTTGAAGAAAGGTATTTTTTCATCACATGCTTGTGATTCTGTAGCCTCAAAACGCATTAAAAAATCATGCAAATTTATGGCCGTAAAATTTGGATTCTGTGTATTAAATGACAATAACAGTGAAGACATAAAAGTCCGTAGGTTATGTTGTTAATAAACTAATTAAAAGTTTTCTTATTTTTAAAAAGTAAAAGCTAGATTAGTCTTCAATGAACTAATACATAAAGAAGAAGGAAACATTTCGAATCTAAGGTTTTGTAGTGAACTTAGTAAGTTAAATTTTGTTAAATAGTTTACTGTAAAAGCCTTTTATTTCGTGATTTCAGTTGTGTAATTACAACAGAGTACTGTATCGTAAATTAAGTTCTTATCATGCATTGCAATTTCTCAAAGTAAGTCTCCATTATTTTGGACAGATTTCATAGACGACAGAGTAAATTACTAGCTATGTATGCAATAATAGATTCGTTTATTATAAACATCTTTTTATTTTGTAGTTACTATTATGGAATATTATTTTCACTTAAGGCATCCCTAAAGTACAATGTTGAAGTACAGTGTTAATCTGATAAGTGTACCAAACGATTGACAATTTTTTACTTTTTATTATCGGGATTCGACTGAATTTCCATCGTTAAGTTTAAATATATATCCCTGTTTTACAACAGCAACAAAATAGAACGCCTATAACCGGTGACATTATCTTTAATCATTATTTTATATGGGTTAACACATTGAGACCTGGCCGCTGAAGGTCCCTAAATATTGCTGTGTCCTGAGCATTTTTGTAAAAGTTTGAGGGCTAATAAAATTTTGTCACTTCATTTACATTCATTAAACAGTAAACAGTGCATCCATCCATTCTCTTCTGTAAATAGTGTATTAAAGTACACGTTTTCTGTTTTAAAATTATATGTATTTTGTTATGGTTTTTTGTAGTTTACTTTTTTTATTAAGTTGAAAAAGTACACTTTTCCACTTAAAAAAAATTCAGCTCAACTCAACTCTTATGTTTTACATTAATTTAAAACACAGATTACAACTATACACAAAATTATATTGTTTACCGGTATATCTAAATATTGTTGGTAATAGTTCCGATAAACACCCTTGTCTGGAAAAGCCACGAAACCTAAAAAAACGGGTTTTTTGTGTTTCTACGTAAACTACAGGTCAAGCCTAGGTGCGGAAACGAAAAACTTGAACGCTTTATTTGCAAGTTGTGAAAAAATGCAAACTTACTTATAGCAATACAACATTGAAACACAATAATGTACCTTACATAGTGTATTCTATTATTCATATTAGATGCAGAATAACGTTACAATTTATAAATATTTACTCTCGTAGTCTTCATACTGTTTGTAAATGCAAGTACCACATGAAAACTCAGTTGTGCAGAACATCACATCAAATTTTCTGTTACTTACTGAGGTAGTAAAAATACTGACTCAAGCACAGGTATGCCTTCATTTGCTAGTGCGCAGAGATTAGATGTTAGACAAATGATATATGTAACGTATTAATATACTGTATATATATATATATATATATATATATATATACTACTTGGAGTCGTAGAGTTATTAATGACTTGAGAATTGTGTAATAAGTTCTGAGGGGCGAAGCCCCGAAGACGGGGGGTCTAGGCATTGTCTATTCACCGGAGGTGCCGTTGGACATTACAGCATTGAGTTCTGTTTCAAAAAGAGTGACGTATAATTTTGTTTATACGTAGGTTTCATGTAAAATACGAAATAAAGCATTTTTACGTTATTTAGGCCACAAAATAAATTTTTGCGGATTATTCGCTTCCGCACCTATTTTTGGTCTGTAGTTTACGTAAAACCGGCAAAAACATCGGTTTTTGCAGGTTTCGTGGCTTTTCCAGACAAGGGTGCCAATCGGAACTATTACCATATTGTTTTATAAAAAATGTAATGAAATAGTCGAAAACAAAAGACGTCTTATCAATTGAGATTAGAATGCAACTCTTTCACACACAATGGTAACAGCGGTTGTTCATCTAACTCACAACATGGACTTGAATTTGATATATGAAATTAACTTGTATTACTATGTACATCTTTTAAGTTTTTAATAATTTCAGCTAATAACTGAGAAGTGTCAGTTATATCATTAGCTTCACCCATCACAATGTCACTACCATCAACACACATTACCACACACACATTTCTGAATATGAATTTGATGAATCGATGTCGGAGTCAGAACTGTTTATGATTTCATTAATTTCTTCTTCTGTAAGATAATTCCTAAAATAAATTTTCAATAATCAAAAATATAACAAAACATGACTATCTCACGCCTTAAGCTGTTGGTAAACAACAAGAATGGCTGCCCTCATCAAACACATGTACATTGCACAAACAGAAATATTTTCCCCGTGTTTTCTCTAGTGCATGCTGACCTCTACAGGTTAAATAAACAACTAAAATATTCCGTTACATGGAAACCAAGCCTGTGGACGTTTAGGAGCCGTCTTCTTTAGTTAAACCATGCAAATTCCTGGCTGTACCTGGTACGTCCTTAGAATTCGTCGCTTGTTTCACTTGGAAGTACTGGGTACGTCCATAGGCTCAATGTTCTCCATGTCCATTAAAATTAATTAATTTATCATACCTTTATTTAATCAATGTAAGTATCCGATATGCCAGAATAATATTTTACCTCTCTCGCAAGTGGCTTGCTATTTAATTCTGTGTAAGAATTACTACTTAATTGTAAGGCAATAGAGTCTTATTTTGTAATCACGATTAACATGTAATTGAGTTCCATAAAAAGTCAGCAGTTTTAGATTTCGTTGAGCGCACGTGTAATTCAATAACAGCAAGCAGGATATCGAATACACATCTGGGCCGCACTACCCCTTCGTCTGTGTAACAACGCACAATTGCATATGGTCTCGTATAGGGTTCAACATACATTTCCTTCTTTGTTAACTATTTCAATTGAGTTAATGTTTTATTTTACATAACGTTATGTTGTTACGAGGTAGATAATGATCTTGTAGTAATAATTAATATTACTTAATAATAATACTAAATTAAGGGGATGGAAGGCCTGTGACGATTTAAAAAAAATATTTAAATCGCACAAATAAAAAATCTTGCTTTCTAACAAGTAAGAGTATTATCCACCCCTTACCTATACCTAGATTCCTGCATCAACTTGAAATTGTCCCGTACCAACACGCAAAGAACGGTGTTATTTAAATAATAATAATAATTACGTTAATTATTTAAAAGACGACTAAATAAATAAGGAAATTCCTAATTCATAATAAAAGTAACATAAAATATTACAATTTAATTAATGAATAATTAACACTAAATAAAAGAACGAACTATTTTCTCAGTGCGTAAAACCGCGCCAGCTTACTGACCCCTCGCAGCTAAACTATGCACACATTCGCTAGTGAAACTTCGACATGTAAAGATGTCAGTTCTGTGTTGTCCACATACACGTAGGTGTATACCGTTAAAAGATTATATCCAGTTTGTGGTGATATTATTTTGAAAAATGTAGCGTAGAAATAATAAAAAAATATATAATGTAGTGTGTGAAGAGTTATAAATAAAAAAAAAGAAAGGAAAAGTTAGCCGACACATCTCTAAAAAAAAAAAAAACTGTAAGTGGTAAGATATGTTACTTACCAGACTTTAGTACTGCAAAATAAGAACTGTAATTAAGGTGTAAAATGTGAACAACTGACTCCAGAAGTGGAAAACTCAAACTACAACAGTATGAACTTCCAGTAAAAAATCCGATCGTCTAGTACGAGACTACCAGATACAATCAACCTAATGGAGCATCAAGAAGAACCGTGTATTGCACCCTAGAAGACGACAGAAGATGACCATCATGGACCCCACAACAACCTCATGTTAAATTCAGGTGATATCCAAACATAACATTTGTAAAAATTTGTTTCAACAAGAGAAGTAACAAAAGAACAGTAAAGAACTTTTGATAATTTAAAGAATAACTTATAAGAATTGTAATTTCTGTACTGAAGTAGCAGTAACATCACTATATCTAAATGTAAGGTAATTCTATAATTTACAACCAACATTATTCTTCAAATAATTTGGTTAAAGTTGTGATAAATTAACACATAACAAAGTTGAGACCCGGATCCGAGGTACTTAAAACAATATCTAGATGAATACTTTTGAGATAAAAGGAATAAGACATTTAATATTTTTAAAGCATTAAATGCAGAATTTACTAGAGTAATTCTTTTAAAAGCAAATTAAACTATGAGATTTGAATAATAATAAAGAGATGTTTTTGCTAACACCTAGCGAGTGAATAAATTTTATGCAATCCTTGACTAATTCCTATGTAATAATAATGTGTTATAATTTGTTAGTAAGTAAGGTTTACTAACAACGGCAGCTAGTTTAATTAACAGGTAACGAATTGAACTAGTTCCCGACTTTTGTGATGTCTTAACAAGGGAGACGTCACAAAAGACCCCTTACAGCCTTCTCAATCTCTTTGAAAATTACTATATAAAGGGGTAGCAGAACGATTATTGTAATTATGTAAAAAGACTGCATAGAAACATGCATTCTAGCATTCTACTTAACCGGGACGTATTTCTACGAGTATCTATAGGTAGCCTATATATTTTAAAGTGTTATTATTTGTTTACATCCAGTATTTTTGTAACTTTCTTCTCATAGGTACTACTGCTCAGATCGAAAACGTCAACATCCTCACTTTTACAAAAATTGTTCATCACATTGATAGATCTACAAAAATATCGAGGTTTCAGATGATGTGTGGTGTCATACATAGAACGTTGAGGACAAAGACAAGGAAAGAAACAAGGCTTAAATGCCCTTCAATCCTATAACAGTCAACAGCTAGGCAGAAATGTTAATGTTGAGTTCACACAGCACGGATCCGGCAGCTGGCAGATGGTGAAAAAACGAAAAAGAAGTCGCCAATCTTCAGAAAACACATCTCAAACGCACACTCAGCTTAATGAACACAACAGTTTTACGGTGTTACCTATAGATGACCCTGATGACGTCCAACCTACTCAAATCTTGGGCCACCCGAAAGTACCTAGACCTCCTCCTGTATACCTTCATGGTGTCGTCAATTACAATGTAATTACCTTACAAACATTTTGGAATCAGAACAGTACAGTACTAAATTGTTCGATGACAATACGGTGAAAATCAACACTTTTGCACCTGATTCTTACAGAAAATTAATCCGTCACCTCGAGGACGAAAAAATTATTTATCATACATATCAAATTAAAGACCAGAGAGCATACCGGATTGTCATAAGAAACATTCATCCTAGCATCGGTGTACACTTTATTAAAGAAGCACTAAAAGAAAAAGGACACTTAGTCAGAAATATAATGAACGTTAGACACAGAGTAGAGAAAATACCCCTCCCTCTCTTCTTTGTTGATCTTGAACCCGCAGCAAACAATAAACAAATATATAACCTAAGGTCTTTAGGTAACATGGAGATTACTGTAGAGCCACCTCGGAGAAAACACTTCATAATCCAGTGGACTCGTTGTCAGTCATACGGTCACAGTAAGACGTACTGTAGAAAATCTTCCCAGTGTGTCAAGTGCGGAGGTGAACACAACTCCGCAACTTGTTCCAAACCTAAGAATACACCAGCCACATGTGCATAATGCGATGGTCCCCATACAGCTAATTATAAAGGCTGTGAAGTTTATCAAAATCTGCAGGCCAGAAAACGTCCCATACTTAACATAACACCTATGAGACAGCAAAATGAGGACATCACACTTTCACACTTTCTGACAAAATTTGAGACTATGTTCAGTCAACTCATGCAGCAAAATCTCATTAGCGTCATGCTTAATATCCTTACAACACTTGTCAACAAACTATCTAAATAATAATGAATAACAATTACAGGATTGGATTATGGAATGCCAATGGACTCTCTCAACGCAGCCTAAAACTCAAAGCTTTTCTTATTGACAACAGGTTAGACGTAATGTTTATATCAGAGACACTTTTCACAGACAGAAGCCATATTAGGATTCCAGGATTTACTGTTTATGATACCCAACATCCTGACGGTACAGCTTGTGGCGGAACCGCTCTGTTAATCCGAAACAATATAAAACATTATCTCTTCTCTAAAGTCAAAACTGCTCACCTACAGGCGACAAACGTTTTAATTGAAGATCAAAGAGGCCCTCTAATTGTTTCTGTAGTCTACTGTCCCCCAAAACACAGAATCAATAACACTGACGTCAGCTCCTTTCTTAGAACTCTTGGTGCACGTTTTATGGTGGGAGGTGACTTCAATACAAAACACCCGCAATGGGGTTCGAGATTAGCAAATCCAAGAGGTAAAATTTTATATAATGTCATTAGACAAGAATCCCTGTCCTTTCTGTCCACTGGTCAACCAACCTATTGGCCATCTGATACAAATAAAATATCTGACCTCATTGATTTCTTTTTAATACGAGGCTTATCTCATAAATACTACAAAGTTGAATCTTGCGTTGACTTGTCTTCTGATCACACTCCAATTATTGCCACTATTAGCAATACTATAATTGAGTCTGAAAGTCTACCAACACTCACAAATCGTAATACTGACTGGGACTATTTTAGAGAGCTTATAAATGATAATATCTCGATAGAACTTCCACTCCACACGCCTGCTGAACTGGATGCGGCTGTAAATTATCTCACCAGTACTTTTAAAAATCAGCCTGGGAAGCTACACCTTGGAATACAGCGAAGAGTAAGCACTTAAACCTTCCTCTGGTTGTCCGAAAAAAATTAGCTGAGGAGCGTAGATTGCGACGAATTTGGCAGCATACTCATCATCCGGATGATAAAAGAAAGTGGAATTCCGCGGCCAGAAAACTAAAACGATTGTTAGAAATCTTAAAGAATGAAGGCATTCAGGATTATCTAGAAAATCTGTCACCTAATGAAAGTACTGATTATTCCTTGTGGAAGGCTACAAAACGATTAAAAAGGCCTTATTATTACAAATACCACCAATACATAAACCAGATGGCAGCTGGGCGCGAAGCAATACAGAGAAATCCCAGACTTTTGCCGAACATTGGTCAACGTTTTTCAGCCTGAAGCCAGCAATAACGTCTCTTTCGATGAAGAAGTACAAAGATATTTACACTCCCGGCTCCAACTGACTCAACCTATTAAGCCTTTTAAGCTTAACGAAATCAAGGAAATAATCCTGTATAATTTGAAAAGTATAAAGGCTCCCGGCATTGATTTGTTATCTGGGAAAATTCTAAAGGAGCTGCCTCACAAAGGCGTTGTACTAATAACACACATTTTCAACGCCATACTCAGACTTGAATACTTTCGTCTTCTCTGGAAATCGGCTCAAGTAATTATGGTCTTAAAACCTGGTAAAAACCCTCAAGAATCCTAAGTCCATAAGTCGACCCATAAGTCTTATACCGATACTTGGTAAGATGTTTGAGAAGCTGTTTGTAAAACGACTTATGCCAACAATTGTAGAAAACAACCTAATTCCGGATCACCAATTTGGCTTTCGAGAAAAGCACTCTACGGTAGATCAAATACACAGACTAACAAATGTTATCAATAAATCGTTGGAATCGAAGATGTTCTGCTCAGGTGTGTTTCTCGACGTTTCCCAGGCTTTTGACAAAGTCTGGCATCTTGGACTCTTATACAAAATAAAGAATAATCTGCCACATAATTGTTATCGTAATCTACATTCCTACTTAGTGGGCAGAGTGTTTCAAGTCAAGTACTCGGATGCTACTTCTCCTCTATTACCAGTGGGGTCAGGTGATCGGCAGGGTAGTATTCTGGGTCCTCTGCTCTACCTCCTGTTCACTTCGGACTTACCGTCAGCAAGTGAAACCACTGTTGCTACCTACGCCGATGACACAGCAATCCTAGCGACACACTCCGACTCCTCAATAGCATCTCTTATACTACAAGAATTATGAAACAACGTTCAGTTATGGCTTGATAAATGGCGCATAAAAATCAATTCGTCCAAGTCAGTACACGTTACATTCACCACACGTAAGACAAACTGCCCTCCAGTAACAATTAACGGTCAACCAATACCGCAAGCTGAAAGTACTAAGTAGGCTACCTTGGGATGCATCTGGACAGGAGACTAACGTGGAAATACATATAACATCTAAGAAGATTGAACTTAATCACAAGGTCAGAAATATCTACTGGCTGATAGGCAGAAAATCACGGTTAAGTCTCCTCAACAAACTGTTAATCTATAAAGCAGTTCTTAAACCAGTATGGACTTATGGTATTGTGGTACTGGTAGTACGAGTAAGAGTAATATTGAGATTATCCAGCGCTTTCAGTCCAAAACTTTAAGATCTACAGTCGACGCTCCATGGTTTGTCTCCAACAACTCTATACACCGCGACCTCAAAGTTCCAACCGTGAGAGAAGAAATCATGCGCCTCTGCAGGACTCACATCTCCAAATTAGAAAAGCATCCAAACCACCTGGCAATTAATTTGTTAGATAACAGTGAAGATATTTATAGACTAAAAAGGCACAAACTGTTAGACTTACCATTCAGATTTAACTAATAATGTATTCTCTGTATTATCTCTATTGTAATGTCTGTGATATCTGTTCTGTTCTGTTCTGTATGTTTTGTATTCGTGTCAACATTAAATGTTAATGTCAACCTGTATGTGTGCCTTATGGGCCCAGTGTTTAACATTTGAACTTATTGTATCAAGCCAGCAGCAAGTGGAAGTGATTTTTATTCATTTGTTTACATGTTTTTGTGATTTAGTTTTGTAATTTGTGTATCTCTTTAATCTATTAACAAAAATAAGAAGAGCTGTCAATGGTCAGCTCTTCATAATCCTGTATGTGTGTTGTCAGCCTATTTGTTCAATGTTCGCTTAGTCGAACAGATTACAAATCTCCAATAAATTGAAAACAAAAATTGATAAAACAATGGCAGTGCCTGTTTTACTATATGAATCTGAAACATGGGTTCCTACAAAGAAGATTAAAAACCATATTCAAATTTTGGAAATGAAGTTTCTGAAAAGGACAAAGGATTGCACGAGACAGGATCGTTTGCGCAATGAAGATATCAGAGAAGAGCTACAGCAATTCTCTATAAGATCCAGACATATCGCAGGGAATGGTTACATCATTTGGACAGAAAGGAGGATGGATGACTACCTAAGGTTGCGTTTCAATATAGACCCTTTGGTACAGAGATTTAGGAAGACCAAGAGTGAGATGGAGAAATACTCTGTGAAGACGGAACAGGCAAAGTGTCTACTCCGTGAGGTGAAGAAGAAGAAATGGAAATTGAGCGCCCCCGAGGGATTATACTTGGGGAAAGGATTTTATTTAAATATTTTAATGTAGGCAGACGATCTTGTGATCATTCAAGAGAATGAAAATGACCTCTAAAGGTCGTTCTTTTATCTTACTGAGATTTTGGCAGATTATAATCAAACCAAACAAAACAAAAGTTATGGCTTTTTCTGAAGCAAATTATATTAAAACAAAGATTGTCATACAGGACTCGACAATAGAACAGGTGCTAGATTACAGGTATCTAGGATGTAGCACCACATACAAGGTGATAAGGAAGTTGAAAGCAAAATTAGTCTCTTCCAGTCGCTTTGTAGCTGTATCATTAAACATTTAAAGAACAAAACAAGGAAAGAGACTCAATTGAAATATTATAATGTAATGGCCATACCTCAACTACTGTATGGTAGTGAGACTTGGGTTATAAAGGCCAAGGATATATCTAGAATACAAGGAGCGGAAATGAGGTTCTTGGGGCTGTAAAGGGTTGTACCAGGAGAGATCTTATCAGAAATGATCACATTAGAATGGAACTAGGCATAGTTGAAAGCTTAAATGAGAAAATCTCCCGGTACAAAACGGAGTAGCGTTTACACTTAGAGAGAACTGATCCAACTAGATTTTTAAGAAGAGCCCTCGACTATCATCCAAGGGGGATGAGAAGTGTGGGTAAGCGATGGTTTGATGACTTCCACTGAGACTGCAACAGGCTACTAGGCTAAGCCGTAAAGGATGACGACGATGTCGATCGGGATCAGAGGGGTGAAAAATACCTCCCCCCTCAGAGGGGTGAAAAAGGTTGACTAATTTTGTTAATGTCTTAATTTTTGGGATCTGTTATTATTTTTTCAGCTGTGTTATTATGCTAGTAACTATTTTCTAAATATAAAAACAGGTTTATTACACAGCATTAGCATATACGTTGGAAATGTGAAAAATATAGGAAAATCAATTCAGTCAATGAGTATACGTATTGTAAACAATGTTTCAGTAACGAGTATTTTTAGTGTGTTATTACCGTTCACTTTAATGGGACTGATATCAGATGTTATCACACGTTTTTCAGCCATTTTAAAGACAATAATGTTGATCAGTCTTAACTTGTTTTTTCTTTTGTACGAAGCCGATACTCCACTGGTTCTCTATATTTATATTATGTTGTCAATTTCTATATTATGTCGATGAGATAATGAGACAAGTAACAGTAAATTAAAATCATACATGTTTACACAAAATTATAATTCTGGTAACATATTAAAATCTGGATCAATATTATGCCGTGTCAAAAAAAAAAAAAAAAAAAAGATTTTACGTTTTCTTCGAAAATTACGAATGTTACAGCGTGAAAAATTTCTACTTGGTCTGAAGTATCTTTGTGTGAAATCTTATCGTAACTGTGCACACAAACAAGAGGGTGTGATGAAATTGATGAATGAGACAATGAGAAAATCCTAGCCGCTGTACTCACTCACACACACGCGTGCACACACACAATGTTTGACCCATATCTTGTTGTTTATTGACATTTTCTCTTGTCATCTGCAGGCGTCTTTCGATTGCTCTCTAAGGCTCTCCAAACTTTCGACTGCGTTCTGATGCCGATATATAAAAAACACTTCTTTCAAAACATCAATTATAAAAATTAATTTTTTAACCTAGCGGAAAAAACGGATAGTTGAACACAGTTCTGTAATAAAATCCATCTGAATGGTGTGTGTGTCCAAGTTTACTTATTGTACAAAGCGACAGATATACATTTTAAGTAAATAGGCTAAAATTTACTGAATTAAAAAGAAATACAAATACTCAAATACAGTCGTGGTTGCAGGAAAAAGTGATATCCTTATTTAAGAAGGGGCAACGGAACTGCTGCAACAGTTACAGAGGAAGTAACCTGTTAAATACTTGTTATAAATTGTATTCACAAATCCTTAAATAGCGATCTGAGACACTTTTATTAGAGGAACAAAGTGGTTTTAGAGTTGTACTATCTTGCAGTGACAATGTTTCTTCAGTAAAACAAATAATTGAGAAAGACGACCCATAAACTTAGAGACTCATGTGGCCTTTATAGATTATGAGAAAGCCTTTGACAGGCTGTGTAGACGTAGATTGTGGGATATTTTAATACGTAGAGGCTTTCCACTTCATCTCGTCCGCGACGTTAAGAGCCTGTATACAAGGACAACTGTTCGTATAGATTTACGTAAGGGAAGATTACCTCAAGAAGTGGCTTCGGAAATCAAGGTGTTAGACAAGGTTGTAGCTTCTCTCCAAGTTTATTTAATATGTATATTGACGAAATTTTGCGAGAATGGATGAACGTCTGTCCTGCAGTATATGAATCTGGGATAAGGGATTACTTACCACATTACTATACGCAGATGACCAAATAATTATAAGGAAGAGTAAAAATGAGTTACAAAGGTCTATTTATACCTTGCATACAATCTGCCAGAAATAGAACTTTAAGATCTGAAATACTAAGTTAGAAGTAATGGCCTTCCTAGGGAAGAACCCTGTTAGAACAAAAACAGTAATTGATAATAGTGTTTTTGAGCAGGTATCATATTTTAATTATGTGATATCTTATATAGAAAGGACAACGATATCGAGAGGAAGTTAAATCAATTTAGTTATACCTGTGGAACAATAAGACGACTATTGAAGAACAAAACGCAGAGGAAGACACATATAAAGGTCGTGGATGTGCCGACTTTAATGTATGGATGTGAAGGATGGACTCTCCTTCAAAAAGATTTTTCAAAAATATAGGCCTGGGAAATGAAATTTTTAAGAGCAATTAAGAGATGTAGTTTGAGAGATCATCTACGAAACGACAACATATGGAAAGACCTGAAGTTACAGTCGGTTCTGGAGAGAACAAAGGAATACAGCCAGAATTGGAAGTCCCATGTGGGACGCATGGTAGAGACGTATATTCCTAAAGAAGCGTTTGAATATAGGCCAATGGGGCGAGAGATCGATCGTGGAAGACCCTGGAAAAAAATCGTCAGAGCCTCTGTGAAGTCGGAACGGGCTATAGCCCAAACCATGTAGTGAGGAAAAAGGAGGAGAAGAAGAAGAAGAAGAAGAAGAAGAAGAAGAAGAAGAAGAAGAAGAAGAAGAAGAAGAAGAAGAAGAAGAAGAAGAAGAAGAAGAAGACTCAAAAAACATAATAATGGAAATTCAAACCAAATCTTATCTTTGCCTATTAAGTTCTAGAATTTGCATCTAGCGTGTTATAAGTTGCCTAAGCGGTTTTGTATCTAGCTACAACACTGTTCAAAAGGAATTCATAAATCGCTTTAACCTGGACTGCGAGAGGACAGTAGCAATGCATTTATAATTTCTAAAAGTCATTGTAACGATTTTAAATCTCTATAGTATATAAAATAGATAATTAAGACAAGTAGAATACCGTATCCACTCCAAATATATTGTTTCTAATTAAATTTATTTTTCCCTTTTGTCATTATAATGTTCTCAAGTTATTATGTTATCGTCATGGTGGCAGTTATATTGTTATTATAGTGTTATTTTAATTTCACATCATGTTCAAAATTTTTGGTCACATACGTGTACGCATGCCCGGAAAATAATTGGCATCACTCTATCATTAAAAACTAGCTTACATTACTATAACTTGTTTGTTTGATTAAAAAAATAATCATTCAATTATTTTAAGGAATATTTACTAAGAGACGAGGTTTTCATAATTTTTGCAGTATGTGTGCTGTTATGATATGAAAAAACGGGATAATCAACTAATTTTACACAGGTTATTAACATTAGATAATGTCGAGGAAGACAACCAAGTGCGGAGTAGGGGATTAATTAGTTGTTAAAGCCTGTTAGACTTTGTGATACTAAAACAGTATATTCACTTGGCACTAATTTTAACTCTCCCTTAATGCGCTCGTGAAACTTGGTTCAAAGGGTATGAAATTATGCAAAACCAGACGCGTTTTTTAGATGTATGGTGTGTGTGTGTGTGTGTGTGAGGGGGGAGCGTTCACTATCGTAAATCGTATATGGTAATGGGTATTTGTGGATAACTAATCATTTGAGGACTAATTGGTGGTAGTCATTTCAAATCCTTAAATCAAGCTTTCTCAACATTTTAAACTGGTCTTAACTTTTAAAATAATTTTCAGACCCCACGAAACCACTACTAAAACAACTCTATAAATAGCTGAATTCTAGTCAGGTAGAACAGAGTGATTAATAATTTGTAAGTAACAATTTAATGTTTTTTTTACATGTACAGGGTAGCCGCGTACCACGCGAATTTCCATTTCTTCTCCTGCCAGAAGGCCCTCATTCGCACACTATGCGCCACCTTCCTTTCCACTGGCCACCCCTTTCTCGTTTCCTTCTCACCGCAGAGAACCTCAATATTTCGAATTTAATTCCTGTATGTGTTTCTATCTACACAGTCGTTCAAAGAGATACCCAGTTTCATCTCATTTCCTCCTTGAGTTGTTTGGTGCATTTGTTCTGACTGGAAAGTTGCCAAATATAGTTGAAAATTTGTTTATTTAATTTGGACCGATCCATCCAAACCATATGTCCAAGGAATCTCAGTATTTCCCTTCAGATAGCCTTTTCCTGATCTTCCAGATCCCTGTACAGCTCTTCTATGGGCCTATGCCTGTACCCTTCTTCGGTTTTCTTAGGGCCATAAATTTTCCGAAGAATCTTCGTTCAATTTTAAGAAGAGGTTCCAAATTTTGAAACCGCATTGTTTCCACTCCATACATGATCACCGGCCTATCGTAGTGCTATAATGGCGGACTTTTGCACTTCTGAATAGGTTTTTCTTTCCGTACAGTTTCCGGGTTAGAGTAAAGACCTTTGCTAATTTGAGTTTCCTTATCTTAAAGGATTCTTTGTCCGAGGCGTTTCGGGATATGTTTTCCCAAGATACTTAAAATTGTTAGTATATTTTATTTCTCCGTACATCGTGTTCAGGCACGTTTTCGGGAATTTAAATAGGGTGGTCATAATTTCCGTTTTAGCAAAGGAGTTTTGGAGGCCAGTTTTCTCCGCTATCTCTTTGAGATCTCCTACTTGCTTTCTTGCTCTTCTTCTCGTAACAATTTAATTGTAATTATCGGTTTCATTTTTAGTAAGTAGAATGGTTTTTATGAAACATTTTATTTTAGTAAACTAAATGCAGGGATACTCTTTTACACTATCAAGTACACAGAGTGGCCTACTCCTTCTTTCTGTCTAAATATGTGATACCTACTGCCAATAGAGAGACAAAGTGTTATATTATGATATTTAGGCTTAATTTTATTAAAAATTATTTTAACAGAACAAATTTGATATTTAAAAAGTCTAAATTTTAAAGTTTATGGTTCATAATAAGTAAACGTAGTAAATTTGTATTATTTTTTAATTTAATTTAGGATTTAAAATATTTCGTTTGATTTTATTTTTCCAGTTTATTAATGGTTTTGACAATCAATGCATGTATCTCAGTTATTTCATGAATAATTCTCTAATAAATTCTGAATCCAGTGACGTTTTAATCATCAATTAAGGAATAAAGGAATGCCTTTTGGTGTTGAGCGGGATACTTGCAGCGACACAGAGTAATGGGTCCGTCTCTCTAGGTTTTATATAATTTCATAATTAAATACTGTTACGCCATTACAGAACATTCTGCGTGTTTCTCGGCTATTCCAGCAGAGTCCAACTGTAATGTTTGTGTGCGTACGTGACACTTAACATTCGTCAACAAGCCGAGGCTGTTCCAGACTTCACCGGTCCTCGCGCATTGTGTTCAAAGCCGCAAGCAATTACGCTCTAGTGTTTTCCAGTAGTGTTGACGCATATTATGGATTATTCTGGAACACTTGTGCTTTCTATTTAAACAACGATAGCTGCCGCTTAGTTCAGTTATTGTCGGCGAATTACACAGTGCGTCTCAAGTGGTGTATTAGTGAAAAGTGATTATAGTGCGGAATGCTTTATAGTTGACATTATTATTTCTGTGGACAGATTTACTTGAATTATTGTACGAGTATAATCTTGTTGAATAACGTGTTGATTATAAACTGTTTAATTGTGATAATTAAAGCTGGTTTTTAATGACTTCATTAGTGTCTTGTATTTTGTTTTCCACTGTACCATACGACGATCAGTGAGGCCGTCGTAAAAATGTCGTTTACTTTTTAACACATGCTATATATCTAAAACGTTTTAATTAACTATAGTATTTGATGTCATTTTTTAGTAATAATAATAGTAACTATATCTGGTAGTATTTGATAGATAAATTCATTATATCTTGAAGTATGTAACTGATGTTTAAGTTATTGTTTTACAAAACAGATTATGTCGTCGTAGAACATGTTATGTTGTTTTTTGTATGTATTGGACAATGCAAAATATTGAATGTAGAATGCACAAAATGAATTTGTAAATTTGTGTCAACCAGAAGCTGTAAAAGTTTAATAGGCACCCTTTAATTTGAATGGCAAGCTTGAGAGTGATGTCATCTGATTTAACGGCATGAGGAAGAGACTGGATTGTGTGTGTGAGAGAGACAGATAGATAGATAGAAAGATAGATAGATAGACAAGGGAGAGAGAGACAGAGAGAGAGGGAGACCTCCACTGTCTACTGATAAGAAAATTTACACCTGTTTTATATGCTCACAGGGAAACACACGTTTTATGCAAAATTATTCAAATCGGTGCGGTACGATAAAAAATCGGTATGGAGAACCATACATGACTTCCATATTCTAAGATTTATATTTAAAATCAGTTTCGAAATGAAATATTACCATAGAAACTACTTCTTTCTACTTACTGCTTCAGCCTTAACCACAGTACTGTGGTGCTGGACACTTTTCGGCTTGCATTTGTTATGTTGGTATGGGTTCGGCACTTTCCATTTAAAAACCGTGCAAATGTAAGAAAATAAACATGAATGAGGCCAGAAATAACGCGAATTGTGTGTGTGTGTCTTCCCTGCCTTTTCATTGCGGTAGTCATAATAATAAAATGGAAACGTAAACAGTACATAACTGAGAAAAAATACATAAATGAATAAATTATAATTATAATTATGCCTGCCAACAAAATTATTTTATTTTTAACAATTACCATTGTTTCCAAAAGTTTAAATAAATTTTTAAGTACTTTACTCTTGTTAAAACGTAAAAGGTTGCAGGTAAACTACCCCTTCCCCTTAACCGATCTTCACCAAAATCGAAAGTCCTTAAGACCTCTACAATTCAGGGACGTATGCAAAATATTATTTGATTCTGTTTGAATTTGCGGCTGTTATCGTTTGCCATAGAAAATACGCTTGATAATAAAAAATGTTGCAGGTAAACTACCCCTTCCCCTCAACTGATCTTCACCAAAAACAATAGGTCTTGAGTACTCTACAAATCAGGGCTGTATGCAGAAAATTATTTGATTCTGTTTGAATTTGCGGCTGTTATCGTTTGCCATAGAAAATACCCTTGTTAAAAAAACGTTGTAGGTAAACTACCCCTTTCCCTTAACCGATCTTCACCAAAAACAAAAGGTCTTGAGAACTCTACAATTTAGGGCTGTATGCAAATAATCTTTTGATTCTGTTTGAATTTGCGGCTGTTATCGTTTGCCATAGGAAATACCCTTGTTAAAACATAAAACGTTACAGGTAAACTACCCCTTCCCCTTAATTGATCTTCACCAAAAACAACAGGTCTTGAGTACTCTACAAATCATGGCTGTATGCAAAACATTATTTGATTCTGTTTGAATTTTCGGCTGTTATCGTTTGCCATAGAAAATACGCTTGATAAAAAATGTTGCAGGTAAACTACCCCTTCCCCTCAACTGATCTTCACCAAAAACAATAGGTCTTGAGTACTCTACAAATCAGGGCTGTATGCAGAAAATTATTTGATTCTGTTTGAATTTGCGGCTGTTATCGTTTGCCATAAAAAATACCCTTGTGAAAAAAACGTTGTAGGTAAACTACCCCTTTCCCTTAACCGATCTTCACCAAAAACAAAAGGTCTTGAGAACTCTACAATTTAGGGCTGTATGCAAATAATCTTTTGATTCTGTTTGAATTTGCGGCTGTTATCGTTTGCCATAGGAAATACCCTTGTTAAAACATAAAACGTTACAGGTAAACTACCCCTTTCCCTCAACCGATCTTCACCAAAAACAATAGGTCGTGAGTACTCTACAAATCAGGGCTGTATGCAAAAAATTATTTGATTCTGTTTGAATTTGCGGCAGTTATCGTTTTCCAAAAAAAAAAAATCTACAGACAGACACACAGACACACAGACAGACACACAGACACACAGACAGACACACACACAGACACTTTTCGGAAAACGACTTTTTTCATGTTTTGAGTGTAGTAGAATCAGAATCTGCAATAATCTCGAACACGATTTTTTTTGCCATCACCATACTTCCATTCCTTAAGGAATATGGAAGTAAAAAGATGATGTATAAACTTATGTCCACTTACTGTATAAACGTATATGTAAACTTATGATGTTATAATTGTTCGTATCCATAGACAAGCTGTTGTGTAAATCCGTGTGCAATATAACACAGTTATTAGTTTTTAATTATTCCGTTAATAAGGTAGTGAAGGAGTATTAAAAAACACTGAGATGTAATGCAGAACGTTGTAGATCAGTTACAACCCTTGGGTTGTACGTGTGTTAACAACTGTGAAATATCGGTATGGAGAACCATACATGACTTCCATATTCTAAGATTTATATTTAAAATCATTTTCAGCCAAACAGCCAGGCTGTGTCTTACCTGCCTTTTTATTGCTGTATTAAATGAAAAATATTATATTACATTAAAATGAAAAAATTATAATTTTATTGCCTGGCAACAAAATTATTTTATTTTTAACAATTACCATTGTTTCAAAAAGTTTAAATAAATTTTCAAGTACTTTACTCTTGTTAAAACGTAAAAGGTTGCAGGTAAACTACCCCTTCCCCTTAACTGATCTTCACCAAAATCGAAAGTCATTGAGACCTCTACAATTTAGGGACGTATGCAAAAAATTATTTGATTCTGTTTGAATTTGCGGCTGTTATCGTTTGCCATAGAAAATACGCTTGATAAAAAAACGTTGCCGGTAAACTACCCCTTTCCCTTAACCGATCTTCACCAAAAACAATAGGTCTTGAGTACTCTACAAATCAGGGCTGTATGCAAAACATTATTTGATTCTGTTTGAATTTGCGGCTGTTATCGTTTGCCATAGAAAATACCCTTGTTAAAAAAACGTTGCAGGTAAACTACCCCTTTCCCTCAACCGATCTTCACCAAAAACAATAGATCTTGAGAACTCTGCAATTTATGGCTGTATGCAAATAATCTTTTGATTCTGTTTGAATTTGCGGCAGTTATCGTTTGCCATAGAAAATACCCTTGTTAAAAAAACGTTGCAGGTAAACTACCCCTTTCCCTCAACCGATCTTCACCAAAAACAATAGGTCTTGAGAAGTCTACAATCTAGGGCTGCATGCAAATAGTCTTTTGATTCTGTTTGAATTTGCGGCTGTTATCGTTTGCCATAGGAAATACCCTTGTTAAAACATAAAACGTTACAGGTAAACTACCCCTTTCCCTTAACCGATCTTCACCAAAATCAACAGATCTTGAGAACTCTACAATTCAGGACTGTATGCAAAAAATTATTTGATTCTGTTTGAATTTGCGGCAGTTATCGTTTGCCATAGAAAAAAAATCTACAGACACACAGACACACAGACACACAGATAGACAGACAGACAGACAGACAGACAGACAGACAGACAGACAGACACACAGACACTTTTCGGAAAACGACTTTTTTTTCATGTTTTGAGTGTAGTAGAATCAGAATCTGCAATAATCTCGAACACGATTTTTTTTGCCATCACCATATTCCATTCCTTAAGGAATATGGAAGTAAATTAAGGAATATGGAAGTAAAAGCAGACAAAGGCAAATAATTACAAAATTGTTAAAAGTGACTCTTAACCTAATCTAACACAATTGGCAAATATAGGACTGTTTAAATACAATGTCTGAGAAGATTGTAATGCCGGAGTATATATACGTACGATTCTCTCTTGCAACTTGCTCCTTGCAGTGTCGCTAATCAAAGTTCTGTAACGCGTCATCAGAAGTTGAAGAACACACACACACACACACACACACACACACACACACACACACACACACACACACACACACACACACACACACACACACACACACACACACACACACACACACACACACACACACACACACACACACACACACACACACACACACACACACACACACACACACACACACACACACACACACACACACACACACACCGAGAGAGAGAGAGACCGCGCGCGCGCGCGCACACACACACAATCTTTCGAGGACCACACTAGACACCTGCATATCCGTGAAAAGCAATCAACAGCAACTGTTTATAATGGATTGATTATTTTATTAAAATAAAATTTGTAAATATCCAATGTAATTTTTTTTAAAGGACGAAAGTCGAGTAGTTAACGTAAATGTTTAAGCGAATGTAAAATTGTTACTATGTACTTAAATATTTATATGGGTGGACATTTTTTCCATCAGCACGAGTTTTAATTTGGAACTTGTTCTACTCTGATTATTCTAATTTATTTTATTTATCATTATTTGTCAGTCATCTAATAATGTAAAGTAAACTTTTGATTTTAATTGCCGATTAATAAGATATTCTTGTTTTGCAGATATAATCGTTTAATAGACATTAAGGTGATAATGATTAAGTTACATGCATATGTTCCTTTTATCTTCCTTTTAATTTTTCTTTTTTTAACGAAATTATAAAATTTTTTTTCAAAATTAAAGTAATTATTTAATTGTCTATACTCTCTTCTGTCTGCAACGTTTTATTACACGCGACGTAGTGCCTGGATGTAAGTCAAATAAAGCTCAAATCCCACGACCTGGTTGGGCACGTCAATGTATTAGAGATAATTTAACATCCACATGAACGTAGCTTCGCAGTATATACAACATGTACACAAACACACGCGCGGGCGCGCGCACATACATATACCAATCTAAATGTGTATAGATGTAGGTGTGTATTTTTTCTGTAACTCTTTATGTTTTCAGTTTTTCGCAGTATTTGTGTGTTACATTTTTTTTTGTGTATGAGCTACTGTGAGCTACGTTTGGTTCAACTGGTTCCTCCCTTTTTGTCCTCTCTGTTCCTCCTCTCACACATCTCCTTCATTCTTGATCGATGTCTTTCCCTCCTTTCGTCAGTCCACATGGCACCCGTGCTCTTCTTGGGTTTTTCCTAAAAACGTTGGGCATTTTTAAATTTCTTTTTGAGTGGCAGGCATTATTCAATGTCTTTTTGAGCAAGCTGGAGTTCTTCTATGACCTTTTCTGTTTTTTTGAAACACGTATTGGACATTTTAAACTTTTTGAAATAGTTAAAAAGCTTTACTGTTAGTCTGTTAGTCTGTCAGGATTTATTCTTTGAACACGTCCGTAGAAAGTAATTCTTCTTCTTCTAATTACGTCTGTGATTTTCTCAACACGTGTGTACACCTCATTATTGTGGCGTCTTCTATACTGTTCTCCATCTCTTATTGATCCCAAAATTTTTCTTAATATTTTCCTTTCTGTTACTTCCAGTTCTTCCATAATCATTTTCTTGTTCAGAGTCAGACACTCAGCTGCATAAAGTGCTTCCGGGCGAATTACTGTTAGTTTGGCGTTAATAGATATTGATTTTTTTGTTAATCAATAGATATAACCAATTTCTTAATCAATAGATATAAAAGGGAATTATATGACAAACATATAGAATTGTTAAGAATATACTCGTATGTAGAGTTAGAAGAAATATTATATAATTTTGGTTTGGGGTACGTAGAAAAGAAATTGGAAAAAAAAATGGTAGATAAGTTAAATAAATTATTAAAAAAGAACGAAGTAAAAAAGGAACACCTCTTTAAGAATAACTATGAAAAAAGAGTGGTAAACCTTACAGAGGTAACTTTCAATACAGAAGAAACAGAAATGTTAGCAAAAGGCTTAAAATACGCGCCACCACCAGAATTAAATCAAGAAAAAACGATTATTGAATGCGAAAGCATAATACAAAAACTAGGAAATGAAAATGATAAAAAAGAATAAGGTGGGAAGTAGGGAATGTAGTAGATAAAATATTTAAGAAAGAAAAATTTGTACAATTCAAAAAGTGAACAAAAAATTAAATCAACTGTAACTAAACTACAGAATAAAATAAAAAAGAATGATATTATAGTTACGAAGGCAGACAAATGAAATACAGTGGTACTACTGAGAAAGGACGAATACATAAAGAAAACGGAAGAATTTATAAGTGAAGGAACATATGAAAAAATAAAGTATGATTATACAAGTAAGTACCAGTCAAGGATAAAACAAATGATGAAACAGATAACATTTATAGAAGAAAATGAAAAAAAGTATTTATTGGAAAGTATTCCAACAGCACCAACTTTTAAAAGTCAGGGTAAGACATATAAAGAAGAAAAACCAATTAGACCGATTGTTTCTTTTATTAATGCACCTATTTATAAATTATCAAAGGAAGTTAGCAGAGTACTGAAAGAGGAATATGAATTTGGGACAAAATACAACATAGAGAATAATGTTAAATTGATAGAGAAATTAGAAAATATTAGAATTAATGAAAATACAAAATTGATATCACTGGATGTTAAGGACAAGTTTACCAATATCGCAGTAAATAAAGTTATTAAGTTAATAAACGATAATAATATGGAAGAATACGGGTATAAAAAGCAATTGATTAAAGTAATTAAAGAATGTGTAAATCAGAACTATTTTAGGTTTAATAACAAGTTTTATATACAGAAAAAAGGATTACATATGGGGTCTTCATTATCCCCTATTCTTGCAGAAATATATATGAATGATTTTGAATAAAAATTAATAAGTTCCACTAAGTATAAAGACAATATAAAATTATGGACTAGATACGTTGACGATGTATTAGTAATTTGGGAAGGAAGCATAGAAGAAGTGCATGAGTTTATAAATGAGGTAAATAATAAGGATAAAAACGTACAATTTAAAGAAGAGATAGGAGGTAAGAAAATAAATTACTTAGATTTAAACATAGAAATTAAAGATAATGAGAAACTACAGTTTGGGATATTTAGGAAAGAATCGTATTCTGATATAATTTTACCAAGAGAGTCCTACCACCCTTATAGATATAAAATGGCGACAATTAATTCATTTTGTTATAGAGCTCAGAAGTGTTTAAAAGGGACCGAATCAAAAGATAGGGAGTTAAAAACGATAAAGGGAATTGTAAGGAATAATAACTATAACACCAACATAGTGGATAAAGTTATGAAAAGGGTTAACATACAAAAAGCTAAAATAGAACCAGAACAAAAGAATTATGCAGGCTCATTGACATACATAGGTTCACATACTAGAAAAATTATAAAATGTTTTAATAAATACAGAGTAGATATAGCTATTAAAAAATGTGGAACGGTATTTGATAAGATAAGGAATAAAAATATAGAAAAAATCCCAGTTTTACAGAAAAGCGGAATTTATAAATTAAAATGTAAAGACTGCAACAAAGTGTACCTAGGGGAGACAGGACGAAAATTCGTATGCAGGTTTCTGACCACAAACGTGGAGAAGGTAATAGAACAACGAATTCGTTATATGCAAAACATTTCATAGAAGACAACCATAAGTTTGTTAATCCTTTGGAAGACTACGAAATTGTAAAAGTAGTAAATAACACAGTTGAAAGGAAGCTTAGGGAGGAGTTAGAAATATTGAAAGAAAGAGAAAAAGGGTTAGACAATTTAATTAATACTAAAATTAAATTTGATAATGAAGAATTATTTTATAACATAATTAAGAAGTAAATGAATGAGGACAGATAGATAAGTTTAAGAATTAAATTGCAGAGGACTAATTGGATATTTTTAGATAAGGGTGTGTGACTGGCCCAGATGTGGGGGAGAAAGACGGGTAGGTTTAAAAGGAATGCACACACACACACACACACACACACACACACACACACAACACAAGGAATTTGCTAGAAAAATATGTAACTCTCCAGATGGAGGGACAGGGCTCAGAGGGGGGAAGGGACATTGAATTATAGCCTGTTGTGTGTGAGCAGGGTGGTGGGGTGGTGGGGTGGTGGTGAAGGGTTTGTTTTTATGTTATTTGTTCACTTCCGATCTGACGATGAGTTGTGAAGCTTGAAAGCGCTAATCGGAATATTTTTATATAGTGGTGTGCAACAGAGATAATTCTGCTTGTAATTACGAACTGTTTAACTGTGAAAATTAAGGCTGGTGATTAGTGACTTAACTGGTGTCTTGTACTTAGTTTGTTTCCACTGTACCTACGACGATCAAGTAGACCGTCGTAACAGTGGTATCAGAACTGAGATAGAACGGTTAACAGTGGAAACCGTGGACATTTTGTACAAGACGAGTGTAATTCGTAATTAATCGGAAAACAATGTATACCAGTCAGATGATAGAGTCATTCAAAGCAATGGTATTACAGATGGAGAAACGACAGGATGAGAAACGCAGACAAGAGGCGGCAGAAGCACAAAAACGATATGATGAGAAACGCAGACAGGAAAGAGAAACGGCAGATGAACGACAGAAAGCATTAATGGAAGAACGATTAAAAGAAAAACGTAAGCGTGAAAATGAAACACCAGAGGGACGAAAAAAAGAAGAATTTAGTCGTCAAGTAGACGACGTTAAGGCGTTCGTACAAGATGATAACACTGCAAAATTCGTCCTTTCACGAGGTGAGCTAAACAAACAAGTTGACAGAATATCTGAAATAGAAAAATCTGTGTCAACTATAAAAACAAGTATGTCAAGTTTAGAAGATTCTATTACAAATTCAATAAAACCAATTTAAAAGGAAGTCGAACATTTAGTCAAAGAAATAGTTGATAAAGAAAGACCATCAATAAATGCTGATGAAGATTCAAAATATCAGAGAAATCTAACTATAGTAGGGCCAGTTTACGCAAAGGCCCCAACATTTGATGGAAGCATTCATTGGGCAAATTATATTCGCCAATTTGAAGCTGCCGCTCGGTTAAATAAATGGACTTAAGAAGAGAAAGGCCTTTCAATAATTCTTGCTTTAAAAGGGCCTGCCGCAGAACTAATACAGAAAGTGCCATCTGACAGTCAGACGTCTATGCCGAATTACCTAAAGCTCTGGAATTACGGTACGGTGACCAGCATTTGTGCGAAGTATGCCGTGAACAACTTAAAGCAAGGCGACAGCGTTCAGGGGAGAGCCATCAAGGGTTTGAAGCGAATGTCGACCGACTGATGAGATTGGCTTATCCCGAAGAATCGGAGGACTTCCGGAAGTGGATGTCTCTCATTATGTTTATTGCCGGTATCAGAGATAGTCAATTACAACAAGTGTTAAGACTGGCACGGCATGATAATAAATCAGGCGCTCTTTTTCATGCTCTCCGTTTTGAAGCTGCCAAGTCGGCGACCTACATTAATCAAAGTATGCCATCACGTTGTAGCCAAACGGATCCAATACCACATTATCGTCGTGGCGGACGGCATAAAGAGACGAGTCAAAAACAAGAGTTTAAGAAGTAAGCAGCGCCACAACGATCTTTCGAACCAAAGGATAAAGACAGAAGACCGAAGTGTTACAACTGTGGGAAACGTGGTCATCTACAGGTAGACTGTTGGGAGAAGAAAATACCGAGAAGACTCCTTTCGACGATCGGAAACCGTCCAGTGCACTGGGTCACGTATCACGCGCTTGTGTGTTGTATGTGTTTTATGTGTTTTTATATAGTTTTATGTGTTACATTTTATGTGCGTTAACATTTTCGACGACCCCTATGCATTAGGGCGAATAAACATTTTACTTGAGGATGGGGATTTATCCCCGAAACATGTTGTAAAAACATATAACAGAAGATTGCTTAGCGGATTAAATATAAGGTAAATTATTTAAATTTGGTTCTAACAGCGGTCTGGAGACTACACATAAAATGAAACAAGATGAAATACTATGAGAAGTCTGTGGAAATTATAAAATTTATCTTGGTTTCTTAGTTTTGGTTTCTCGATTTCATAAAATTTACTTTCTTTCAAAAATGTTTTCAAATGAACACAGTCTGCAGGAAACGATTGATACAAGTCTGAAATATACGTTTTTAACAAGTTTCTACTACACCGTAATTTTACACTTTTTTACACTGGCAGCATGAGTTTTCGTATTGTTTTGTTCTGATAAATGTTTGCCCAAAGCTTGCGTCCTAGGCTACAACCTACTCAAGCTAATGGTAAATCAGGCCCCGCATATTTAATATTTGATTCTATATTCTACTTTATTCTATAACAGTATGACATCCAGTGATGATGTTCGCTGTTTATTGTATATTTATACTCCAACAGTTCAACAGTAGCTGTCAAACAGTGTTTACTCCATCCATACAGCATAGCAACAAGAAAGACATTCACTATGCAGGGCTTCGAATCATCTATGGTTCTTGAGTGATTATTAAGTTTTACCGTACATTCAGTGGGTATTGTGTGAGACGTTTCGCACTTAGTATAAGTGTATCTTGTTTGTTATCCCCTGCGTGTCGCCTAATAAACCCTTGAACACAAACTGTTGGTCAAATTTGATGGTACCTGTAGCAAATTAATAGGCTGCACGTATTGCCATCAAAACTTTGTGTGCGCTGGGGTTATAAGTGAGGTCCTAAAGTTGTTTACAGGGACGTGGGGTAAACACATTCCTTCTTTGTCCTCGTACGTGGGGTCTCCTTCCTCTAAAGAATTCACACATACACGCTCACACTTTCTCTTTCTCCCTCCCCCTCTCACAAATCTCTCTCTCTCTCTCCCCATCCTTCTCTCTCTCTCTCTCTCTCTCTCTCTCTCTCTCTCTCTCTCTCTCTCTCTCTCTCTGTCTCTTTCTCTCTCACTCTCTTGGATGTTTAAGGAAAAATAGACAGACTGACAGACACAAACACACACCCAAGGCAATCGACGCAATCGACTTAAAGGGTATTTTTCTCTTTGATAAAACGTTCAAGAAAACGTTAAATTAATAATATTTCCCTTAAAATTATTATGTAAATTTTTATTAGATTATTTTGTCATCGTACTTGGGGCATTAACTAAAAACATTTCCATTTTTACGGTGAATGAAATATTCCGTTAATGAACAGGAGGGCGTTCATTATGGAGGTTGTGCAGCCAGACTGAAAGGAATTCCGGCACGCTCTTGAACAGATGATTGATCGTCTTTAATGCGCGCTATCCCAATACGTTCATGCAGTAAAACGGTCAGAAATGAAACACAGTTTGAATCTTACAACGTGGACACACCAGTAGAAGTTCATAGTAATTAGTACAAAGTGGTACTATGCGTCTGGAATTAAAATATGTGTTGAAAGTCGTCGTAACTGAATAACTTTATTTTATTTAAAATTCACCTATTGAAATAATTTTGTAAAACTATGAAATAACTTAAACATTAGTATAACTGATACTAATTGAACTACATACGAATGTTTAAAGTTTCAGCCAAAATTTCTTGTATAACATCGGTGTTATTATTTGTTTAATAATACAGACACCAGTACTTAAGCATTACATAACATTCCATTTTGTCCATAACACTAGTGATTAGCACATAAATGAAAAAACAGTTTTTCTATGATTGAGTCATGCAAATCTACGTAAAAATATATAGTACAAATAACAACTTTAATTATTCGAACATTTTGGTAGATGTCACTGTTCAGGCGACTTACGTCAGACATGAAGAATATTACGGTACTGATGAGTCTCAAAATTTAATAGAATAAGCAATTCTGTTTCTTCCTATCGTATTAGTTACAGAGTGATTGTCTACTGTCACTACCAAATTCGTGGAAACTACAAAACTTGCAAAAACTTATTTTTTCGTGTTTCTACGCATACTGTAGTTCTAGACCAGGTGTAAATGCGAAAACGCCGCAAAAAATTTGTAAAAACGAATTTTAAAAATTAAACGTTCAGAAACCGCTGTTTTATATTAGATTGCTTCTTCTAAAAGCCTAAAGAAGATGAAACCGTAACGAACTCGTATAAATTTCACTTTTGAAAGAGATTTGCAAAAATTAATTTAAAAAACTAAAACTTGTAAAATAGGGATTTTTGCATTTACGTTTTCTACACATAACTAAGAGAATGTACGGAACAAAATAATACCTAGTAGATTTTGTTTTTTACAATCCAAAAACAGCATACAAATTAAAAGAGGCAGAGTCGCGGCCCCAGAGCCACTCCTTGCGTGTTATTTTACTGGATCTCATTGTGTTACAGAACTCGCTTTTTACTTTAAAACTTTTCACTAATCACTTTTTGCTTTCCACATTAAACAGTAATTTTTTTGTCGAGAATCGCATCGTTTATGCCTGTCCTAAACCGAAATTCGAATGGAACTGCTTGGTTTTGTGAGCGAGTGTGTCAGGAAAATGAATTGCTAAGCAGACAACTTGATTTAAATTTTCTTGGAAAAAAAGAATTTTGACTTCTTCCGAAGTAATGTGTGTACAATTTTTTTATTGTTTATACGTGAGTGTGTGTGTGTGTGTGTGTGTGTGTGTGTGTGTGAGAGAGAGAGAGAGAGAGAGAGAGAGAGAGAGAGAGAGAGAGAGAGAGAGAGAGAGAGGGTACACCTATTAACTACGTCTTTAAGAAATGGTGAATCAATATGATTGTTTACTGTTTAATTTGTTCAACTGTAATTCCAACCGACTGCTCATATTTTACACCTGACGTTATAGCTTAAGTCGCATTAATAAGTATTAGTTGTCTTGAATTCAAACATGGATTTTACATAAACTTTTCTGAAGGCCGTAACATACAATAGTTAAATAAATAAAGTTAAAAATTTAGTTTATTCCTTTATAAATTAGTTAAATATTAATAAAGATTATAATATAAGTGATATTATCCTTTCTTACGCTTGTACACCTAATGATGCAGTACAGATTTTAATTGTATATGCAATTGCAATCGCATGTGGAATGCATTAAAGAATAAAGGATATAATAACACACAAAGACGCTGTATAAATAAGAGAAGATTGCAGGTTTGAACACTGTAAATTAGTCTATAAGAAGATTATGAAAAACGTTAGTTACAAGTATTTTTAGGCTTGCTAAACTTTAAGTGGTTTAAAATGATGCATAAGGATGCATAGCCGCGTGTGCGAGAGAACTTAATTATGTTACGGATTCTAGCGTGGATTCTTATTTTCTGAGACGCTGTTACTTATGCTACTTCCTTACGGGAGGATCGATCAATGTCCATAAATTTTAATTTCAAAGTGCGGTGAAATATTTATTCAAATGTTACAGAGAGAGAGAGAGAGAGAGAGAGAGAGAGAGAGAGAGAGAGAGAGAGAGAGAGAGAGAGAGAGAGAGAGAGAGAGCATGTGTTTACAGAACTGAAATACGCAGCAAATATGGAAAATATTTTATAATTTTGAAACCAGGCAGTCATTAACTGCTGTTTTATCAAAAGGATTTTTCCTTTCTGATACTAAAATTTAATTTATCAGAGTCACTGAGAAGTGGAAACGAGCTAACTCATAACGCTATCATTAAGAAAAAACGACTGCGAAGTAATTAAATAAGGATTCATTAATTACTTCAACAAGTTGTTAATTACTTCCACAGGGTTTGAATTTAAAAACTACAGAGGAGACAGTAGTTAATGAAGAGAAGAAACCAAGCGTTTTTACTTAAAGTTTGACAACAAACGAAACACTTCATCAGTTTAATAATTAAGTAAATTCATGTAAACAGTCATTATAGTTAAAAATGTATACAGGACTTCTTAATGATGTAATGTATATAACGATATAATGGAATAATTTGTCTACGTGCAATTTTTATGTATACCTGTGTAATATCTTCATCATCATCATCATCATCATCGTCGTCGTCGTCATCACAGGGGTTGGATTGACTCAACCTTGAGCCGAGTTAATTTCATGTAAAGTGACATCTCTTTAGTGTAGTTGTTAAGTGACATCTCTTCAGCGTAGTTACTCCACCAAGTAATAGCTTATTACATCACTTTCATTTTTTTCCTAAATACTTTTTCAGCGCCCTCTCTCTTAACGGAACTGGATAAAAGCAGCCAGCGGTCGAATAAACCATTAAATATCGGTTAATGATTGCTCATGTAATCGGCTATTAATGTTATATAATGTTATATAATCGGCTATTGATCTTAAATAATTCTTTTACGGTGTTTAATTTTATTTTGTATCTTTGCTCTTTATTATTCAAAACGTTTTATTTTATTTTATGTTTAGTTAAAAATCAGTTAACAAAATGGTTGGTTAAGAGTTAACCCAATTCAGTTACTTTATTTAATGCAACACGAGGGAGACTCGAAGGAGAATTAATAACAATGGACGAGCTTGAAGAAGCCCTTGGAAGAACTAAAAATCGAAAAGCAACAGGACTGGACGATTTGAACGCAGAATTGTTCAAGTATGGGGGCATCTGGCTTAAAGTTAGATTATTATATTTCTATAGCATGTTCATTGTGTGTATGGTCACCAAGTTGCAATGGTTAATCTTTAAAATAGGTTAGATAGCTGTTATTCCTTCATGCAACTTACTTTGGTCGCTAGGCACTACGCGTTTCAGGATCAAGGTCCCATCTTTAGGTGATGATCACTCGGGTCGAGTTCATCAGTTCATAAAAACACATACATAAAAACACTGAATTCAACAAACACTCATACTGCGCGAGGGGACGATGCGCATCGTCGAGAAAGTAAACGTGCTCTTTTTTTTTATGTATGTGTTTTCATGAACTGACGAGCTCGACCCGAGTAGATCATCACCTGAAGATGGGACCTTGATCCTGAAACGCGTCGTGCCTAGCGACCAAAGTAAGTTGCATGAAGGAATAACAGGTATCTAACCTGTTTTAAAAACTATAGCATGTGCTGGAAAAGACAACAGGTCCCACAAGTTTGGTTAACTGCTCGGGTGGCAGCTATTTTTAAGAAAGGCAAACGGAATTACTGTCATAACTATAGGGGAATATCTAAAAATGAAACTTTTTCTTGTGAACCCACCGCCCACTCTCCTCCCGTCGAACGCGCCCCGGCGTACGTACTCGCCCTCTTCAGCTTAGAGACAGACTGCCCCCAAGCAGTTAGGGGAAGTCTGTCTCTAAGCTGAAGAGGGCGAGTACGTACGCCGGGGCGCGTTCGACGGGAGGAGAGTGGGCGGTGGGTTCACAAGAAAAAGTTTCATTTTTAGATAAGTGTTAGTGCTGTGAAAGAAGAGATGAATAATCAAGACAACTATAGAGGAATATATTTGGTTGATACTGGATACAGAATGTTTGCAAGGATACGCTGGATACAAACCACCGTCTGCATACTATTTCCGAGCATCTTATTTTTGAAGAACAAAACGGCTTCAAGGAAGAGCAGATCTTGTATAAACAATGCTTTTATTATTACACAAATCATTGTCAAACATCGCGAGTTCAGTAAAGGAACGCATACAGCTTTTTTCGTTGACTTTAAGAAGGCTTTTGATAGAGTAGGTAGAAATTTGTTGTGGAAAAGTATTAGATGAACGGGGACACCCTCAAAAACATATAAGAACTATACAAGGCCTATATAATGGAAAAAGAATAGCTCTTAAAAATAATTTTAGGATATCTCAACAAATTTCTGTCAATCAAGGTGTTACACAAGGATGAAATTTAACACCTAATCTTTTTAACAATTATATTGTCGATCTGGTAAGGAAAAGAAAACATTTAGTGAATCCTGGTATTAAGCTATCACGAGACAGATATTTAAATGTGCTGTTGTTTGGTGACGACTTACTTGTACTTTAAAATACAGAATCTGATTTGCAAAAATCTGTTTTTCAGATTCACCAGATTTGCAAACAATACAATATGAAAAACTTCACTACAAAAACAAAGGTAATGGTATTTCAAGGGAAGGAGCTAAAAAGAACAAAACTAACGATTAGTGATAGAATTCTAGAACAAGCGAGCCATTTTAACTGTTTGGGAAATGATGTTGGCTATGATAGGAATTATGATATTAATGTTAAGTTAGGTAAGCTCCAGATGATCTGTGGGGGCAATCAACCGTAGAAACAAGGTACGTCAAGATACAAAATTAAAGTTCTACAAAGTCATGGCAGTCCCTGTACTGTCCTATGGGTGTGAATTACGGACAACAGCTAAGAAAGAAGACAGTAAAATACAGGTCTCGGAAATAGCGTTCTTAAGAGGAGTTGAAATGTATTTTAAACTTGACCGTATAAGGACTGACACCATAAGAGAAGAGTTACAAGTTTTTAATTTGAATGAAAAATTTCTGGAAATACAAACCTATAGAACACAGGTGTGTGGGTAGATCCAGAAAGAGACGGCTGGTAGATTTTTGAAAGCGGAACAGCCAGCACCTTGCCTATGCCGTATTGTGAAGATGATTATGATAATGCAATGGTTGATTTGTTTGTTGTATGAATTCAGTGTATGGTTTCCAGTCTATGAATTAATTGTGAATATATAAAGTCAAACTCTTGAAATAAACCAGTTTGGTCGAACTTCAGGACTCGAAGAAGCACTAATTGAAGTAGCTAAGGTAGAACTTAGAATGCATCATTAAGTGTGCACATTTAAGCGATTTGAGGACTGCAACATTTGACTCTTAGTAAACCTCAGCACCAAACTGTTATACATACGTAATTATTACACTTATGATTAAAAGGTATTAACTTATTTATACTTGTATAACTTGTAGACATGACATTAATTTAGATAAAATGTGGTTACATTAGACACATCATCATAGTTTTCTATCTATTCTAGTAGTGATTATACGGGGCAAATTGTAATTTATAACAACAAAACAATAATAACGACAGTAACAGTAAAAACAACTGAATGTGTATGTGTGTCTTATATTTTTTATTTAGATATATTGAAGAAGATTTTAAATTGGAAATAGTTTGAAACAAAAAGGTAAAGAAGACCAAACTTAAGGTCGATGGATGACGTGGAGGATGATTTGAGCGTGGTGGGGGATGAGGAATTCCTATGTGATAGTGCAAAGTGGAAGAAATTGTAATGGAAGACAAAACCCACCCCGGGTTGCATAATGGAATGGAATGAAATGTACATTTGCATTTATGTAAACCTTAATATTTACAAATAATTTGAATTTATTTTGTAAATAATTACGTACATTTTAATAATCACGTATGTCACATACATTTGAGCGTGAACAATCCACTACACACTAGCTAAGATTTCATGTTATAGGCTTAATCATTTTTTATACTGATGGCATGTTTGCTTGTTGTAAGCTTGTGTGCTATTGGGGTATCCACCTGAAGTATTCAATTTAACACGATACTTAAGAATCACAGACAGTGTTATTGTATTGTAATTAAAACAAAGTGTTAATTTGTGATTGTAATAATTTTTAGGTGAAATGGTTTTTAATATTATGATATCAAAAAGAAACCAAAAACTTGCTTCATCAGACATAACGGTCACATTAAAGTTTCTTGAGACAATCTACCGACTGACAATAACTGCATAATTAATTATTTTGTGACATTAACGAGAAAGCTGCCTGATAAACTTTTAAACTTTGTAAGTTAAAGACCTGTGTGTTAGATCTGAAGGAAACGCGGAAGCCAATTGACCTGATTTTGAAATCGAAACGTAACACCTCAGTTAAACGTCTGTGAATGGATTCACGGTCACTGAGTCTGCTAAGTCGTTTTCAGTAGATCAAACGATATTTCCTGAACATTAAAGTGAGAGCATTTTTAAGAAAAATTTAAAATATTTATTAAAGTAGTGGTTATTTTGAGAAAAACTTTATATGAAATATGTAGATAGTACTGTTTTATATTACAACAAAATAATGGAAACGAACACTTATTACACTTATTATTAAAAGAAAACAATAAAAATGTTATAAAGGTGGACTATCTTTTCTAAAATTGGAAAATAGTTTTATCCGTAGAACAGCGCATAAATCAATACAGGCCAGATTCTGTGACTCCAAGATATGTTAAACAGACCTAGAATCCAGGGCTGAAATTAGAGCACTATAACAATTGCATAATAGGACGAGACATAATACAGTGTCTAGGGCGATAATGTAACTAGTTCAACAGTGTCGTCATACAGGTGACACTGACATTTATGTCTGCAGCGATAAGCACGTTATATATTGAGAATACAACATCAGAAATTTAAATGTATTATAACTTGAACAGTGATGTATGTTTAATACATTTTAAAATATTGTTAAACGTTTAAAACAAAATTTATAGGCTACTAGCGGAATACCCGTGCTTCGCTACGGAGTTTCACGTTGTACGTAATGAAAATGTTAGTTTAATTAATAAAGTTCAATTAAAGTAGGTTTCTTAAAAATAAATAGCTGTTGCCCACCACTTCGTTCGCGTGGTCTTCAATTTAATGCGATAATATATTTAGAACAGAATCTATTCTATTGGGTTGCCATAGTAATCAGATCTAATAGTTTTTAAGACCCCAAAGGACCCCCAGAGGATCGTATCGAAAAAAAACACCTGTCCTATGTTGGTTCTCCCGTTGCGTAAAATATTTGTGCCAAGTTTGGTTGAAATCAGTCCAATGGTTTAGGAGGAGATGTGGAAGACCCCAAAGGACCCCCCAAAGGATCGTATCGAAAAAACACTTGTCCTATGTTGGTTCTCCCTTTGCGTAAAATATTTGTGCCAAGTTTGGTTGAAATCGGTCCAGTGGTTTAGGAGGAGATGTGAAAGACCCCAAAGGACCCCCAAAAGGACCCCCCGAAGGATCATATCGAAAAACACATATCCTATGTTGGTTCTCCCGTTGCGTAAAATATTTGTGCCTAGTTTGGTTGAAATCGGTCCAGTGGTTTAGGAGGAGATGTGGAAGACCCCAAAGGACCTCCCAAAGGACCCCGTCGAAAAAAACACCTATCGTATGTTGGTTCTCCCGTTGCGTAAAATATTTGTGCCAAGTTTGGTTGAAATCGGTCCAGTGGTTTAGGAGAAGATGTGGAAGACCCCAAAGAACCCCCAAAAGGACCCCATCGAAAAAACACCTATCCTATGTTGGTTCTCCCGTTGCGTAAAATATTTGTGCCAAGTTTGGTTGAAATCGGTCCAGTGGTTTAGGAGGAGATGTGGAAGACCCCAAAGAACCCCCAAAAGGACCCCATCGAAAAAAATTCAGAAACCTTCGCGGGCGTGCGCACAACAACTCACCGAAGTTTCATCGCAATCGGATGAATGGTATAGGAACGCATACGGGACAAACAAAGAAACATTCATTTTTATATATAAGATATGTAGCTGTTTTTTTTTCATAAATATATTTGTCTTTATCTAGGAAAAGTAAGTAGGAAAAGTAGGAATCTAGGAAAAGTAACAAATATTGGTGAAATTCTGAAACGGAAAAACTAGTTAATGAAAAAAAGCTGTTGTATAAGAAATGGCTAAACACAAAGGATGAAGATCACAAAAAATATAAAGAAACGAAAAGGGAAACAAGACTCAAAATCGTAGATAGAAAAAGAGAAACATGGGGCAGAAAATGTCAAGCAACAGAGGCGTACATTGGAAGACGAAAGTGTAGTGAAACAGTGTAGTGTAGTGGAAATTCCTTAACAAGGTTAAAAACAACGAAGAAACCAGCACCCTACTACAACTAATACCTGCACACGTATGAGTTCAGCACTATAAAACATTACTGACCGAACATAGACCTGAATATAGTCAGCAAACACAAACAGAAATACAAATTGAAGGAGAAGAAATACAGATAGATACAACAGTAGTTAAAAATACAATCAAACAACTAAAAAATGGAAGATCCCCTGGGCCAGGTGGAACCAATGCTGAGCTACTAAAAAATGGAACTGAAAAACTCTTCATGTCTCAGTCATATATATTTACAAAATACAGCAGTGGTGAAAATGTACCCGAAGACTGGAAAACAGCTTACATTACATCAATACACAAAAAGGGAAACAAATTAAAATGCAACAATTATGGTGGAATATCGGTAACAAATAGAATAAGCAGGGTACATGCAAGAATAGTAACAGACATAATAGAACAGGAATATGCAAATTACGAAGAGGAAGAGCAGAGTGGGTTTAGGGCTGGTACAGACAATGTGTTTTCACTAAAACAAGTTGTAGAGAAGAAAATAGAAAGAAATCGACCAATATACTTAATGTTTATAGACTTACAAAAAACCTATGATAACATACCAATATCAAAACTATGGGAAGTGCTTCAAAATAACAATCATACCCTCGTAAAGGCTGTCCGAAACTTATACAATAACATGAAATCTGCAGTGAAATTAGGGAATAAAATACCAGAACACTTTACAGTCAACAAAGGTCTGCGACAAGGATTCTGCATTTCCCCAACACTTTTTAAAATATATGACGCCAAAGCTTTAACAACCTGGAAAAAGAAATGCAGTGGAATGGGCATCCAAATCGACGATAACACCTGTCTATATACACTTCAGTTTGCAGATGATCAAGTAATATGCGCAAATAACAAAGATAACTTAGATTAGATAGCACGCAAACTGAAGGAAGAATACGGAAAATGGGGACTGCAGATAAATGTGGAAAAAACACAATTTGTTTATAGGAGAGGACACGACCGACATAGTATTAGAAACAGGTGAAATTGTAGCAAAATGTGAGAATTACAAATATTTGGGAATAAATTTTAACAAGGAAGGGACAGACGATACAGAAATAAAATGTAGAGTAAACAAACCAAGAACAATACTTAAGTCTCTAAATGGAATACTGTGGAGCATCGAAATAGGAAAACAAAGGAAAATAAGAATATACAACACAATGATTAAGAGCACATTATTATATGGGTCTGAGACATGGAGAATGAAAGAACATCTGAAAAGAAAGATAGAAGCCACAGAAATGGACGCCTTAAGAAGAATATGTAGAACATCAAAATTAGACCGGGTCAGAAACGAAGCAATTAAGCAACAAATGAATATAAAAGAAACTGTTTTAGAACACATCGAGAGAAAAACCAATTAATTTGATATGGGCACGTGCAGAGAATGGGGGAGGAGAGGTTGCCAAAGAGAGTGATGAAATGGATACCACAGGAAAACAGAAAAAGGGGAAGGCCAAAAGTAACATGGATGCAGCGTGTAAGAAGATCAATGAGTGTACGAGGTCTAACCGAAGACAACTGCAACGACAGGAGATATTGGCAATTAGGCATCGGATAACGTCGAATGACGTTTTAACCCGATTATATATGTTTGTCTTTATGAAACTCGATAATTTTTTACTTTTTACGGTGCAAAACTTGGTTAATATTTCAAGTTAATACTTCTGTGTAAGAAGATTTATTCAAGTGATAGTTGAAAGCTCAGTGGTCAATGTGATAACACAAAAGGGATTGAAAGAAGTGGAAATGGAACAGGTGTGATTGAGGCGATGGGTTGTCGGCGGTGTTCCTGAGTACTGCGACGGATAACATAATAAAAATTAGGGAGTAGAAGGAACAAAATTGGTTTATGTTGTACACATAAAGGCGAGGTGCAAGAGAATCTTAAAAGAAACAACAAAATGTTTAAGTAGAGAAGTTATGACGAGTATAGAAACTTGAAATTAACCAGGGTAAAATCATATATATAAGAGCAGGGAGAACAAAAAGAGAAAGAAAGTGCAAGTGGAGGAATTTATTGATTATACATTTTTAAAAGATAGCAAAATATAAATGTTTTAAAACAATGGTAGCGTGTAGATGAAATATCTTTTGCAGAGGATTAGATGAGCTGAAAGAAATTGTGTAGGATTAGACAAATGGGGCTTTACAAAATAAAAATTCATATAAACCTAAAAAGTAAGACGTATATGTGTACAGAAGACTCGGGAATCAGAGACTACGTAGATTAACGAAGACACTGTGAGAAATAATAAAGCACAAAAGCTAAGGTGGATACGACAGCTACACAAAACTGATTAGGGACCTCATGTGAAGGGGACTATAAATTGAAAGGGACAGGGAAAGAGACACAGAAGAAGGCGAAGGACGACACGAAAAGATCGAATATTGAAACTTACGAGAGTGGCGGTGTGGTGATAGACAGAAAGGAATAAGAAAGATGCCTTAATTTCTGATGGGAAAATAGCAGTAGGCGTAAACTGACTCATCACTTTTTCCTGCGTTCATTAGTCAGAAGGGCTTGAAAGGGGACATATAACTTTACAAGGAGGTAAAGCCACAATGATGATAATGATGACGATGACTTTCGTGTAGATTTAATAAGTTTCCTTCAATCCTGATTAGCACAGGTTAGGTTGATTATTACCAAGACTTGCAGGGCTCTATCTCGCCCATGCATCGGCTTCCATCCACTCTTCAACATACCGTCAACAAGTAATTCCTTTGTGATTATTCAGTTAAAAAAATAGTAATTGATAATAGTGTTTTGAAGCAAGTATCACAATTTAATTATTTGGGATGTGGTATCTTATATAGGAAGGATAACGATATCGAGAGAAAGTTAAATAAATTTAGTTACACATGTGGAACAATAAAACGACTATTGAAGAGTAAAACGCAGAGGGAGACACAGCTAAAACGCAGAGGGAGACAGTCTACGAAACGACGACATAAGGAAAGACCTGAAGTTACAGTCGGTTCTGGAGAGAATAAAGAAATACAGGCAGAATTGGAAGTCCCATGTGGAACCCATGATAGACACGCGTATTCCTAAACATACTTTGAATATGGCCTATATATTGGGGACGAAAGATCGTGGAAGACCCTTGAAAAAATGGTCAGAATCTCTGTGAAGTCGGAATGGGCTATAGCCCAAACCATGAAGGGAAGAAGAAGAAGAAGAAGAAGAAGAAGAAGAAGAAGAAGAAGAAGAAGAAGAAGAAGAAGAAGAAGAAGAAGAAGAAGAAGAAGAAGAAGAAGATGATTCAGTTGGTAACAGGATCTGCTGGTGTAAATATTGTTTGTCACCAGTTAACACCGTTAGACGTTATAGCGTTAGGAACAGCACCCAACATTGTCCAGTCCTGCAGAGAGATTGTAGGAAAAGCAAAGTAAGGCTTTCCACTGCTCGTTCGCGAAGTAAACACGACGCTCCATAACTCTTATCTTAGCATTAAAAGTTGTATACTGTGAACACTGCAGGTTTGCGGTCAGCGTAGGTCGGACTAAACTTTACCTGGCAGAGAACTCTAGTGTCCAGCTAATCTTGACTAGTGTACAGATTGACTCTGACGAAATTTAGTTCCATACGGTACTTAAAAAATAGAAAAAAGATAGTTAATTCAATACTTATGTTTTCTTTGCCTTGCTAGTGAATTAGCCTAAGTTACTGGAAAGTCACTATTTTCCACGTGTAACTTTTCATGAATAATGTACAAAGATAAGATTTCAGATTTTCATCTGCGGTTATATTGGCATTTGCTGCAGTAACCATCCTCACTGCAGGCGGCTATGTCGGAGAGTGGACACAGCCAACTCGTCAGTACCTGTAGTGAGGACACTGCCATAGTGTTTGCAAGCGAAGCGTTTGCAGTAACACGAAGAACTGGACTACGACACTACAGCCCGGCAAATTCAAGTGTTCATCAAAGTAGGCCTATTGCTAAGAGTTCTTGTGTCACACTTACAAGGCGAATATTGAGATCTGAATTATAAAAATCAGCCGTTGTAGTTCGGAAAACCATGGATTCATGAATTCGTATTAATGTTACATTGAAAAGATTATGACGGGCAAATATTACGCTGATCAATTAAACAGATTATAAAAAGTTTGACAAACGCTGGTATAATTAGTACGCTACAGACAGTTAAAGTGTACTCACGTAGGATCTGCTCAATAAGTTGTACGTAATTCGTATATCTGTCTCACAAGGAACTGACCCTCCATAGAAACCTCTGCGTCTTTCCTAAACACACACAATTTATGGTATATTGTAAGATTTGATTTAAAATTTGTATAACCTAAAACAGTGACAAATATGTTGCATACAAGTGTTGCAAAAATTCTTTTATACACTTTAGAGCCATAAGCACAGCTACAGGTAAACCGGTTGAGAACACTATTTCATAAACATCATTTTAATTCAAACACTTTTTACTACAGTCAGTTTTTTGATACATATTTAATTTATTTAATACTTATATTGTTTTATCTCACGATATTCCCAGACATAACCAACATGGCACTGATAAAACGCATACCACAAAAAGGCACAATAATGAACATATGGAAAAATTTACAGATATACAAACACAAAACAAACTAATATTTTTTTGCTTATATATAATTTCTATAAGTTTTTTGATGCATATATAATTTATCTAATATTTATATTGTTTTACCTCAAGATATTCCCAGACATAACCAACATGACAATGATAAAACACAGACCACAAAAAGGCACAATAATGAACATATGGACAAATTTACAAATATTCAAACACAAAACACAAAACAAACTAATACCTGAACAAATACAAGTAAACACCAAACACGACACAATATTCAAAATACTCAACACTGAAAACACTTAAAAATAAATATATACACCACCCCCCACACACAATAATACTAAGTTAAAATACCAAAAGCTAACAGGAATCCATAGCAACAACCAACTAGAACACAAATATGCAACTAGATTCAAAACTGTGATGGCTGAGGACGCGAACAATAGGTGTCCCGAAACGTGTTCCAAATAAGGATAAACATATCTTGAGGTAAAACAATATAAATATTAAATAAATCATTTTAATTATACGTAATTAATTGCCAAATAATAACACAGTCTGTCAGTCACTGAATTAATAGCCTATGACGATGAAAAAGATATTCGAGCGCTGGGGAAAATTTAATCCAGCTTTAATTTTGTATCCGTCATTAATTTATTGTGGATAATTTCGAAAACCATGTTTGAAGCTTTAGTTAAATATTGGAATCACGTCAGAGTATTGTCATTAGCTTACGAAATCGGATATGTAGTAAAATCATTAAAATATTCTACATTGTTTTTAAGCATTAAAAAATACTTCGTTTTTCAAAGATTTAACATTTACTTAAATGATTTTTATGACACACGCGCGCGCGTTTTTTTTTTACTGTAGTTTTCACTACTTCATATAAATTATTTGTCCTTTTGTTCCACATGTAACTTATTATACAATTTAATTATTACGTAAATTTATTTTAAAAGTACGAAATTTAACGAAAGCAAAACTTTTTAATTTATTTTCTTGCATATCGGGAGTAGACAAATTAATAAACTGTATCTTTGAGTCATTAAGTATATGAAATACAACAGAAATGAGGTGAAGGGAAATAGTGGAGTCCATTTTTAACATTGTTTTAGACTAATAATTTCAACGCATTCATATAGGCTTCAGTATAATAAATATATCAGTCCTACTTAAGTTATGCAAAGAATAAATGAAAATAAGTAGATAAAAATGTTAATATTGTCACGAAGTGATTCTTACGTACTCTGAAAAGGTGTAAGAATAGTGTGTTCGCCTCACACTGTCGTCGTCACTTATATGTTGCGCTAACGATGTCCGTAGCGATCCTTCAATTACCAGTACAACACGAGTGGAAACCTTACCTGTTCTTCGTTAGGTGTTCATAAATCCCGGGTGGCGCCAAATTGTTTAATTAAAACAATAAAATTAATAAATAAGGTGGTTTAGCGTTCTTAGCTATGACGGTATGGAGTATTCAAATTTTACTCCCGCCTTCGTTCGACCTTCTTAATCGAGCAGTTAGTTCGTCTAGTTTGCGACGTGAGCGCTTACCGTCATTTTCGCTCTTTGCTAAATAATACACAATTTATAATATACTTTCCTATGGAATAAAAAAACAGTGGTTACACTCTGTACTAGTTTATTTATTGGTGATGGGTAATTACTCAGTTTGACACAATATTATATTTGGTTATTCAACAAATTTGCACCGACAATTATTATAAGACAAATATCTCAAGGTTGGCGAAAATCGATTTTGAACGATGTTAGTTAAACCGACATGGCGTCTAAAGAACAATGTTTACTTTTTACAATTTGTCGTTCAATAAATCTGGGTTCTTGTGATTACGAAAGCAATATTAATAATGATTACAATAAAGTACACTACCTTACATTATTTGTACTTAAACAATATAATGTGTAATTATAATTTGTTCCTGAAGTGTGGTAAAGTGTGTTTCAAAAGTTCGTAATTTTCATACAGGTTATTTTTGTAGTTAACAAAATTTCAGTGTTTTATTTTTTTAATTAATCTTTGAAAAAAATAATATTCAGTTTATAGTGAGAGTTTAGATTACTGTGAGAAAAATTGAGAGTTTAGATTACTGTGAGAAAAATTTTAAAGTGAATTTATTTCAGAAATTCGGGTAATTTAACAATACTTATCAAATCCGTCGACTTGATGTGAACTGTCATTCAGTCGAAATGGAATGGGGCTTCAATAGTCGTCAATTTTCAATTATCTTGGGGCTTAAGTACGTCTGGCATCTTTTTCATGTTAGTTGTAGAAATTTCATTCATTAAAAATTAATTCATTTAAAATTTATTTAAATTGGTGCTTGGCATCAGTTAAATGTTCTCGTCCTTCGTCTGCTTCTTACGTTTTCATCTTTTTGAATTTTGATTACTTTTTAAACATTTTATATTAAAATTTTGGTCATTCACGGCCTGACGTCTATTCTGGATGAGCGTCAATTATTGAGTAATAAGATTTAACGGAAAATTTGTAACCAACGTTCCGTTGTCATGGTTACTAATAGATTCTGATTGGCTGATCTTGACTTAAGACCATTGTTACCACATTTGAATTTTTATTCAAAATCACTGTATATCTTCTGATTGCTATTATTCTTCCGTCTTCCTCTCTACGTATTAAATATTATCACTACTGTTCGTATTTTCTTTCAAAGATCATTTTGACATCCCATAAGGTTGGGTTTTCTCATGTATTATTGTTTGGACAATTATGTAGGTATTTGTTAATTACATTTATTTTTTATTTTAAGTCCTTATTCTAACATTTATCTTTTAATCTGATTCACAAATTATCCTTGACTAGTTATTTGCCTTGGATTTGCTAATATTCTTGTTAACTTTTTACAATTTGTAGTTATTTGTTTTTTACAGTTAGGCGTTTCATAGGCCTAAGTAGTAACTGACTACATTTACTTATTTTATACAAATTACATCTTAATTTACCCTCATACATGTTTTTTTTTGATATTATAAATGATTTGTTTACTTATTGATGTGTTTTGGATCTGTTTTTATAATAATTGTATGTTACCATTAGTTTCTACATTATGGTTTGTTAATTATTTCCTAACTGATTTTCCAGTGTTATTAGATCGGTATTAATTTATCTTTCTATTTACTTATCTTGCCATTGTTAATAACTAGGCTTTTACTTACTATTCTCTATTACTTAAAACATAATATTTAGGCTTATGGTCTGTATAATTCCTTCAGCCATATCCTATTCATAGATTAAATCAAACAATTTTTTAACAGTTATTATGCAACGTTTGCTTACAATTCGTTCCATTCTTACTTATTTTTTGGGTGTTAAACATCATTACACCATTTAAACTTACTTAATTGATTATCACTTAGAACATGGGGTGTTTATTTTATTTTGCTCTTGTTATCTTTCTTATATTTTTTCTTATAAAAACTTTACCTTTCAGCCATGGTAACCCTAACTTTTAACCTTCCATGGGACCCCCCTTTTGAATACTATTGTATCCCTTACTTACAATTAAACTTAATGCTATCAATAACAAGATTCTTATTAAATAATATTGTTCACTATTAATCATTTAGTGTTTATCACAGATTATTAAGTGTTTACACCTATCAATAGGGTTCTCATTATTTTGGGGTTTTACACTTTTGTGCCGATTAATTGATATCGGCGCGAATAATCAAAAAACGTGTACGGTATTTAACGAGAAAGCTGACGAAAAATACTGTACTGTATTTAGCGGTAGCGTCTATAATACTGTAATGAGGTTATTAAGCTGCGCCTGATTGGTGCTGCGCTCTGGCGTTCTCTGCTGATTGCGAGTTGAGAAAAGCCGGAACTATTTTTCTAAAACCGGTCTTTTGCTGGTCTTTCAACCAAACGCCTCGTGGAATTTCTTCTCCGACAGAAAGAAGTTTTTAATTGCACCATCTCCATCTATGGCAGGCTAAATTGAAACAGATCTGCGGTAAGTCACGGCAATATGCTTATATACATTAATTTAAAGTTATGCAAAAGGAATTTGTTTAATAAGTCCAGATATGAATGAAATCAGCTAACCTATCACGCCACGTGGCAAGTTGTGAAATGTGTAATTTTGAGTAATTTAAATGTAACTTTTATTGGTAATTATAGTAATACTATATTAATTTCAGAAGTCTTAACTAAGGCACCAGAATTGAGAATAATGTAAAGTCAGAATAATATGAAATTTAACTAAACTAAATGTTTTCCAAGATAGGGCCATGTGGCCGTATAACCTGTTGCAGAGTGTGTCAAACTTTCATTTTAAGTAGGCCTAAAGCTGTGTTTAATATTCTATATGGATTTTGGTGCGTGTGAGGTTTCTGGGGGAATTAGTTTTGGGAACTTATCGCTGATAATATTTTGTATGAATAGGGTCCCTCGCTGCAAGTCGAGGAACAGCTCCATCCTGAACATGAACATCTAGACTCTCTCTCAACTTCATCTGCCGGAGGAGAATAGCGAGGACAGGCCACAAACACACTAACATGTAGACCAGAATACCACAACTTCACACCATGGAATAAATCAGGTGACACCAAACCATATTACTTTTATACAGTGGGATGTAACCCACTAGAACCCGTGGACATATAGTCACACTACATCAATGACTTTAATCTTTAAACATTTTAATTGGGTCCCCGGTTAACGGGACAGAATAGTGCGTGGACTTGGGGGGGGGGGAATCTTTTGTACATTTTGTAACTCTGTTTGTATAAACTGTGAGCCCAGAGGTTGGCATGTATCTGTGGCTGCTTACCATTCAGGCGTGTAAATTTCTTTCTTGTTTTCAGTAGAAGGGTTACCTTAGTGCTAGTAATTCTATCAATCAACATGTAATTTCACTGGTTAAATTTAGTTTTCATTTTATGCATTAATTTCACATTTTTATATTCAGTTTGGGTCAAATAGGGTTAGAAGTTTCTTTGGTAGTTCAGTCGGGTCACCAGTTTAATCCTGTATAGGTGGATTTTCATGCAGACTTGAACATGCTCTTGGGACAGGTTGAGTTATGCACGATCTTGCCTAGGAACATGTCGGCCTTTGGGCCAAATTAATTTTAAAAGGTTATAAGGCATTATGACACGTTACTGTTTTCAATATTTAACAAAATTTATGATATTTAAATTCTTTTAATTGATTATGATCACTTGTGTGTTTACTGGGTTCTAATTATAATTACTCCAAGTCTAAGTGCTCAATGTGGGAGCACTTTATAATAGTATCAGGCACTATGCCAACTCCTGAATTTAGTATGTCCTGGGGCCACTGGTGTTACAAATATATATATTATTATACACATAGAATATGTTATACACATATTAGGTATTAAGACCTTGCAATAGGTGTTACGTGCAAGGATATTTATAAATTGTTAATTATGTACCTCATGGGGTGAAAAAGGTGTGGCAAGATTTTAATGATAGAAGTTGTAATTGTCCTGTGTTGTGGAACGTGTATATGTATTGTATATTCGTGTGTATTTTTGGAGGTTAGATATAGGGCTAAAAGGAGAATATAGAATATAAATTTTATATTTATTGATTTTCAAGTAACTTTTTTTTAAGGAAAATATAGAATATGAATTTTATATTTATTGATTTTCAAGTAACATTTTTAAGGAAAATATAGAATATGAATTTCCTATTTATTGATTTTTCAAGTAACATTTTTTAAGGAAAATATAGAATATGAATTTTCTATTTATTAATTTTTCAAGTAACATTTTTTAAGGAAAATATAGAATATGAATTTTCTATTTATTAATTTTTCAAGTAACAATTTTAAGGAGATATAATGAGTTTGTTTATAATAAAAAGATTTTATTGGTTGTTAATTTTGTGAGTTTTAATTGCAAGTCCCGTCTCACTGGATCCAGCGCATTTTTGGCTTCTCTAGGCTTTGGCCTAGTTTTAATTATCTTGTGGCCCCTCTTTAGAAGAAGAAAAAAAAATATATATATTTTTCAAAAAACAAATTTTTTTTACAAGTCAATACCATACTTAAAGAGGGGGTACACTTTCACTTTTGCACTTCTTAAATTTTATTTTAAGTGTTATTAGTGGGTAATCCCTAACATTACATTCTCTTTGTCACTTAGTTATGTTTACTTTCTCACTATCTCACTATCTCTCTCTTTACAAATGTTATTTATTCGATTAATAAGTTCATGTCTTTATAGAGTTCTTTATTACATTTAAACTCTATTTCTTTGGTTAGTGTACTTTTATTTTTCTCATTACTTTATTCGGTTTTATCAATTACATTTACATTTATCATTTAATCGATAATAATAATTATCTTTTACATTTGTTAGTTATTGGTTTCGTTTCCATTATTATATTTGAGTGTATCATTTCTCCTTTTTCTACTCTATATTATTTGTTTGTGTCTTATCATTTGATTTCATTTTATTTCCTTTATACTTGTTTTGTTTCATTTTCATTCTCCTCCTTCTTCGATTTCATTTTATTTCCTTTTATTTTGGTTTTCCCCTTCTCATTTGGTTTCATTTTATTTGGTTGTATTGAGTTAATCACTTCATTCAATCACTTCGGTTAGGTCACGTCGTCGTTTGTCGCGTCATTGTCATTTTATTTTCATTAGTTTAAACATTTTATATAGTTGATTCATCGTTTTTCCCTGGTATTGGGGTGGCTTGTTTGTGTTGTAACAATATAAATGTGAAAAAATAAATTAATTAAACAAATTAATTACATAAATTAATTAAACTGCAAATTGAGTTGTACGGAAATATAAGTTGCTGCATATTTGCCAGCTAAGTGCCAAAGTACAGTAATGCGTTACACGCGCGAGCGGGTGTGTGTTAAACCAAATACTGTAAACACTGAAAGTAATAAATTAAAAAATATTTTTGTTAGAATTGTGCAACCGAAAATACCAAAGTAGTGCATAGAGAAATGCTGTCTCGTTATAAAATATTGATTTCAACATTATAAAATATAAAGTCTTGTAAAATATATAAATGTAAGGTAAATATATAAATGTATAACTATATTAGTTATATAATTGCAGCAAAATGTATAGTCTTAGTTTCTCATAACAAACACTTTACGGTTTATAAAGCACAAGGCTGTCAGAAAAGTTATGTCGACTTCTTGAACCACTAAGTGAAGATATGTCCACTGTTTTACCTGTACGCCTATATTGAGTGCTTAGACAGATTTGTACTTAAATTGTCCGGCCATACAATGTCATTTTGTTACACTATTATTAAACTATACTATTACACTGTTACACTATTATTTCTCTATAGTAAATTGAAAGTGATGAGACATTTTATTTTATAAGATATCTCATAAATGTCCCAAGCAGAACACAAAATATTCCATCGGGGTCAGCAAGGAGTCTGTATTATTATGTCAATAATATCGAGGCCTATTTATTACACGATTCTTACACTTTTGAACATGTGTTGGTAAATTTATGAAAATATAGTAGTGTTTGTTATTTTCTGATAAGCATGAAACATGCTTATTAAATTCCAAATTGATACGTGTCTAGTGATATAATACAATGTAAAAAATTACTAAGTTTTGGAAATACTAATCTAAATCAAATGATCTGTCTTACAATAGTACAATAAACGTATTGTTTTTGTAGCTGTGGTAATATAAACAAAATGTTTTGAAATATAGTGGAAATCGCCATCATCTTCACGTATTAAACCAAGGATGGTTTGTTCAGGTCTCAATAGGCAAAGATTAGAGCTGGTCACTCCAGCGCTTCCTCGGACGTCACACACCTCTCCGTCCCCTCGGCTTATAGTTCCATAGTTGTTTGGGGATGCGGCAGTCGTCCATTCGTTAAAGATGTTCCCAATTCAACCGATTCCCACCAATTCAACCGATACTGGGCGATTCTGTCGAGTACATAATATTAAGTTCCTGTCGTATATCTGTGTTTCTTCTATGATTATGGAAAGTATACCCTGCCAAGTGCCTGAGAAATCTCATTTCAGCCGCTTGGATGCCACTGGCCTGGCCTTTCGTTAAAGTCCAGTTCTCAGACCATAAATAAGTGTGGGAAGAGCCATCAACTTGAAGAATTTTAGGCGTGTTCATTTACTTGCTGACTTAAGGGTTCGCCTGATGGTCCCGCACATAAGGTTGAACTTATGCAACTTATTCACAACGTCGTTGCATGTATTATAAGACACACTGTAGCCCAGGTATTCAAAATTGCTAACTTGTTCCAGGACAGTACCATCTATAACAATTTTTGCCCGTACGGGACCAGTTCCACGAAAAGCCATGACCTTAGTCTTACGTGTGGATATCTGCAATCCAGAGTCTTTGCTGATTCAATTCAACAAATGTATCCCATCTGCAAACTGTTTTCCGAGTTCGACAGAATAGCCTGATCGTCCGCAGACAACAAAGTGTCAATTGTAGAGTGACCAATCATAAAATGTTCTGGAAGACAAATTTGCCAGTTTTGTATGACATCGTTAATATATAATTTAAAAAGAGAAGGTGATAATGAACACCCTTGTCGTACTCCACAATTGGAGTACCTTGTCAGGCCTACTCTAGGAACTATTCTCGGTTTCCCTGTTTCTATTACGATTTTATTCTCTACGTAAACACTCTGTAATGGTCTGATTAGATGTTGTGGGATTCCTTTCCTTGCCATATAGTGAAAATAAATAACAAATTAGATTAAATAACAAATTAATATACAAAAAAGAGACTTTATATTCCATTCAAACTATTACTAAGTAATGAAAATTTTAATTTACTTTGTAATTATTTTTAAATTACGTAGTGTCATTTTGTTGATAATATATTGGATATAATTAAATACATTATTAGTAAATATTGAACTAAACTACATAGTTTAATTAAACAAATTAAGTAACACGTGATTCAGTTATATAATTTTCACAGTAATAATAACCAGAAAAGTAATTGAAATTCAAACGCAAATGCGTTTATAATACAAAACCGGTATGTTAAAATTCATTTAAAATAGTTTCACATAAAGCAAAGTAACAATGAAATTAATATTAACGGCTAAACTTAAAGCATATGAGAAACTCATTTTTTTATGTTAATGGTTTACATTAGGTAAATTATGTTTGTTAGTTACGTGTTGTATTTGTTGAAAATTTATTGCAAGAAAAAATTAAGAAAAAGGTCTCCATGACGCCGTATTAGTTAGGTAATATACAAGTTAAGAGTTCAGCGTTGCGTGAATTGTTGCCTTTGCACAGAATTTTGAACCAAACACGCTCTTTGAACTTTTTAAAACACAATTTTACAAGAAATATTTTCTGATTCGTTACCTAAAGATGAAGTTTTTCTGACAAAAATGTACAAATTCTACGTTACTTTATGTTATTTGAAAAATTTAAACTGATCTCAATTTTTAAAAAGTTTTTTTTTTATTTTATAAATCTAAGGCGTATTGAAACGTGGTTTATAAAAAATTTAATTAGAAACGTTCTTTTGATGTTAAGTACCAGAAACGATAAAAACTGAAATAATATTGTAGAAATGAAATTTTGAAGTGATAAAACAAAAAAAATTGTTCCAAGGCTTTCACGGCCGGTGTCAGTTGTATTAGAAGTGTTTACCGGGGTGTTTGGCCGCGGTATACGGTTTAAAGACAAACCAACAGATGGTTTGTTGTAAACCGTAGACCACGGCCAAACAGCTCGGTAAACACTTGCGATAAAACAGTTTCATAAACTGCCTTCAGCCATAATAAAGTGAATCATCATGTGCGTTATGTAAATCTAACTGCTTATTGGTCGTTGCTGTAAATTGTTTTCCTACGAGCTATTAGGCCGTGGTCTACTGCTTCCATTGATAACAGACGTTTTGGCCCCACTATCGAAGGCCATGTTCAGTGTAAAATAATCGGCAAATTGGCATCGTGGCACTGGTTCGAACACCGTGCTAATTTGTCGATCGCTTTACACTGAAGGTGGCCTCCGACAGTGGGGACGAAACGTCTGTTATCAACAGAAGCCGTAGACTACGGTTTAACAGCCCGACGAAAGCAATTTCAACAATTTTGACGTCGGCTGTGAAAGTCTTAGGAATTGCTTAAGTCGTCCACAGCGTTTTGTTTACGTTCTAGTACCCGATATCTTGTGCGTGTGTGTGTGTTTATGTATGAGAGCGATAGATGGATAGAGAGAGAGAGAGAGAGAGAGAGAGAGAGAGACAGGTAACCCACATAGACGGATATAGACCGACACAGACGACAAGAAGCTGTAGAGTAGCCTACATTCAAAATAGGCGGGATATCTATAAACAAGCCTCAATGTATGTCAATTTTTAAAATAAAATAATCAGACGAGTTTGAAAGCGAGTTATCAGGTCAGAAAACTTACAGAAGCTTACAATAGATTTCCTCATCTTCATTCTTTCGTGTCTGCTGTAGTTAACTGGTGAATAATACCAATAATATGTGTTGTCCCTGCTCGTGCATATCCATTAGGGAATACTTAATGTTTTTATTTAATAAATAGGTTGGTTTAACGTAATTACGTTAAGTAATTACCCCGGCTATCGTTGGTGTAGGTTAAACAAACACCGTCTCGTACAAAACTACCGTCGCATTCGTATTTCGAGGGGTTAATGGTAAAACTACCTAAAGGACATTTTCAAAAAACATTTTTTTTAATTTATATTTTCTTTTCACTTCCTGAAAGCCATGTAATCAATAAAAAGCTCTATTAATAATAAAAATTAACCTTGGAAATCAGTTTAATAATTTTATGATTTATCATTGCACTTGAAAACCTTGAATTTCAGTTTTCTGCAAATTCACTTGAGCGGACTTGGGTAACTTTACCAATAACCCCACGATTTATCAAGTAATAACAAAGCTGTTAAGTTTTTTTTTGTCAAAAAAGTATGAATTTACAATACTTACACCATTTATTTATTTTTGTTGTTTATTTAGAATTGTGCCACCTTGTAAGACCTTTTTATTACACGGTATTTATATTTAATGAAACATTTATTTATTTATTTCTTAATAACTATAATTCATTATTGCTGTAATTGGCTATCAAGGCTATAATTCCGATGGCCTGTTCATCATTCGTCCATTTGTTCTGTGGATGGCTTATTTCCGGATCAGACAAACTTTGATAAAATGTTTACCAAACTTTTTTTGATAACAGCTAAACACACACATACAGTAAATTGCATAAAAACAAAATGCCGTTAAGTTTACGTATCTTAATATAAATAAAAGTCATTGTATCTATGTATGTATCTATGTATGTTCCACATCTCCTCCTAAACCACTGGACCGATTTCAACCAAACTTGGCACAAGTATTTTACGCTTTACGGGAGAACCAACATAGGATAGGTGTTTATTTCGATGGGGTCCTTTGGGGGGTCCTTTGGGATCTTCCACATCTCCTCCTAAACCACTGGACCGATTTCAACCAAACTTGGCACAAATATTGTACGCAACGGGAGAACCAACATAGGATATGTGTTTTTTTCGATACGATTCTTCGGGGGGTCCTTTTGGGGGTCCTGTGAGGTCTTCCACATCTGCTCCTAAACCACAGGACCGATTTCAACCAAACTTGGGACAAATATTTTACGCAACGGAAGAACCAACATTGGACAGGTGTTTTTTTCGATACGATCCTCTGGGGGGTCCTTTGGGTCTTAAAAAAACTATTAGATCTGGTTACCATGGCAACCCAATAGAATAGATTCTGGTTGCCATAGCATCGGTTGAAGTCTCCCGGGTAGGAAATAACGCGGGAGTCGTCCGACGGGCCTTCCCCGTCGTCCACGGAACCCGGGGAGTCTTAGGTCGGATCTCGCGAAAAACGGCCGGGCCAGAGTCCCAGCGCCTCGCCCGGCATGTCGACGGCTTTCCCGGGCTTCGGAGAACCTTCCTTACCCCGGGGAGGTCTCTGATCAAGTCCTAGCGCGGGAGTTCGACCGGCCTGGATGCCGGAAAATGCAGGCGGTGTCCCGGCATAGGTAGAAGCCTCCCGCGTAGGGAATAGCGCGGGAATTGTCCGACGAGCCTTCCCCGGAATCCGTCCACGGAACCCGGGAAGTCTTAGGTAAGATCTCGCGAAAGACGGCCGGGCCAGATTCCTAGCTCCTCGCCCGGCATGTCGACGACTTTTCCGGGCTTCGGAGAACCTTCTGTACCCCGGGGAGGTCTCTGACCAAGTCCTAGCGCGAGAGTTCGACCGGCCTGGATGCCGGAAAAAGCAGGCGGTGTGCTGGCATAGGTGGAAGCCTCCCGCGTAGGGAATAGAGCGGGAATCGTCCGACGGGCCTTCCCCGTAGTCCGTCCACGGAACCCGGGGAGTCTTAGGTCGGATTCCGCGAAAGACGGCGGGGCCAGAGTCCATGTTTCTTATAAATAAAGATATAGGTTATGATATCGAAGGTGGTGTATGCATCTTAAGAAACTTCTTAATAGTCCGTGAATTCAGAGTTGTTTCAGTTTGAATTTAAAAATGGATAAGTTAAGATCGAAGTAAGTTATAAGCGAGTATAAAAAACAACGTTTTGGTAGCGAATATATTCAGGTCGTAGTGTTCAGACAATATAAATGCGCTTGCTTCAGTTTGAATTTAAAAATTGATAAGCTGAAATCTGTAGAGGTATTGTATTTTTAGAATAAGTTTAGGAGACACTAATTTAACAAATACCTTATTTCAACATTAACACAATGAATTATAAAACGACAGTTAAATACGCAGCGCGTGCAAGTACTGTAGACATTTTAGTGAAAACTAATTTAGCTGTTCCCCCTCTCCCAGAGTTACAAATCGAGCAGGAGCATCGCGCGCAACAGACTTCTTCTCCAGATATAAGAATACAGTTTATGACATGTTCTTAAACAGGTGCGCTACAGCGTATTCCTCCAGTGAGAATGCGAACGTAACAATATAAGGAAGATTATACAATATACAAGTAATATAACCTTAGAACAAGAACACGTTTGTTTTTCAATCCCCTTGAATAACCCATAACACTCAATGTTAAAAATACCTCTACAACCCGAAATTCCTTAGTTAAAAACCTTGATAAGCCGAATTTTCGTTGACTTTAGATCAAACTACTGTACTAATTAACCTTCACAACACGAATTTTAACTCAACAGAACCTATATAGCACGAAACTATATAGCTCATAAACTATGAGCCTATAAATAAATTATGAACCCGAGCAACGCTGGTTGAATCGGCTAGTAGGTAATAAAAACATAAAGATCTGTACGGCGTATACAGGTCTGTAATATTCGGTGGTTTAATTGTTTGAAGAAGATAAAGTAACAGATTTGGTATGTTGACACCTCTTTAACGATAAAAGCCAACATGTCCTTACTACAAAGCGCTGGTAACTTTTTCAAAGTTCCTTCATGTACAATTCATGTAAATAAAGTATAGGATGCACACTTAATGAACTATGCACGTTCACTCGACACGTACTTAGAGTTTGGATTGACTACAAACAGTCAAAGAACGTTATTAAAACATCTGCCTTAACTAGAAACGTAACAAGGCTTTTCATATATACACCTTAATTTTCCAAATCTTGTAGAAGTAGTTGGGTCGGTCCCTCGGTAGTAATCGCTGATAATATTAAGACTTATTCATGTGTGTTTATTAATTTTTTCTACAATTTAATGTCTATAATATCGGAACCAATTGCTGAGGGCAGAGGTGATTTTGAGAAAGCAATTATTTAAAATAACGCCAGAAGCACATTTTTGTGGTACGCGTACTAACACAGTGAATCTGTAACGCCTAAAACTTTGCTTTTATTTTCGGCAAAAAGAACTCGTTCCATTAAGATCGAATTAAAATATTTTGATTTCCTAACAGTAGGTGTACATTAGGAGTGCGTGACTGATAAAAGGTATTTCAAAGTCCATCGTGAGTCACTCTGACGCAGCACAACAATGAAGTGCTCCTGTATTAATTAAGTGTTCCTTTCTTTTATAACGACCCAGATTTTCACTCGGATCATTTATCTCCGCTTTACCCTACTATTGCTCAGATCTTTTCTTATTTCCGCACAATTTGTTCCCACTTCGATAAAACTGAAGCTGCTACACCCTCATTTTATAACAGATAATTTGTTCTCCGCCTAGTGTAAGGCTCTTATTCTCTATTACTTATTTCACCCTATCACTTCGTATCATGTCGTATTATTATGAATCATTTTGAACGTTCTGAAGGATTTTACCGCAGTTTAAGCGTTTACAACACCCTATCAGCCAGCAAGTGCCAATCACTTTTGACGGTTTCCGCGCTTCTAGTAATTACCAGAAATAGGCGTAACTTTACGCGAATCTTTGTACTGGCGTTGCGTCCTTAAAGGAAGTTATTGCCTAACATTTAACAATAAAATATAATAAAGTGTTTGAGTACTTAGTAGCACAGAATTACAGAACGTGGTTAAAGAGGCTTATTTTATAAAAAAATCTGATGCCAACACAACACACACGTACGCGCAAGCACGAGCTCGCGGGCGTTCGGAACATCACAATCAAGAGAACTACGTGTCATGGCTGACTCATATGCCTACTGGTGTCTGGTGTGAACATATAAATATGTGAAGAGAAATTCCAAATCAAATAGTAAGCTGAACCTCCATGACTGAGAAAATAATAAGTTAAACGAAAAAATGTACTAAGCGAGCAATACGATTCGTCGCCCAGGAACTTAATTACACATAAGCTACTGCCAGGTCAGGAGTTTTGTATAAAGATAACGCTGACTTAGTTTCAAGGTTTCAAGATGATGTTTATTGTTTGGACATGGATCCAGTGACAGTTGCAACTGTAAACGACTGTCGGGATTACTTTCTAGATTTTAGAACAGGAATCACAACGTTTTCATAAACAGGCGGCTAATACTTTTGGAATATCATAAGTATGTGGAGAAAGTGATTTAATATTGACTTTTTAATAAAAACTTAAATTAATTGTAAACATATTAGCTACCTTTATACTGTGTGGTTGCACAATAAACGTATTTTTACAAAGAGAAGTGAGACGCTGATGACACGAGATAATCAATTAAAACATAGTAAAAAAAGCATTCAACGGTTTATTAAATATTGGAATGAAAATTAATTGATTATTAAAAATTTGAAATTATAAAATTCAAAATACTCTCTTTTATAAGGTTACACTCTGTAAAACATAACAAACCTTTGCTATTTAGCACACATTAATAACATATAGTCTTAAATATCTAAACATATATGATGAAAAAATTATAAAATTCTTTTATATTGCATGGGTGTCTGACTTTGAATCTTTATTAAAATAGCAACAAATAATATTAAATTTAATAAATAAAAATTAAATAGTTACTATTAATATTTTAATAAAATATTATTTATGTTAAAATATTTATTACTTATAATTTTATTTATGAGTTTATAATTTATGATTTTACTGTGAATATTTACATTATTTACATTTATGCCTTTACATTACTTTATCTCATATTCTGTTCTTTATGAGTTCTTTGTTTAACCACAAAAACTAATTGTTCATTTGTCACCTGCGTATTGTTGAAATCTCAAGTTACCGTTGCGTGTGTGTCCTCAATGATGACAACGACGATGATGATGATGCTGATGCGTCCTCGGTACTCTATAGCCTGTTGTTGATGATGGTCCTGTGTTCCTCCATCAATCGTGGTATATTGCAGGTGATGATGATGATGATTTCAAGTTGGCCAGCAGACGGACATAGAGTCCACGTGTAAAGATATCTTGAGTCTGAATTGCCGGTGGTATTTATAGTAGACGGCAAACTGACATGTCAGACATTGTTTTTGACATGTTAAATTTTGTCAATTCGAGCGTAGTGTCCTTTTTTTTACTGATCACTTTTTAGTCCGTTTTTGCGATCACGTAAACTTTACCTTTAGGCGAGTGGTTGCATTGTCTTTGTAATTTTTCAATCGTCATTTACATATAACACACTCGTTAATTACTAGTTAATTATGGTAGTAATTAACATTAGTTTGTATGACGTCTTTATTATTGGACTTTTCTGCAATAAAATTTACATCACCATATGCGTTTCAATGTCCTTAATCTAATGGTGTTTCTAGAATTGTGATATGTCTTTGGTAACAGGTAAAAACATATTTATTAATTTATTTTAATCCTGTTAATACCTGATTTAGTATTGACCTGTTTTAGGGGGATACCAACAATTCATACGTCTCCCCCTCGTAGTACAATGCATGTCCGTGCTGGTTCACACACACACACAGACACACAAACAATGACTTACAGGTGTACACTCTGGACAGGCTATGCCCTGTACTTTAACGCAAAAAATTGTTTAAAACTGTTCGTCATACTCTCCTTACATTAATTATTTACAAAAATACCGCCCTGGGTAAATGTGCAAACATATGTATTGTTAAAATACACACACACATATATATATATATATATATTAAAACACTTCCTGCTACATGATGCATATACTATATTTAATATTTATAATGACTTTACCTCAAGATGTTTTCTCCTTATTTGGATCATGTTTCGGGAAGATGGAAACACAAAGTGTCCCGAAACATGTTCCAAATAAGGAGAAAACATCTTGAGGTAAAGTCATTATAAATATTATACATATATATATATATATATATATATATATACACATCAAGAAACGGACTGTAGCAGAAAGTGATTGAAATATATATATATATATATATATTACAACGTGACAAATGGTCTCAATATAGGTGAATATAAAGAATAATGAGTATCAGCTATTATAAGTGTCCCAATGAATAAATGAATGCTTGAAAATAAATAGTATTAATGAAATAATTAGAATTAATAGAAGAAAATTAGAAAATAAGACAATGTATAACCATGAAAATATAATTTTACATATGACTGAAGTGTTGTGTAATATGAGTAACGAATAGAATGTTAGGGAAATATATTTATGTACTACAAGGTGTTCTAGAACATTCAAGAAGAGGAAGTTGGAAACACGTGGCCGCTACTAATTACATTAACGTAATTGAAACGACGCCTACGCGCATAGCGGGGGTGACGTCAATTGGCAGCGCAACACTTTGCATTCAGCTGCATTATAAAAGGAGGAGGCAGTCTTCTCGAAACTCTCTCTCTGATAACTCTCTGAAAGCAGTCTCTCTGAAAGTTCGTCAGCGAAGGTGGTCTCAGTGGGAAGCGATTCCAGACAACGGTAAGTCCAGACGTCCTTGGGTCCGTAGAGTCGAGTGAGCGGCGATTGTCAGCAGGAAACTAGCACGGAGTCTGAGGTATTCAACTACCGTTCCTGGGCATCGTTTGCTGATCGTAGCGGCTGGAATACGGAGACCTGGAGCAAGGCACTACCTGGAGGCGATTGCTGGAACGTGGACCGAGACGACGGATCGCTGGAGGCCGGATCGAGATCGTCGATCGGGAGGACAGAGAGGACGAACAAAACAGAGAAGCAAAAATTAACTCATTATCAAATTGTAAAAGAACATTCATTTTTAAATAATTTTGTTTAAAAAAAGAAGACTTTTGAACATTTAAATAAATTCATAAAACTGTGTAAGGCAAGAGAGCATTTGTTAAAGGACATTTTAAGTAAAAATTTTAACAACAACAAGTTAATTGTATATAAAACGTTTAAAGAACATTTAATACTAAACGTACAAGAAAGAACAATAAAAGTATTAAATTTTCACTAATTGTGCATTCTTTTCTGCAAGTCTGGTATGGGCTCGAACCTGTTACGTTGCAATATATATTAACTCTGTGTGTGTGTGCGCGCGCGTGTGTGCACGTTTTGGTTAACAGAAACGGGTGTGAGAATAACAATATATGTGCAGAGAAAACACAAGTAAAGTAAATTCTCCATGACGCGACGGAGGAAGCTGGCACGTTTTCAAAATTTATTAAGCGAGCAATATTCTTCGTAGCTTAGAGGCTTCGTTATTTGTACGTACGTTACACGCCAAGTCACGTTGGGATCGTGTATAATGAAAACGCTGACTCCGTTTCAAGTCACTGTCAGGACGATATTCATTGGTCGAATACGCATCCATGGACAGAGTTATGACTGTAAAATAGGTTATCTTATGGATTTAACATCTGATTTTACAAAGATGTCACAAAAGAGGCGGCTAACATTTTTAGAATTAATTTATGTTTTCATTAAAAGTCAATACTAAAAACACCTATTTAATTAATAAATGTTGTGTCAGCGGTTATAATCACTACCAGACATTACACCGTTGCACACCACTACAAAAAATTCTCGATTAGTGCTTTCAAGCTTCACAATTCATCATCAGATAGGAAATATCATCATTAGACATACAGTATTTCCAATCTGATGATGATCTGTGAGGCTTGAAAGCGCTAATCGGAATTTTTTCTATAGTGTAGTGCAACAGTGTAATTTATTTTAAAAATGACTTACTACTCATGATGAAAATGAACCTTAAATTGAACATAGCCAGTGAACAACTGTAACTATAACTTCAAACTGGATACATGTGTTTGTCTATCTGTATGAAAATGTGATAATAAACATAAAATGAAGCCAAAGTTTTCTTTATAGTTCAGATTTTTGTTAGGTTTTTATATATACAAAATTACAATAGCCCATCAAATGAGTGCTCTAGGTGAACATTATGTACTTGGTGTATTAAACCTAAATCGCTCTTTGCAATTTTTCGACGACACTTACTGTAAGTATTACAATTATGCAACAATAAAAAGTATGGTAATTCGTTTCTACAAACTATAATAAATATAGGGATTGAAACATTTTAAAAACACGAAAAAGTAAATTTTTATTAGTTAATAAACCCTTTCGTTATATAATATTTTTATGTGTACGCTAGAAATTCATTATCCGATTTAGGGCGAGATTCCATTAAAACCGCAAAGTAAAGCGGTGACCTAAATCTTAATACGTGGGTGTTCATGGAAACGTCAACCATCTTGTCAACTCTGATTTCCAAAAACCTTACCGAACATCATGAAATTTACACAGATAGTTTTCTTTGTAAGCGTATTTGGCGGAAACTTTTAACTTTAACCTAACGGTAACAACTTTCGCTCAATCTACCAAAAATCAGGTACAGTAAGAGAACTTTAGGGACATCCTAATACAATTTTAAAGTTAGAGCACATTCACCGAATGGACTTGTATGATTCATCACTTGAACCCGTAGGTATGTTGTTTAAAAGAAGACAGTAACAAACTCGTGGTCGCAGAATATCAGCTAAGGTGAAGAGAGTTGGAAATTAAGATCCAAATTAACGCAAACACTTCAGTTTTGTTGTTGCATATTGACAGAGATTGTGCTTAATAAATTGATGAAACTGTGCATTGTCCATATATATATATACACACATACTTATCATTCTGTAGGGGCTAAACAGAAGAGTTCTAGGTTGACCTTGAAACTTCGTTTTTAATTTAGAAATGAATTGCATTACATATTATTTTTTTGATCTAAAGAAATTGCTGTGTCTGCTCCAACAGTATTCTCAGCGAAGATAAAGAAGATTTCAGTATGACCACAAGGAAGTACGCGACCAAAGAAAATTTTCCAAATATTTCCACGTTAATTATAATTTATAGAACTAGTGTCTTGATGAAATGGATATAATGCCATTTGCAGAATTACTGTGTACATTTGTTGATTAAAAAATAACTTTTAAGGAGCCAAATGGAACATATAGCTTTTTCCAGACATGTCGTACATAAACATGTTGATTTTTTGAGACGTGTATCATTCGTATTTTAAAAAAATTTCGATGTACTAGCAACCTAAACGGTATACAACACTAATAAGAAATTGAAAATTATTTAGCACGATATTAAAACTGTTGTAGTGTCATATCACAACAATGGTTCGTTTCCCTACTGCACCAAATATAAAACACAATATACTTTATAAAGTTTAAATTTTTTGTAAAACATTATAAGTTGTTTAGTTTTCTTGTTTTAATGAAGCGAAAATGCTTAGTCTTATCTAAACGTTCTTAAATGTAGGCCTACTACAAATGTATAGCAAATTAATCCACTTACGTGTGTTCAAGAATTATGTATTCGGATACCTTAGTAACTAGTGTGTTAATTAAACTAGAGTCAATACTTAGGTCTATTTCCTTCAAATTTGTTCTCTTCAGAAAAATATTGTGTGCCATTTTTCATGCGCGGAGAATTACATTCAGTTTATTCGAACCCATTTTGCTCCAAAGAAGCTCTCAGCACTGATAATGTGCCGGCTCGGACAGCGCCACCGAAAGATATCGGTAAATTCTGCTTTTGAAAAGAAACATATTTATGGGAATGCAGAACCTGTGAAAACTTTACTACGGTATTTTTCAGACGTTTGTAATTGCAAGGGAATATTTTTAGGATGATTAATTAAAAATTTTAGTATTAATACTAAACTGTTTGTGTAGCCTACATGTACAAACAATATAGTGTTTACTTCTTGACTATAAAAAAATACATCAAGATATACTCTAAAAATGTTGGCCTTATATTTTGTATACAATAATTAAGAATTTTGAAACGTTGCGCACTAAGTATTAATATGGAAAGTCATTGATGTTTCTGCATACATTTTAGAGCAGGCACGTATCTGTAAAATAAATATTCTGGTTGGGCAAGTTACTTTACTAAAATGTATAATTTGAAAACATTTTTAAAATTATATGCGTACTGTTCCTTGAATACTGCGTACTGCGTTGGGAATCGCTGAATACATTTCCTTCAATCTTCATTTCTGTGTAATTTAACTTTTAACAACAAAGCTGCGCTTTTCAGCGCGTCACTAGAATTTCATACCATCATTTCTCTGTAATTTACGTGATTCTGTATTCATAACACCTTTGATTCATTAATTTAAAATAATTAGTTTAATGTTAAAATACGAAATCAGTAGGCCTACGTTATATTTAAGGCTAAAGGTACTGCTCAAGTCAAAAATATCTCGGCTTCCTATAGATTTGTCGCAGAAAAGATGGAAAAGTTGGCAGAAAATTTAAGAAAGTTTGGTATAGTAAACATAGGTGGCTCTGTGGCTGTTAGATAAAAACTACACTGCTATTATTGTTGATGTTTAATGGAGTGGAACCGTGGAGAAAGTTGGAGTAGGCACTATAAAAATTTTGAAGCTGAAACCGCTAATCTTGCCGGTAGCAGAACTTATACAAAAAATTCTGAGATGTCTCACAGATTTAGCAGAATAGAACATTGTCCGAATCGTCTAGAATTCAAGCAAAATAGCAAAGTGAAAATGTTGCAATAAATAGAAGGATATTAGGCCGTTTTATAGATGTTCTCTGTTATTTAAGAAGCCAAGAATTAGCTTTCAGGGGTTCTAAGGAAAATGGACAGTTTCTTGATAAGGGCAATTATTTATAAAATTTAATTGTGCTAACAACGTAAGAGTATTTCATGAAGAAACATAAACCAGAACCGTATTTAAAGGTAGATTTTTCTAAATTCAGAATGACTTAATGTTTCATCGCCATTAAAAAAAAAAAAAATTTTTTCGTCAACAGTGCCTACTCACAATATTTGTCCATTGCTCACCAGATTATTTTGTATTATCATTTCTCTGTAACTTACATGCAGCTGTTCAAATTGCATTGCATTATGGGTGCGGGGATTCTTTGCACCCGTGGCTTGGCTATCTCTCGGCTTTGCACCCGTGGCTTGACACGCATCTGGAGCGTGTCCAATGGCTGCCAGTAGAGCTGTTCAAAGGGTTAGTTTTTCTACTGTTTCACTTATAAAAATAAATATGTTTTATAAATATAAAATGTTTGAAAAATTGTATGTAACTTTTCTTGTATGTTGTGTTAACGGAGTTAAAATGTTTTGCCTTCTGTAAAACGTATTACGCCCGCTAATTTATAATGGAAGGCGTGTGATTATTGAGAGAACAACGTAACACACAAGAAGTCGTAGTGAATATATATAGTCAAAAAGTTAAATATTAGTATAATAATAGTATATAATAATGTTATATTTGTACTGGTAACGGCGTGACCTGCGAAATATGCGCTTACGCTGACGATGTGATAATATCCAGATAAAGACAACGGCTAGTTGAGGTATAAAAGAAGCTGAATCAAAAATCCACTGGAATGGGGCTAAATGTAAATATCAACAAAACTAAATATATGCTAATTTCTGCACTAGAAAGGAGGAGAAATCTATATAATTTATGCATAGAGGATAATTCATTTTATGCAGTTAATAAGTTCAGATACCTTAGTAATATGATAGATAATGAAGGGTCCATAAACACGACGATTTTGACAGGATACAAATAGGAAATAGAGCATATTATGCCAACAGTAGATTGTTGAGAAGCAAAGTCATTAGTCGTAGCACAAAATATATAAAAATATTAAGACACTTATCAGACCAGTTGTTACTTGTGGAGGCGAGCCATAGACATTAACAAAAAAGGAACAAGAAACATTATGAAGGTTTGAAATAACGACTGTTAGACGTGTTTATGGCCCGGTTAAAGAAGATAATGAGTGGAGAACGAGAAATAACCAGGAGATAGTTGAGGTGTTGAAGCATGAGGCCATTGTAAGATTCGTAAAGGCTCAACGAATATAATGATTGGGTCACCTAAAGCCGACGGTTGATCAGCATATGCCAAAGACAATCCTGAGGACGCAAGTCTATAAAAGCAGAAAGAGGAGCCGACCTAGGATAAGATGGTTGGACGATGCGCTGGAAGATCTAAGAAGAACGGATGTGGGGGTTACACTGAGAGGGCAATGGATAGAAGACATTGAAGAAGTTTGGTGTTGGACTCACGTTGGACTGTAGTGCTAAAGAAGAAGAACGGTGTGACCTGAAAAATCAGACAACCGGGATCAGACAACACAAAAACAAATAAAAACGACATCCTAAACGAACAGACACATTTCAAATCGCACGCATTATTCGAACATATTTCACCCCACACACACAGCATCGATCTTTCGAAACTCGATTCCGTCGCCTACAACAAGACGGACAGCGCTACCAACGGCAGCCTCTGAAGAAGCCTTATAAAGGAGAAAACCGGTTTAGGCTGTAAGGTAAAACTTTATGCTTTTACTTATAAAAAACCTAGTGTTCCGAGTCGTTAATGCAATAGTGATATTTAATCCTATATTCGTTAAATTATTCTTAAACAGATTGAACGTATTGAAATTATTCTTGAACGTAGCGAGGTGCCAAGTTGCAACTGATACACGTAACTAATCAACAGCAAATAACATAATATGTACTACTGCAGTCAAACAATTACTGCCCACAATCCGCTCACGCGTCTATACAGTGGTATCAACTTAAATGACACTATCGAGAATTTTTGTACTCATCAGTTTCCATGGAAACTTGTCACATCTACTTCACATTCACTAAGCCACCACTTTCTGCATTAACTTGTTTTCATAATATTTCTACATACATTTTCATATTTTATCAGTCTGAACTGATCCTATTCTTATCTTTAAAGTTCAACATAAATTAACAAAATCTGAAATTCAGGTTACACAGAATTAGGCCTACATTTGTTACAACAGTTTGTTTGTCAGGGGATCAATACAACGCACGTCAAATTATACGCATCTTGATTTTGCAAGTTAAAAATATTTTATTATTATAGTTTCAGTTCTCTTCTTTGTTTACAATAAGTGAAACTGGGTCTTGTTCAGTTGGCACGTGTACAGAATTTGTTCAATGAAGTCGGATTACTTTTGTCAATAAAGTTTTAGAATCCTTTAATAAACTTTTTGATTCTTAAATTTTAAATTCACACAATTTTGTGTGTGTGTGTGTGTGTGTGTGTGTGCATGTGTGTGTGCATGTGTGGAAGAGAGGGAGAGAGGGAGAGAGAAAGAGAGAAAGAGAGATAAACTTAATTTATTACAAGATTATTATTAGAATGTTCGCTCTCTATGTTTGAAACTGAATATTATTTAATTTATAAATAAGATCCTAATTATAATTGAAGGCTTTTTGTTTCACTGTAGGCTTACAACCTGCTTTGAGATTCGTTTTGAATCGTTCGAAGAAACGATATTGAGAAAAATGTTACAAAACAAACAAATAAAAGGTTTAGTTTGGCAAATAGAAAGTAGAATTGCTTTCCTAAGGCGATATTCTTCTCAATTAGTTTCTGTACAGGTTCTGGCAGTCAGCAATAAAACCGTTCTACTCTACTGCGATAACAGCTTCATAACCTTTTTCTTAGTTTTTACGTAACTCAATTATGGTAAGTAACGACATGTTTGTCTTTGAAATTCTAACGCTTTCACATTTTCCAGGTTTAAAAATCAGCGTGGAGTTAGTTGCAGTTCGCTCAAAGTCACAGAACAATGCGTTCCGCATACGCACAAATCCTTAAATTAAAATCTACTTGAATACTCTTAAACTTCCTCAATGTGTGTGTTGTCCTGAATGATTTACCAATTTGTTAATAATGTTATATCTATAACGTAAATATTTCTGTGTTTTCTGCAATTAAATAAGTAGGCGATAAACTTATCATCAATAGGCAGACTGGGTTAATAATTATTTATTACTTTATCTAGCAAGATAATTCGACCGGACAAAATGAGGGAGAGGTAGTTTAATTAGTGTAAGATATGTTGTTTAACAGTATTAATATCACATGGATTTATATTATATAATTAAAGTTGCCAACATTACATCCTATGAATTTAATACATTACCTAGACTTAACCACAGTACTGTGGTCACTAACGTCTACCACCGTTACGTTACGTTAACGAAACTTTGAATTTTACACTGATGATGGCAGTTGATGGAAACGTTTGTTTTTGGTGAAAACAATGGACCACGGCCAAACAGCCCGGGAACGAATATTAACAACATTGAATCCGGCTGTGTAAGCCTACGAAGTATATCCTATGAATTTGTTTGCGCTTCTTTTCGAGACACATGTCTGATGACTTGAAATATCCCTCTCTACAAAAAAGTTGTTTAAACGTTAATACAAAATTAAAAAAAAAAATAGTGTAGGCTTCTACTGCTCTCATTAACACTTGAGAGTGAACATGATGATGATGAGATTATCATTTATTCCGGTTGTACAATGTTTGCACATTTTTCGGAACCAAAGATTGATTACAGGGGTGACTGAATTCTTATCTTCCACTGCTGCTTGTCAATCTAAAAATCTTCTTCAATTTCTCGTTCCCTTAATACAGTCTGAATTTCTTCTATCCAGGTGATCGGTGGTCTTCCTCTTTTCCTTCTTCCTGGAGGGGTCCATTTCATAGCTCTCCTTGGCAATCTTTCCTGTGCCATTCTTTTCGTGTGTCCGTACCATTGTAATTTTTTGTTTGGATAAAATCAACAATTGAATTTTTTACATTAATTCTATCCTTACTGACTTAATTTCTAATTTTCTCGAGTCTGGATACTCTTGCAGAACGTTTCAAAAAGTCCATCTCTGCTGTCATTAATTTTGTTCTTGTGTGTTTATTAGTAGTCTAAACTTCTGAGCCGTAAGTCATGATATTTCTAACAATGGATTTTAATATTTTGGTTTTAGTTTCTGCTGTAATTTGCTGATCCCACAAGATTCCATTTAATGTAGATATAGCCATCTCTTCAAAATTAATTCTGGATTGTATTTCATTGTCTTGGTTCCCACTGGCCTTAATGTTTACCCTAAATACTTGTATTCCTCTGTACATGAAATCTTCCCCATGTCTTCCTCTAATATCAAGTCTTGAAGAATGTCACCTATTGCCATGTATTTTGTTTTATTCGTATTTACTTTTAGTTCCCATTTCTAATATTCCTGTATCAATTTCTTAATCATGTACCCTATGTCTTCAAAATCTTGAGCCAAAAGTAATTAGTCATCAGCAAACTGTAATGAATAAACTGTATCAACATTAAGCGGAAGTCCCATGTTCCTGAACATTTGTTTCCAAGTCTCTATTGCTTTTTCCGTATAAATTTTGAAAAGCGTGGGTGATAGATAACATCCCTGGCGTATACCTTTAGTCACTTAGAAACCCTGGTGACAAATTCTTTCCAATTTTTATTCTTTCCTATTTTGATGATGAGATACAATCTTTAAAACATTCATTTCATGCGACCATACTGTAACTCTATATTTTGAGTCGGCTCTCGGAAAAAATTCGTCTCAGACATCACCAGATCTGGGTAAACCTAAACGGTATTGAGTGATAACAACGCCCAGAATCACTTATCGTTCATTGTGCTTGATTTTTAATATTGTTTCGACCGTCTCACTGTCGTCGTATGGTACAGTGGAAAACAAAGTAAAGACACCAATTAAGTCACTAATCACCAGTTTTAATTGATCACAATTAACAGTTTGAAACCAAGAAGTTATTCAACAAGATTATACTCACACAAAAATTCAAGTTAAATTTGTACACACGCAATAATAATGTGAAGTAGTAGAGTCCCGCACAATAATCACTTTTCACTAATAACTTGAACGGACTGCTGTGTAATCGCCCGACGTAAAACTGAACTGAACTGACCGTCGCTGGATGCTTATAGCCCATTTATACCCCGCTGAGATGCTAGAATAATCTGTCACTTTTTCGATGACGTGTTGAACAGGCGCTGTCGAATCCACTAGAAACAGTGTCGTGTCTGGTCGTGTTGTGGTCTGAAACAGCCTCGATTGTTGACGCGTGATAAGTCTCACATATGTGTCTGTCTTCTCAAATTAGCAATATGTATGCACACAAACATTACAGCTAGGCTCTGCTGGGATAGCCGAGAAACACGTAGAACGACACACTCCATTGTTTGCGAATGTTCCGTTGCGTAACAATATCATTAACGAACCTGAGAGACAGTATTGAGAAACTATTAAATGTGGGATAAATAGTAATTAAATTAGAAACAAAATGTCTAGGTAGTCCCACAGGTATTAATGATATACCCGGCTGAACGACCAATTATAATGGTGTGGTTCACTTGTCACAATCTCAGCTCAGGGTTAGTGTGTTTGGCCAAGCCAATCCACCCCTGGCGCCCGCTATCGGGGACAAACAATGCGGTAATCTAGCTTGACTGGCCAACCTGAATTAGTATTAAGACGTCACCTACACTAAGCGCACACAGTAACACTCATCCACTACATTCCTATGCACACTGAATTCTGCTAATACGAAATTTAGAAAGCAATTTCTGTCGTAATTGGGTAAGACTGCGATTTATCAGAAAAACATAATATCGTGAATAGGTTTTCTTATTCTCGTTATCCTTACATACTTTTAAAATTCTTCTGTCCAACCTTAACTACCGATTACATAAAGTAATGATTACTTGAAGCGGGTATCAGGAATCTTAGATATTTAAAGAGTATAGGTGTAGGCCTACTTCTATAAAAAATACTCCTCTAGTAATACCCCAGTTTGCACTGTCCCTTGTCCACATGATACTAATTTGTAAGTGAAGTTGTACTGTAGATCACAGCAGAACGAACAATCTCCGCGATCACACAACATTCTAATTTTGTTTAACTTATTATACCAATTATATACGTGTGTTACTGAGAGCGCGTGTCTGTGTGTGTAGACGTTGTGGTTTGCATTGTTTACATATAGGTCTTACATATATTATTATAAAATTATCCCTTATTTAGACGCTTGCGTTATAAAGGATCGAGATTTTCATATAATATTGTACAATTAAATGTATAATTAGACCAAAGAGTACATAAATGAGAAACGGCGAGGTAATAATTCCATGGTAGGAGGTTAACGTTACAAACCAGTATCTACGAGCAGTATGAAATTTTCTCAGAACTGCGAGTGCACCTCAAATTAGAGACAAAATTACAAACAACTTTGTGAAAATGAGCGCAATGAAACAACAGACAGAGTAATAAAGGGAACAACAATATATAATACCTTCTTACCAAAGTAATTGTTATTAATATAACAGAGAAATTATCATCTTTGTTATTTTTTTTTAAAGAACGTGTTATAGTACAAATACAACTCTCTGACAAAAGTGGCGCAGTTTAAATTAGTAGATAATATTAAATCCTTCGGAAAAAGATAAAATTATTCTCGTTACCCGTTACTTTCGTGAGATTTTGATAATAATTTTTCAGCTAGTCAGAGAATAGGATTTACCAGAGTAACAACAGCTAGTATCATAATAAGGGAAATTTTATGGAAGAACTTCATGAATGCGGACACGACGACCAGGGAGGGTCCATGAACATGCATCCATGAACTCACTTTTAAAGCTTTTCAGCAAACAGTGCGAGGTACTCTGAAGTACGAGTTCTTGCTCGACGCCGATGATTTTCGGGCAACTTATGGTAAACTGGATAATTTTTAAAATAGGGAGGAGCATTGGCGGACAGAGTTATACACGAGCAATGCAAAGAATGAGGTAATTTTATTTATATTCTTTACATTTTCTTAAATGTCTTCAACAATATTTTTGTAAAAAAGTTATTTTATTTAAACTCGTGTAAAAATTAATTATACTAAAGAACTTTGAACGTTATAAATACTTGAAGAACTGTCTTTTAAAATTCATGTTGAAATCGTAATAAAACACAACTTACTTCAAATGTGAAAGGAAATTAATAAACTTCGTCTAAAATTTATTAGTACCAATAAAAATTAATCACTCGTCATGACTTCTGCAATTTCTGTACAGAGTGCAACCTTTGTGTTTCAATGTGTGTGTGTGTGTGTGTGTGTGTGTGTGTGTGTGTGTGTGTGTGTGTGTGTGTGTGTGTGTGTGTGTGTTGGTATTCCGTTAGCGTATAGGTAAAGGAAATTAATCTGTTATTTATGTCTTTGTTTTGGTTACAGGTAATTAATAGGGCAAATATCGCAACTAATATTTAACTTCACGACCTTCAGTTCCCTTCAATACCGACTTCCCATTTAATAATCTTTATTAAATTTTCAACAACTTTAATTATAATGTCCAACATATAAAAATGTTCTAATTTATTGTTACCGTGATTTTGATTACTGCAATGTCTAATAATTCATTTTGATATTTATGCGCTATGATTTATTGTAATTTGTTTTTCAATACCAATGATTAAAAGTAGTATTAAAAATAAAGCGATTGTATTTCTAAATGATAAAAATTGGTATTTCACTTAACACTGTAAGTACTACTAAAACTCAAATACGTACAAACTCGCAATCAAAGAATGTGACTTTAGTTAAAAAAAAAACACATGTTATTAGGACGTAAAGGATTTTAGTGCAACAAAAGTATGTTTAATTTTCCAAGTTCAATTAGCTGATCGCGAGTTAATATAGATTGACTATCGTAGAGTGACCTACATTCACTCAAAGTCAGAAACTTTAACTTTTAGCTTAGGTAGTGTGAAGGGAAAACTTTTAATTTAGTTTTACGAGAGTAGAAGTCGTCTTAAGTTATTCGCATTCTGCGTTCACTGATTGAGTGTTGAAACTATTCGCATTACGATAATTTAATTAGAACTAATTGCGGTGAAACAGATGGAAGTGAGTACTGAAACTATACTGAACAATGATCCTCGTTTTTTAAGAATTTTCACTGGTCTCTGATCAAACAATTTAATTGTAGCATTAAACAAAATGTATAAAGTAAGAAAGTATTTGGACATTGAAAACTTTCTGTAGACACAGCTTACCTCTCTTTGTATTAAGTAAAGTTAAGTCTTCTTTAATTTTAAAGATTACCGTCCTCCAGCCGGCTTAATGTACTGTAAGGTGAAATAAAGGTCTCATACAATTACTAAATATAGTGCATATACAAATACAAATAGCAATAGGCAATGGATACAAAATAAATACTATCAATAAATTATAAAATAAAATAAAACATAAACTCACTAAACAGACACCATACAAACCTCCATGTAAACATCCTTCCACTAATGATAATATAAAATATTATAAGTATCAACTTTACTTATTACGGAAACATAACTCGTAAATTAAGCGAACTATTTAAAGATACAAACTTAAAAACTTATAACACAGAAAATACTGTTTTTAATAAAATAAAACCTAAAACTAAATTCAACATTCATAATAAAAATGGAGTTTTCAAAATAGAATGTCCAGATTAAAATAAATTTTACGTAGGCCAGACGAAGAAAAAACTGTCCGAGAGATCCATTTCACATTGCAATGCGTTTGTAAAACCTAATATTTACAAATCTAATTTAGCCACACACTTTTTAAATAATAAACATAAATTTTCACACATTCAAAATGTAAAATTAATTAAAAACGTACAAAAAGGTAACAAAATGAATATCTGTGAAAATCATAATATAACAAACACAATAATCAAAATCTACTAATTAAAGAACAAATTCATATAAAAACAAAACAAGACAATTTATTTAAAATCATACATTTATTAAATTAATAAAATAAAACTTTAAATATATAATGAATAGCTGACTACATAAATATTACAACAATAGAAAATATAATCGAAGTAAAATCGATTATCCGTTAACTAGATTGTAAGCAAAACATTCAGTTACAATTCATACAAGCTTCTGAAGATACAGAGTAATTTCTGTGAAACGTGCGTCAGGTGAAAATAAACCTACTTACAGTGTATTTATTTTAAGATATAAAATTATTAAATAGTGTCGATATGAAAATACGTAAAAATTGTTTACACTATTGAAACGGACCGTTCGTACTGTTAAAAGTTTTAACAAAACTAAATGATGTGAGTTTTTTTTTATAAATTTAATATACGTATAGACTATGTGTAGGGAATGGAAATGGAAATGTTAGTGATTAACAACTTCAGTGGTATTATCTCCGTGCACGACACACTAAAATGTGTAGAGCTGAGAAAATTTGTTTGTGTAGAACATACGAATATTGGTGAGTTATTTGTCGGTCTAATATTTAGGTCTAAATGTTAGTTTCTGGCTAGAAGATGTGATAAGTAAGCAAAGGCGCATTTAGTCGAACGACGGGATAAACTAAATGTTGCAGCACTTACGAAAATACGGTAATCCGATAATTCTTACTGTGAACAATAAAAGAACCACGTGTATCTGGTTGAAATTAACTGGTCCAATTAGATACCTGATGTATCGCTTCTGTTAAGTATATTTCAGGTACAACTGCGATCCAAAGGATAACTTTGCAAAACAAGAAATTCGTTGACTATTGTTGTACTTAATACGCGTGCTATCATGTGTAGGATAAAGCCCAACCTATCAGATTACAAATCTATACCATTTAATAATTATGAAGTACATTAATGGAAATTCTTACTTAACGTTCAGATATACACGTTATTTTATTTTAAGAGTCCTGCTTTTGTAAGCTTTTGTAAGGTCACTTAGTTTGAAGATTGTTTGTAAGACGAAACGCAGAAAATGCATTTGCGAGCCATATGTGGGATTCCTATTCAAGATTGGAGTCCATCTCAGATGGATTACCCATTAAAACATCTCTTATAGAAATCTAGACTTAGCGTGGAAATTTATACCACCTTACTAGATGACAGACAGTTTTCTTGCACGGGTTAAGTCTTGTATTTTACGGACTGTACAAGTCGCCCGAACGGTGGCCTCTACGTAGCGTGCTACACTGTTCCAGATGTCCTCTCTTCGAAGTATAGCTCCGACGATATTCTTAGGAACTATAGTGCCGGTGGTGATCAGACCATAAGGTCTGCAGTAGTTAGAGATTTATAATAATTTTTTTTAAGAGTGGAAAAATACTTCATGCACCGTCAGAGAAAACAGTCTGTCCCCTGGTGTGTGGGATTCCCACCCACTAAAAATCCCATCTCTAATTAAGGCATTCATATCCATTCTGGAATCACTTAACGTTTTACTTCAGGATGGAGCCTATTGCGCCCTTATCGGGCTCCTTCTAGTTGTCCCTTATCTTGTACTGCCCGTTCGATACAAGTTGGGCCTGTCTTTTCTTTTCTAGTAGGACCCACAGAATAAATGCAGAAATTCGGTCCCGTTACGCTTTGCCTCGAATCATAATCTTAACTACGCTCTCGGGCGTGGATTCCCAGACCTCCATCTACAGTGCCATCCTCTCTCTTGTGAATGTGGAGATTTATAATAATAATAATAATAATAATTATTATTATTATTATTTTTATTATTATAGTTACGAAGGGCCTTGCAGGATATGGTGACATGGAACGGTTGCCTGATTCTCGTTGCCCCAAAACGTTGTCGAACTAGGTTTCAACTACATTACGGAAACTGGGTAGACCCATGAGACCGTAGCATATATTGACCTCAAAAAAGTCTTCTATAGAGTGCACCGTTAACAAATATGAAATAATCTAGAAAGGAAAAGGGTACTCAGAAATTTATTTACAAAAGAAATTATTTTGTCTTCGAAGAAATATTAATTACATAATACGCCAGAACGTGAGGTCAACTTAACTAGAAACATAAGACACATTAAAATACGTAACAATAATGAAGCAGACTCTCTGCACACTTCTATGTGACGTAAGGAAACAATATTTGTTTGCTTCTAACCGAAAAGATGAAAGCCTCGTGTAGATAAAAAAAATCTATAGTAAAAAAGTGTAAAGTGTAAAAATCCAGTACAAATTGCAGAGTGCTAATTTGCAGACCTAGCACTCGTAATGGCTGAAAATGAAAAGGACCTTGTGATGGATCTACACACACACAGTTTGACAAATTACGGAATGAAAATTAATAATAAGAAGATGAAGATAAAAGAAACGATAGCAGAACAAGAAATAATACAGACAGTAATAATGTACATTAACGTAGTAAGAATGAAATGGTTTTACCAGTTTAGAAACACTAGAATAATACTGGAAGTTAACGTGTAGAAGTAGAGTAGAATAATACAGGAAGACACGTTAGCTAGCTAAAGGAAAGATTAATAAAGAATTTTTCCAAGCTTTGAAATGTGAGGTTACAAGTAATAAGAAAATTGCATACAAAGTTAAATTGACAGTAATCGGTACTATGTGTTGGTCACTCATCGTCATTCTTAGCTGACGAGAATGAAGAATAAATCCAAGCTCTCGAAATGAATTATTAGAGTATAATGATGAGTATTATTAAGCGGCAATAATGAAGAAAGACTACATAAGAAATTTACAGATAAGAGAGATAGGAACGAGATCAGTACTGGCGTCCGTATTCAACAAAGGCAGCTGAGATGGTGGGATCATATAAGAAGAATCAGACAGAACGGATCTGTAAAAAAATAAAATATGGGAGGCTATATTGGAGTATAAGGGAGAAAGAGAGAGAGAGGAGAGGACGGTACGGTACGGTATGTTGACAAGATTAATCGCGTTTAAAGGAAAAACAATGTAAGAAGCAAAAATTACAGCTAACGACAAGAAGTTAGCAACCTTTGTACACTCTTAAAGTGAGCAATATGTTTTGACATCGAATAAAATTGATGGTCAGCAAATAAACGTTATTTTTCTCAAAGACAGTCTAAGAAGTGTAATTTGTATCTGGAATTATTTGTTTTCCTACATTTGTATTTGCTTAGATTTGTTTGTGTATATGTAATATTTGTAATTGTTTTTGGATTGTATTTTTTGTTAGCGAAGACTGTATGTATGAATTGTATAAGACAACATGTGTAAAATTTTTCAGAGTTATAATGTTTGTCTGGAGAAGTGGATATTTTCGACTATTCACCGTGCTATTAGGCCGTGGTCTAATGCTGCCACTTGAAACAGACGTTTCCACCCCACCATTGGAGGCATCTTCATTGTTACGATTTGTAAGGCAACTGGTACACTGTTCACCAGTTTCCATAGTACAGCGTACCATATGACTCACAAGTCGTAACAATGGAGATGGCCTCCAATTGTGTGGCCAAAACGTCTGTGTCAAGCAGTATCATTAGACCGCGGCCTAATAGCGCAATGAGAAGTCGAAATATTAACAGAGTTGACGCCGGCTGTGGAAGCCTAAGGTACAAATTAATTGAATATTTTGTTTGAAAATTATTTTGTACTTATCTTTGTCAAGAATAAGAGTTTGTGTTTTGTAATTTTCTAACAAATTATAAAAGTTTTGTTTTTTGTAACTGGCCTGATACTTAAAGGGTAAAAGGGAATTTTGTACAATACAAATATAAAATATATTAGTAGAATATATATTGTCAATGTAAGAATTAGAACATGGAGTTAAATTCTTGAAAATTAAAAACGCTTTCCTTTCATTAATTTACGCATACCGTAGTTGGAAATTCATATAATACTTATTATATTTTATAATTATTTTTAAACTGTCAAGCAAAACACTGTTTGTGGTATTTTTAAACAGTCATCGGAATATATACAATGCGTATGTACTTGTTAAGGTTTTAGCGAGACATTGCGTTGCCACCAAACAAAATATACTTCTGAATGTGTTGGGTTTCCTTCCGCTTTCATTACTGACTTAAATCTGAAGTTATTCACTGAAACTCATAAGAAAAAAACTATAGAATTAATTTTGAAATTTTAATAAGTGAATGTGTCATTGAGAAGTGTAAAATTTATTTTTGAGACTGTTTTTACTGAACTGTTATTTTATAATACCGGATACAGATCCGGAAACAGATTCTTTAAGTTTTAGAATATCTTCTTGAGAATCATGCAGGAAGGTCATAGAAGTTGTAATTTATTGGAGCCTCTTTCAGTTTCCTATTTTCAAAAGAATTTCATTTTTGAACCAATGTTGTTGTATGGTCTTAGAACTTGCGTTCCGGTAAAAAAAACAAAAAACATCTGATTAAGATAGTGGCGTCGCAGATGAGATTCTTGCCATCTGTTATAGGCTGCGCACCAAGAGACAGACTGTAAAATGAAGACACACGCACAGAATTAAACATGTTTAATACTCACAATTGTATTGAAGAAAACAAAGATTTACTGCTTACCTGAATATTGCTAGATGTTCCTTAGGCTGAATATTGCCTAAGCAAGTTTGGAGTCACATTGGACAAAGAAGTATAGGAAGCGTTGGTTAAGTGGAGGTACTTACTTTGGAACCGGAACAGCCGTTTCGCATATTCCCTGTCGGAAGAAGAAGACAAAGAAGAGAAGAGAATTTCGTTAATGTACTTTCACAACGGTAATTTTGTGTGTATGTAGGTCTACTACTAGCTAGTTAAACACGCGTTAATATGCATTAGCGTTTCTAAGAAATAGCTTTAATTAAAACCGTTTGTTCAGTTGATTATCTTGAATGTACATAACTGTGAGGTATATATATTCATGTTTGAGTTACAGCATTCATTATTATTTGGCAAATCTGTTCCCGTTTCCAAAACCTTGTAATTTTGAGCCACTCACTGGAAAGCTGTATGGGACCCACACTATTAATGTCGGTTTAGACAGGTTTGGTTAGAAAATATACGTTATTTCGAACGGTACTGCTCGCTGATTTGCAAGCAGAAGGGGAGAGAAAGGCTAAGGTAGCATTCGAGTCCGAGGTTCGGAAAACAATCACCGTCTCCAAAACACAATTCGAAGTTGTGTACTACGCGAGCATATTGCAGGTATACTGACATATATGAAAATTACCAAAACTGAACAATACTAAACGAATTGTTTGTTACTGTGTTCAGATAATAAAGATTTATTCGAAAAGAAATTACAACACACGCGCGTGCTAGTGAGGGCGTCCGTTTGAAACGTCGAGTCCTGTAATCCGATCTACGTGCGTTAAATATTCATAAACGCATTCAGTAAACATCAAAATATTGGAACAACGATGTCACAGTAGTAGAAAAATATGTCACAAGGGATCACAATACACAGAAATAGAAAACTGTAAACCGTACGTTAACCCCTTGGTACAGAAGGAACGTCGTTTAACGTGAGATATAAATATACTGTCATTTCTCTGTTTTCCTGTTGTGCATTAATTTATACGTACAGTGTTTTCCTACTGACAACGAATTATAGTATCTAAATCATACAGTAAACAGAACGAAACGTCTGTTGTGAAACAATACACGTGTGTATAGCTACTTGTACTGATATGAATAGAGATAGAAACACAGTGAAGTATATATATGCTGTGCGTGTGCATGAGATAGAGCACTAGTGTGTAAGAGAGAGAGAGAGAGAGAGAGAGAGGGAGGGAGAGAGAGAGAGAGAGAGAGAGAGAGAGAGAGAGAGAGAGAGAGAGAGAGAGAGAGAGAGAGAGAGAGAGAGAGAGAGGCAGAGACAGATAGACAGACAGACAGAACAAACATACTACACGAATGATACACCAGTAATGCTTACAGACAGGAAAGCAGAAGTGATATTCCCTGTCGGTGTCTTAAATTTAGTAGTTTGTTACCGATGAAAAAAAGAAACAAAATTATCTCCGATAGTTGTAAAATACCACACTAAAGACAATAACAGAAAACAAAAGACTAATACAAAAGACACGGATGCGGGTGTTTGTATGTGTGTCGATTTAAACGATAGCTGTATATAAATATTCTAGGATAAGTGTAATAATATATATTTACGGATTAGGTAAATATACTTGAACCATTCTGAATAATCTTCAACAATTTTAAACTCTATTATTAAAAGGCCATCACTAATTTTTTGATATAAAACAAATGAGAGGTCGAAAAAATTAAATAAGGCTTAAAGCACATTGTCTTATATAATCATTAACAATTTCGATGTATTGGCCGGCTTACAAAATAAGATTATGGCCTTTAAATTTAAAGCTGCTCAGATACACTGTAAAACCAATTAAATTTGTACTCAACATACGACATAAGACAGACAACCATAAACAACGGAATCATATTTTGTGTTGGAAAAATTTGAAATAACATGTGAATATTAATGAAAGTACAAGAAATGCTTCACTACACTGACAGTTTTTAATACCATACAATTTCCGAGCGTTTTTCACTTTTAAACTATCGTTATAATAAAATAACGAATTCTGGACACTTTGGTTGAGTTAAGTGTAAGTAGTAAATTCAAATACTCAAAGCAAGTATTCGTAATAAAATAAATGAATCATTGAAATTTGTGAGTAAAGAATAAAGTACTCATATACCCATACTACTGGCTTGGGCGGAACAAACCCTTACCTCCTCAACCACCGTCTAAATTTTAGTACACGATTTCCTTATTGTCCACTTTTTTCCAGTCATGAAATGTGTGAGGATTTACATGGCCCTTGTTTACAAATTGTTCACAAACGTATTAAATATATTATACTGTCTCTAAATAATAAAATAATTATTTTATACAGAATCAGCAACACTAATCTTATGACTTTGAATAAGTATGTTCATATGCCGCTTGAAACATATGAGAAACGTTTCAAATTAATTGACATATAGCATTCGAAGTAATATTACTAGTTGTGTCTTGTTTCAAGTTATGTTACAGGATGCCATTAAATTACAGTATTTGAACGACATTGTTAGTCAGAATATAGAAATTTCTATCTTACTAGTACGCTGAACTTTAACAGTCGGTATGAAAAGATGAAATTTAATTTTGATTTAAGGGATGCTTTCTGTAGTTCTCGTGAACTGAGTAAACGAAGCACCGACAAAGTGAAATACTCAAAAACATCAGAGCACATCCCACTAACTTTAATGAAAACAATAAACAATGTCACAAAAACTATAGTTACAGACTATTTTGTAATTACTACACTAACAATCTACACTATAATCTACTGTGACAAATTAACTTTCTGTGTAATTTAATTTGTACATTAATTTAACTTATACACTTTATATAACATTACTAACAACGTGTATGTGTAATTGGGGTTCAGGTGTAATTATAATAAGAGTAACTCTTTTTAAGAATCATAATAGGTTTCCATTTATTACTTTAAACAAACATATAAAAAATAATAATATAAAAATAATGATTAATTCGCCATACGATATTCATTATCTATGGTTTTAAAGTTTCTTTGCTTGCCGTGTTATCATCACAAACATATATCTTATATTCTAGATATTATATTATCAATTTTAATTTAAAACATTTCTTCATTACACTATGATTTCTTGACTACTCAGTCTGAATGTGTGCTTTTTTTAAATTTGTTAATACATCCTTATTCTATACTTTTTTTATACCTTTTACGGCCTTATAATCATTTGAACACAACCAATTGATTATTTCCAATTACGTTACTTTATGTGCTTTCAATAAAAAAAGTATAATATTTAAATAAATTAATTATTTGTTCATTCTCCAAGCAAGGATTTAAATTATCGTTACATTGACTGTTCATTCATTAAAGAAAAATAATTAAAGAATATTCTGATTACACATAAATTACATTCTCTTATCTCTATCTACATAGTTATTATTCAATCTAACAAAAAATGTTTTTGTTTGTTTTTGTTTTTCTTTTTATTTAAAGTCTTTCAATGTCTTTACTGTTTGATAATTATAGATTGGTTTTTCGTCACCTTAATTTCTGCAGATTTGTCCCATGTCCTCCAGTGATTCCGTCGGTTCGCTGCTCCTGGATGTCCTCTTGTCCTCACTGCTCGTCCTCTCGTCTCTCGTCCTTCATGGTACATTGGCTGCTGTAGATTATGATGACGTGTTGCTCTGGATCTGTAGCAGTTATGATAAAACAGTCTCTAATCCTCTGCTAGTCGTTCTCTGTCTGGAGTTGATTTTCTCAGTTGTAGACTCTCGTAGACGTCCGACGATTTCTTTGTTAAGGTACTTTTTTAATTAATGTTTTGCATTCTACTTTAAATCAAAACCTTTGCCGTAATACATCAGAAGTTACGCTTAAACAAAATCATACTGATGTTAGACCTAGCGTCTAACTCTGTCCAAAGTAGTTAAAAAATTCGCATCTCGGACGGACATAGCGTACCGCCGCGACTGAGGAAAGTTAGAAGAGAGAGTTCGTCTCTCCTGGGCTCATATTTATATCCACCAAGAAAACTGCACCTGTCAGCTCAGGAACAAGCCTGTCGAAAACTGAACCATGGCGTGAGTGCCCCCACTCTCGTCTCATTTCACATTTTTGCACTTTTTTGCCAATCACATTGTTTAATGCGGATTTCAAGGTGATATAATATTGTCTAAATTAATTATACATACGATATGTAATTCTCATGATGATCACACCATTAGGGTATTTATAATGCTTTAAAAATCGCACAGAATTCGCACTGATTGTCCGAACTACGTAGAATTCGCACTGCACGTGTGTCTGATTTTTACATATTTTTAGAAGTTTTTACATTCTTACTAACATTTATGGTTTGCTTAATATTAAATATATTCTTAATTTAGCATTGACTTTAGGTGAGGTTGCAAACTTTCAGGCTCAAACAGGCTTCACGCACACACACTATTTACTTGTGTACACGCATGCAGCGGTAATCGCGTGATCCTGCGTGTTGATTCCTGTTTGCAAGCCAGATTCCAATTTCACACCTCCTCGTCTGTTATATATTATTAACATTAAATTAAATATTTATTTTATTTCATATATGCGCATTACAGCCTATGCTTGTATTGTCGCACTACACTAAGATAATATTCTAGATACAACAGTTTAACATCTGAATTTAAAGATATTAGCAAACATAAAGGCATACATTTTTTAAGTATTTAGTGGTTCTTCTTCCTATCAAAAAGTAAAAAGGGGAATTCTTTAAAATTACTCTTGATAATATGAAAGCTTCCATTGTTCAAGTTCAAATATGACTATCTTGTAGTAGTATGAAATGTAGGGCTTACCAAAACATTAGAGTTGTAAATACTAAACTACAATTGTAACTTTTAAAGTAAAGTTTTATGAACTTTTCTTTTGGTAATATAAACAAACGTCTTTTTCCTCTCCATGAACCTATTAGATTATTTTTAAAGAATACACCCACTCCAATATCTTCACAGTCAACAATTTTTATCAATCGTAACTTCATCGACACAGCCGAAATCTCAATCTACATTAATCAGCACAATCTGAAAATTTCTTATCTGTAATCCTTCATTAATTGACGTTTTTGTTTTTAAGACAAGGTCTGGCGACTAAAAAAAATTTTAAAGTAATTTGTCCACCAAAGCTAGGCAACATTTACACATTGCAACAAATAACTTTGTCTCTTTGTCCTTTGAACACTAGCACACTAAACGCTAAACTTATGTATCAAATATTAAAGTTCTTTGAAGGAGAAATAAGGATTTTCTTTTGTAAAATAAACAAAATTTAAATTTAAAAATCGTGTGGCTTTTATTATTTGCACTGGCAGAAGAGAATAAAAGTCTTGTGAATATAGACACTAGACGTTTGTATTAAGCAGAATATTTAAGAAAAAGTCTATTGTATAGAAACAGGAAAATGCTGTAAGTGTTATATCTAAAAATTACTCTGTTAAAGTTGGTAGTTTGCTTCCTGACAGCTGATGTGCAAGTTTTATTTGATGATTACGTTCAAATTACAGTTTGATGAAAAGAATAAGAAATTCGGTGGCAACAATTTCGAGTGTAACTTTGGAAGAAAAAGTAACATAAGTTTACACATGTAAAAATAATTGTCTTAAATTATAATGAAACATATAAAACGTAACGTAACATGAAATTCAATAATACAATTATATTTACACATTCGTACTAAAATAAAACAAAATACGACAGCTCAAATGCAAAATAGCGAGATTAGTAAGTGATGCTCCGAATTCTGTGTAAAACAAAATATTGCACGTCTCTAGCCTAAGTAAACCTAATTTTAAAATGATTTATGTAAATATTTTGCCAATCCTACTGTAGTGGCAACACTGTCAAATTATAAAAGATTCATTCTAAAGGCATCATTGTTAATACACAGAGAAGTATTTTTGGTTTGCACTTTATGCGTAGTGGATAAATTAAGGACTACTTGAAGGGATACTGCAGAACGTTACAAAAAAGCGCTACTTCTTTATTTACAGCACAGCGTTTTGTGAATTCCGAAATTTCAACCGAGGAAAGGAATAATTCATAATATAGCAATGTTTAATAACTAATTACCAAGCTATAATAAACCAATGGTGAGACTCATTGCTTTAGATCGGCCAGTAGTACGTTCGGCTCTCCATTCTTTTGTCGAACACTATAACTTTTTTATTTTGAAGAAGGCCTCCAGTGGCTGGCCGAAACGTTTAGACATTGACAAGAACAAAGCAATCGACCACGTCAAAACAGCTCGGATATAAATTCTATTATTATATTAATGATATACGTTGTAACAAATACAAATAAAATGTTTCGTTCGTGTACAAAACAAAACAAAATTTTATTTTATTTTAAAAAATTTTCAAAAAAAACTTTAATGTCTGTTTTTATGTTTAATAATTTAAATTATAATCCTTGTAATAGTGTCGTGTGAAAATTTTGTTTTAATCTGTGTTAATTATGTCAATAAATTCGCTTCTTTTTCTCTGTAAATAAATTTAGAGTTAATAGGATTGTCTCATTTCGCTAATCGATCGGCTATCTTTCTTCTTTCTCAAGTATATTACTCCCACTTGAGTAATGTCGCCTTTTTCTTTGATCCTGTTGTGAATTAACTCTTTATTTATAAAAATTCTAAAATAAAAATTAAACCAAAGCGTAGAATTAATATATTTTATTGACAAACTTAATAATATCGATTTAAAATCGATTATCACATATAAAACACTCAGCTCTTGCACAGGGGTAATCGATTGTTAATACAGGTTATTATATAGAAATATTTTCGACTGGTTCTTTGAACGGTTATAATTATAATAGTCAGAGAAGGGGCAAGTATAGAAAGTATAACATTCACAAATATACCTTAATAATTAATAATTACAAAATGAACTAATGTTATATAATGTTTATAAAGTTGAATCGTTTTACCAACAGCGAACGACGAATTCAATCAGTGGAGGTGATGTTGCATGATGGGATTTTTCAAAATGGCCGACACATCTTATTTGCAGTAAATCTGGAATGATGACGCTGAATTTTCTGCAAATAAAGCTGCCTTCTCAACTGCTTCCTTGGTTCTGCAATATTGGATAATGTCTATTGTGTTGTGAGAGGTGTCCTGGTTAAGTGTTCCGTGTTCACTGATTAAATGTTTTGTATTAGGTGTGTTCACTTCTGTTGCGTGTATGTCGAAAAATGTGATGTTCGTTTGGTTAAGTTATATTTCTTGTTTTATAGTTTTATTATTTTATTTCACTTGTATTTCGTTCAGTTTTAATTGTTTTCACCGTTTGTGGTTGTTGTATTCACTGATTTTATGTTTAAGTTCAATTTTTCCGTAACTCTCGGTTGTTTTAATGTAAGATAGGCTCAACCGTTATACGCCATTAACGTATTCGCTATACGGGTTATTAGCGCGAGCTTAAATCAACTGTTCACTCTCAGTGTTAAATAAGAACTGTTTTACTTCCTTCGTCTCCTGAAATATCTTGCCAAGTTAATATTAGAAAAGTATTGTTTCAATTATTATTCACTTCCTATGCATGTGATTTAAAGTGCATTATATTCAGAATATATTTTGGTTATTGATTACTTTCGTGAACTAGTAATTACATAATTGGTTTCTTTAACTGTTTCTGCTTAATTTGATATACAATAGTCCATCTTTATAAAGTTTTTTGTCAAAATTGCTATATTTCCGTCATTTTGGAAATATAGGCTCAATATCTGCTTCCTGTTCTTGTCCAAAATTTAGCCATCTTAGGTGTTATAAATATGATTATAATAAATTTCCGATTGATATAAATCTTTACCCTCCCTTAATTTCTTACAAATTTATCAATTGATCATTTTTTTAGTTATAATTCATGAATTTACTATTCCTCCTCTGAAATTGTTAGGTATTACATTTTGCAAATTTTTTAATAATTTTATACATCTTTTTATATTATTCTTTTAAAGTATAGTTACAGTTATAGTAGTTGGTGCTTGATTCACCTTATATAAATCTCATTAGTTTACTTGGTTTATTTAACTTAACTTCCTTACTCAATTATAATGTTATTTGGAATTTCCTATTTGGCCTAGATTTTATAGTTTTACATATACTGTTTTTCGAATAATGTTATTTCTATACCCCTTCTGACTTTCTAAAGTTAACACAATATTAAATAAAATCTTCTTATATAACTATTGGTACATGTAGCATTGTATTCATGCTCATAATACAAAAACAATATTGAAAATTAATTACTAGTCTTTAAAGTTAGACATTTTAGTTTGAACTATTTTAAAAATACATAACAAACATTTTATTAACTAGTATAGTATACATACATAGACATTTTAGGCTGTGTGAACACTGTTATATTAATAAACATTCTTATCTTAATCATAATCCTTATTCTATATACCACCTTGAAATGTGGAGTTCATAGGCTTTAAATACAAACATAATTAGCCATTTAATTTTTATTTTTTTGTTAAACTTAAATTGATTGCAGTCCTTTCTGTTTATATTGTGTATTACATTTTAATCCCCTGTCACAGTAATTATTCCCCACCTGCTCTCTTTATCATTTACATTTCAAAGAATGTTTTTTGATAAAAAGTGGCCTCTTCTATGAAACATTAGAAATATTTTCACAACAATATTTCATGACATGTTATCTCTGTATTTATATAAAATATTAAAGTTATTTAATAGTACATAGTTAAAGTAACAGTTACACCTTTACTTGAAGTTTATTATATCTAAATCACTTGCACTGGTTGACTTATACTGTTGGGTCTGATTTATATTTGAGTTTTACAATATTCTAAGACCAAACCTTTAGTCATAATGGACTGTGAAGATTTGTTTATTTTAATATATAATAACTTTAGTCGGTGCACTTCTATTCACACTACTAAACACTTTTGTTTATAATTATTTTACATTTCTATGAGGTTTTGGGGTGTTATACTTTCTTTGGGTGACATTAAAATTTGGTTCGGGGTTTGTTATTGTTAGTAATAGGTTTATCATGGGTATTCCTCGTAGTTCTTCCATCCTACATCTTCTTTTCTCCACTTCTTCCTTCTTGGGTTTTGCAAGGTAATTTGGTTTTATTTTGTCCGTTGGTTGGTTCGGGGTATCTTCTTTATTACCTGCTCCTATCCTACCTGGGTATTATCCTGATTTTATTTTAGTTTCTTCGGATTTAATTTTCTTGATACTTTTTTGTTGCATTTTTATGATTTAATTTTCCTTTTTCCTTTATGGTTGTATTTTTCTTTGATATTTAATTATTTTCCTTTGAATTTTCTTTTGAGTTAATGTAATTTAAATTTATTTATGATTATAATGGAATTATTACTTAGTGGATTATCTGTCATGCTACAACGTGAAGGTCAATAAAAATTACAAGTATATTTTTTACGTATGTTTTGGCTGAGAAAATATATTTTCAGTCAGTAAATCGAAGTAAAGCAGGGCGGATTAACCATGACCCGTCTGAACAAGATAACAATGTAACAAAGAAATTAATTAAAAAATGCACTTGTCTTTTGTTGTCCTGTCTTGATTTCAATATTATCACTAAAACTGTTAGAACAACTTGAGCTGTAGAACATTTTTTTACTAACGCACAAATGCGTTTCAAGGCAGTCGTTACATTCTTAGTGTGAAACGACGACGATTGTCAAGAAACGCGTCTGTACGTAAGTAAAAAATAAGTTTCTACTGGTCAAGTTACTGCAGTAGCTGAATTAAAAAACTCTTACATATTATAAACGCTAAAATGATGGAAGAGAAGAAAATTTTTAATGCGTTTATTACATCTCACAAAACAGCACTGACTTGACGTTGAGTGTTAAATGGGGATCTAGAAAAAGAGCTAGCACACGATGAAACGATAAATTAATTTAGATATTACTCCGCGTATCGTTCAAGTTTTATAGTTTCAGATTGTATCTTTTTTTTTATAAGCGGAAATCAACTTCATCTGAATAATAAAGATTCTGTTTCACTAATCTTAATCTACCGTAAACAATATTGTCAAAAACTTATCTTTATAATACTTTTCTGACATTTTGAATTCATACGTTTGCGGTAATTCATTCATGAACCTAATTCCTGCTGCACATAAAAACGTGAAGTCGTTCACTTGGATTTTTTATAGGCCTATATAACTTTTGTACGTATATAGGTACTTTAACTTTAGAAATAGAGTACATCATGTACACCGATGATGTACATAAGACAGTTTATCTGTACAACGTTTTCTAACGAAGTTCAGTTCACGTCAATTAGTATTTAACTGTATAGAATATGTGGGTATTAGTTATTCAGTTTCAGTACGTAAGCCTCTATATTGCATCTTGGTAATATCCCGCTCATTACGTGGTTTTCGCTGGCCCCTTGGTGAGCGTCTTAACGGGGTTTTACTGTATTGCTTTGCTTTAAATAAACAGTTAATACAAAAAAGAATTTTTTTTATTTACTGCCCTTTTTTGTACACCGTGCAGATTATCCGCGGGGATCGCGCTACCCAATTCCGCGGATAATCTGGAGTTTACTGTATTGGAATCATACGAAGTATGAAATATTTAATAGTCAGAAATTATTCAAGTGTTTTAAAATATATTTCTGTTAATATAAAAAGTGTAAACCAAACCATATTGTTCTGAAATTTTGTTGAGAATAATAAATAATAATAATAAGTTTAGTAATAATTAAGTCTACTTATTGCAATTTTGTTTGTCATTTCAAAAGAGTTGATTAGAGTATTTTACCTATCCTTATTCTAGGTCTAAATGCTTAACTTTTTTTTTTAATGTCAAAGTGAATATTCTACAAATAATATCGCGATGGTCACTGTTAGAATTACATGTTTTATTATATCATTTTTATTGTTTTTTCAAACAATATAAATTGTCTTTTATCACATACGTTTGTTAGAAAAAAATTGCGGGTTATTCGTGGTTTTGGATTACTAGTGTATATCGTCTTGTCCGTTACCTCGGATAATCGTAGTTAACTCTAGATACATCTGAAACACTGAAAAGACCCCATTCTACGAATATCTCATTACACTAGTCATACCATATAGGTTGGTAAAGCTGAGGAATTGCGATTGTTTTAAACAAAGTTTATGTTTAATGCACCTTCTATGAATTTTAATTTCTGACATTTCTGAAAAAATTGATTTATTTATTAATTTGCAGCTCAACCTCCGTAAACGATTGAAAACAAAGTATTTTAATAAGTAACAGGAAAATCTTTTGTGAAAATACAATCCAATTTATTTGTTCTTATCTTTGACCATTATTCTGTTTGTTCTTTACGTTTTAAACTTAATATCCTTTTATTTATGACTTACAATCCTGTATACAGTATTGGAAAAACCATATGTTAATTTATTTAAGTTTGTTTAAGTGTCACTGTCTTTTTATTTTAAGTATAATCATAGATAATAACGATAAAAACACTTTTAAACAATTCTTAGATAAACAGAAATAACACTGTTCCACACCACTATAATAAAAATTCCCGATTAGCGCTCATCATCATAAAATTTCAAGATTCACAGCTCATCATCAGATTGGAAATTTCCGATTTGATGAAGAGCTATGAAGCTTGAAAGGACTAATCGGGAATTTTTATTTATAGTGGTGTGCTACGGTGATATATCAGTTTGTGATGATACCGACTAAAAATACTTTATAAATTAATCGCCAAGTAATAAACTAAGTATTAAAGTTACTTGTTTTTTCTTGTATTCACTAACAACGCTGGAGTTAAAAAAAATAATTTTATTCAAAATTTCAATTTTATTTAATGTTTGAGGCAACTATTTCCTTTAATTTTCTGTTTAACGTTGAACTAACACTAATTGAAGTACTGTTCTAGGCTAGTTAATCGATTTTCTATACTTGGGTTTGTTGTACACAGACAATCTATTTTTAACTACAGTCAACATTTGGTGTGTAATTACTCTTCCGTTTCGTCTTCTAATAGGACCGTGTATACAAACGTAGCACACCTTAAAATAGTGTTACATTTTGCAGCTTGAAAAATTCGTTTAATTGAATGAAATTTAATAATATTAAATTTTATATTAACATGTTTATATTAAATTCTATTAACGTTTAATTATTTTAATATTATTTATTTTGAAAGAAGTCATTTAATTTTTGTCGTAAGCTCACACGGTCGGTGTCAATGTTATTAAAATGATTAAAAACCGGGCTGTTAGACCGTGGTCGGTAACAGCGACATCGTCTGCAACGTTTCGAATCCCACTCTCGGCGATCTTCTTCAGGCCGCAAAAAGCGACAAAATGTTGTAAAAACAGTTACGGCGGATCTTGGCCGAACGAAACCCGACCAGACCGGGTTGCTCTTGCTCGAAAAAGTTGTCGACTATCGTTATATTATGAAATATAATATTAGGCCTACACGAAGTATTATAATATGAAGTCATTTAATATTTTAACATTGAAAATGTTTATAAGGTCGTGTCGCATATTGGAAAACGACCGCTGGTGGTTATCGAAAATGGGAACCGGTGAGTTTCCATAGAAACTACTTCTTTGTTGTCAATAACGTAGTACACATAAAACTTCGCTTATGAATGCGACTACATTTAACTTATAATCTGTACATTGGTAAATGAAGAATGAATTCATTGATTGGTGAATGAACATAAATATATATATTTTTTAGATTTATTGAAGCATTTTCAATGCCCTTCTGTGTGCATTGTATTTGTGCAATGCCTGTAAATTTTTTTTCAATCATTAAACTAAAAATACTCTTGTGAAATCCTCACATAAGGTAAACTTATGTAGTAACATTTATTGCTCTTTCACCCACATAACACTCGTGCGGTCAGGTCATTACTAATATACAATGCCAATATACCTCCCGGTCTTTGGTATTCGATTGTTCTGAGCACTTCTGCCTACTAGCATTAACAAGGTATAATCAAAGAGGATAACAACTTGTAGCCGTGTAACTCTCTGTGTGAGTTCACAAGGAGAAACGTTAAGTACGAATAGAGCAATAGTCAAAGTCAGCACAAATAAACAGAATTATATTTTAACAATAAACGTGCCTGTTACTTATAAATAAACTTTGTTTTGAATCGTTTTTCGATGTTGAGCTGCGAATTTATAAATATGTAGGCCTATCTCGAGTTATTACAAGTGGCCTGAATTCACTAATATAAAATTTTTAAGCAGGAAAGACAAAGCATAATGACATTATAAGAAAGATTATAACAAAATTATTGAAATGTGAAGTTTTGTTGTAACTTACTTCAATCAGTGTACCTTGTATTTATAAAAAAATTCAAACTTTCATATGCTAAATGAGATGTATATTGTAGTAGAATTGTCATAGTTTCTTTGGTGTTTTATAAACATTTCATTCATATAAAACCTGTTGATCAAAAAAAGAAATGAAAATGGCTTGTTCTCTTAGTCGCAATAATGTTTATATTACTAAATAGGCACTTAGTGTAAATAATGTAGATCTGTTGACTGGAAATGGGCAAACACTAAAACGTTGGGTTAAGTGTTTTGTGCGTGTTTTCAGTTGTCAAGGCCAAAGATTGTTTACGAGACGAGTCATATGAATTTGTGACGTCAAAGCTATGAATAAAAACTCGATTCTAAATATTTATGAAATTATCAGAAATTCTTATAAAAATGGATCAACAGTTTAACTTTACGTATTCAGAACTACGTGTTCTGTGTTAAAAACCTTCGAAATAAATCCGAAGTAGTTGTAATTCCGTTAATTTCTTAGAAACACGAGTAAACATTCTATTGTTGTACAAGGTATTATTGTTTCCAGTTTTTCGTGGGAATAGCATAATTTTTTATTGACCCTTCTAGCCTTTAATTAAAAAATCGGTACGGAGAAACATACTTGACTTCCATGTTCTAAGATATATATTTCAAATCATTTACTTGAATTCGGTTCGATAATTTCTAACAAAAATAATGCCCACCCTCAAACTATTTTTACTATTTACATATATTTTTGTTATTATCGAGTGGTCGCTTAATATAATGTTATTTTCGAGCCACTGTCTATACAAAATTAGGTACTTTATTCTTATTCTTATCTTATCTACGCAGATAATCATCCCTTCTCCTTAACCGATCCCCACCTTTAATGATATTTACACTTTCATAGAGTAATAGTTTTATCATATGTAATGTATAAGGTATATTATCCTTAAAAATTAAATATTCGTACTTAACTTGATTTCAAAAAATCAATTGTTTGTTAACTTAACAGTAATTTACAAAAAAATCACCCCTCCCCCTTTAACTATCCACTCCATTTACAATTATCTCATTTACCATTTCATAGTGGATAAATATGACTTTATTTTCGGGGCCTTTATTTATTAAAATTAAGTACTTTACTCTTGTTAATTAAAACACAAAACAATGCAAGTAAACTACCCCTCCATCCTAACCGAACAACCTGATCGCCTGGCAACAACATTATTTTATTTTTAACAATTACCATTGTTTGAAAAAGTTTAAATGAATTTTCAAATACTTTACTCTTTCAAAAACGTAAAACGCTGCAGGTAAGCAGTCCCTTTCCGGTAACCGAGCTTCACACAAATCAATAGGCTTTGAGTCCTCTACAACTCGGGCACGTATGCAAAAAATGATTTGATTCTGTTTGAACTTGCGGCAGTTATCGTTTGTCATAGAAAGAATTCAAAACACACACACACACACACACACACACACACACACACACACACACACACACACACACACACACACACACACACACACACACACACACACACACACACACACACACACACACACACTTTTCGAAAAATGACTTTTCTTCATGTTTTGAGGGTAGTACAGTCGGATTCAGCCCTTGTATCGAACACGATTTTTTTCGCTTTCACCATGCTTCCATTTTCTCTCGGAACATGGAAGTAAAATGAAATATGGGCAGATGCTTTACATCTACTAACGAATTGTGGGCAACTTTTCTAAACTTCTGATGTCACTATTTTAATTCAAAAATAAACAACACACACCCACGCGCCCGCGCATATTGAATTAACTGGCTTTAGTGTTAGAGCACACCAATCACCATTCTGTGTGCTACATCACGTTATAAGCATACTGCTGTCAATTGTTGCTCCATTGAATGCAGCTTGATACAGTAAACCTTCTGTGTAGTCAAACGTCCCGACCGACTACAATTTTCACGTTACATATAATTTCGAATAGAATAATTGTTATTTTTAATATTTACCAGTCGAAATCTGTAATTTAATTTACAAGTACGTTAAAATAACCATTAAGATGAGAACTATCGTACCAAGGTGGGTCAATCAACCGACAAGAAACAAGGTACATCGACATACAAAACTGAAGATTTCAAAGTTATGGCGGTTCCTGTACTATCCTATGGATAATAATTAGGCTATGGACGACAACCAAGAAACAAGAAAGTAAAATATAGGCCCCAGAAATGGCGTTCTTAAGAGGAGTTGAAAGGTGTTCTGAACTTGACCGTGTAAAGAATGAGGCCGTAAGAGAAGAATCACAAGATTTTAACTTGAATGAAAACTTTAAAGATTACAAAAAACGGTGGAAAGAACACTTAGAAAGAATGTCAGGTTCCAGAGTGGCCAAATAAGTCTGGAAATATAAACCTATAGGACACAGTTGTGTGTGGGTAGACCCAGGCTGGACGATCTTTCAAGACGGAACACCTTGCATATGCCGTGTTGTGATGAGATTGATGATGATGGTTATCATCATCATCTCATATTATTCATACCATAGTTATTATGGTATGAATAAAATATTTAGGCTAATGCTGCCACAATGTGATGTTAAAATTCTATGTGGCTCTGTTAACAAAACAGTGCACCCAAAAAGCAACTGACGAAGAGGAGGACGAAGGAATTTATATAACCTAATCCTTGAAAAGGAGAAGGAGAAGGAGAAGGAGAAGGAGAAGGAGAAGGAGAAGGAGAAGGAGAAGGAGAAGGAGAAGGAGAAGGAGAAGGAGAAGAAGAAGAAGAAGAAGAAGAAGAAGAAGAAGAAGAAGAAGAAGAAGAAGAAGAAGAAGAAGAAGAAGAAGAAGAAGAAGAAGAAGGAGAGAGAGTGTGACAGACAGACAGAGAGGGTTAGAGAGAAGTGCACTTGGATCCACACTTCACCCAAGTTATTAAAATTGTATAGCTCTGACGGTTTCATATTTATAATCATTATCTACTTGGACAGTTAAGAAACAACATCTCAGTGAGATTGAAATTTAAATTTCTGAAATGAACTTGGCAATTAAGCGATACGCTTAAGTATCACAATTATTAACACGTTTAACGTGTTAGATCGTTGTTCCTCGCAGTTGCGCTCACCTCACAGGTCCTGTACCACTCAAGACGTAACGTCAAGTTATGAATCCAAATAAGTGTTGACGCCTAATTTTTGAAACTAAAGGTTCTCCCGCAAATCCGCCTGCCTGCATAAAGCGGTCCTGAGGTTTCGTCAAGTTTTGGAAAGTTTCGCCATCGTTCGTTGATCGGACACGATAGACTCCTACAGACATGCAATTTGTTCTAGCACGATCCTGCACGTCCCTTTGGTTTGTAGTAGAAAACATACGGAATGTGATAAACGAATGCGAAATGAGGAGAAATATGGCTACCGATGACGACACTACTACCCTACTACAACATGTGCGTCTCAAGTGGGAAACGTTGTCCGTACTTGCGCATTGGACGCCATTCGCGAAATGAAGACGCATTTGTGAGAGCCCCTTAAAAAAAACCACCCTACAAGTTTTGATAAACTTGATGCTATGTTATCAGTTATCAGATTCAGCGCTAAATAAAGTTACATTCTGACTGCTTTTCAGTTACTTCCACTTCAGCAAGAAATAATTAAAAAGACAATTACTAGGTGTTGTTATAATTAACAAGTTTGCCATTTAAATTTATAGAAAGCTGAAGATTCGACAAAAGTGGGTATGTCGTGGGACTAACGCCAGAAATGAGAACTTCAGTGTCGAGTGGCGAGTGAACTCCGTCAACATGTAGCACGTTGCTCCTATAAGAGAGATTTTTCTATAAAGAATTAAAACTCAAAATAAGAGTGAACTGATAATTAAATCATATGAGGCCATAGTAGTGTTTATATGTACTTTATTATAAGAAAGAGGTATTTACAATGAACATAAATAGAATCATATCACATGTTGTATTATTTTCAGTATCATTTTCTATATTCGTAACTCAAAGTTTCTTGCAGCAATTATAATATTGTGATATTGTTCAATATGATTTCTTTTGCAAGTAGAGTATTGAAGGTTAGAAACAACAAAACGCAATACTCTACTTGCAGAAGAAACCATATTGAACAATATCACAATATTTTTAGTATGCATACATATACAAACAGTGTGTCCCAAATAATTTTTTTTAATGTAACAATACGACTTAAACATATATTTAATTGAAAAGTAGAATGTGATAGGCACAGTATAAGAATTCAATTTTTTACAAATTACAAAATAGCTAAGTTACTAAATCGAATTTTGAAACATAAAAAAACTTCCAGCCAAATACAACGTAAAAACCAAAATGGAATTCACGGATCAACTAAAACACGTACGAAGTAAACAAAGTAAATTATACTGTTTCGACATTTCAAACACGTACCTGAACATTCTCATTGTCGATACAATAAATATTATCAATAAGCAAAGGTTGTCACTGATTTTGAATTGTTTTTATGAATTAAACAACTGCAAAGTTGTGTAAATATTGTTACGACGGTCTACTTGACCGTCGTAGGTAGTGGAAAACAAAATACAAGGCACCAATTAAGCCACTAATCACCAACTTTAATTTTCACAGTTAAACAGTTCGTAATTAACAAAACAGTCCCTTGCAACAAATCGAATAAAAATTGTTCACACCCAATAAAATGTCAACTAATATTAAAACACAATTTTATTACAATGATACCGCCCGATTATAAAACTTAACACTTCACTAATAACCACTTCAACGTACACAGTAATATCGCTTGTAATCGCCCGACAATAACTCTCGAACCGCACTATAAATATATCGCAACTATAACTGAAAACTAAGGCCGCTGCCGCCAAGTATTTATACGATGCTCACAGACCAGAAGATTCTAAATTGTGTATTAGCGCCAGTATGTACGGCGTAATTAATTGCGGCCTTGACACAGTCCGCGCGGCTGGCGGCTTCGAGAAAAGCCTCGCGAATGCGTTGAGAATCACGTACACCACACAGATTCCGTTGAATTCAACTGGAACATTCGATAAACACGTAGATTGTTCTGTGATGTCGTAACAATATATTACGCTAATTATAAACTAAGTACAAGAAAAGGCTTCCAAAAGTATTCTGCTCGATATCTCAGCGTATGACTACATATTCCTTCATCATAAATAAAATTATTTTTAATATTTACGCCATTCTTGTAATAGCATTTAAACATTTATAATATGCTTACTTTCTATAAAATATTACGCTTTGCCTAAAGCACACATATTTGTGGCTGTGGGGGAAAATTTGGTAGCTGTGTAGGGAAAAGAAGTCTGATTAACATGGCAAAACTGCTTTATCGTTTCACCTATTTCATTTTGTCTACTTTGTTACATGTTACTGCTCTCGGAGCGCGAGGTGTACGGGAATGAGTGGAGCACCAAGTCCCGTATATGAAGTTCTCAATTCAATAATCGTATTGACATTAATAAACCAGACGACGAAGGAAAAATAATACCACTAATGCCTGGCCTCCTTTAATTTTTGCCTCTTCTTATCTCTGCCCACTGCTGTTTTCTTCCAATTTCTTATTCTCAGTTCTCGTCCAGTCTTTGCCACTACCTACATCAATGTTTTCTCACGGTCAGCCTTTTAGCATTCCCCATCCAGTTGCCTTGTAATGCTTTTATCAGGTTTCTTCCATCCCCACAACGTGGCCGGCCCATCTCAACCGTTGCTGTTTGATAAACTTTAATAAGCGTAATTCCTTCCACACGTGGTATAATTCCTGATTGAATTTTATTCTCCAGCGTCCATTATCTTTTACCAGTCTTAATAATCATCTAAGGTTTTCCCTTCATAGATGTTTATCTTTTCCTTAAATCTCTCATTAAGACTGACAAACTCATGTTTACGTAAATCTCGTATTCTACTTTATTCCTTATATCTCATCATGTCATGAGGAGAACATTTTGATTACCGACTGATTTTTGTTGAACAGTTTTAATAAATTTTTAATTTTTTGTTGTCTGCACGTGCAGACTACGTGGGTTCTACTTGCTCGAAAGGTTCTGTTTTGGCTGATGGAAGTCCGTAACCTGTATAGTAACCCGCCATAAAATCCTGCGTTCAAAAATCGCGTTGGATCCTAGTATTTTGTAAATATTTAAAACGGAAATATAAAGTTGACATAATAGAATCGTGTACTGAAATACGAAAAGGCTTTACAATTTGAACAAGGCTGACAGTCAGCAAACCTGAGCACGACACGTAATTATCAATGGTCGTCTGTCTATAAATATGCAAATTATATTATTGTGTTTGCGGGCGAAGTACAATACCCAGCTTCCGTGCAGTGTCAATAATGTACCACAATCAGTTCAGGTGTGAATCCAGTCTACATCTGTTGTATCTTGTACCTTGTTATCACAAATCCTTACCACGTAAACGAGAAAATAACTTTTTGACTTGAACGGCTGATATACTCAAATCAATTTATTACAAACAATTAATGAGGAAAGAGGTGACAAGAGGCGTAGAAAAAGCAATTTTAGAAGCGAAAAGAACTTAGACACTCCCCAAACTCCAATAACATTATCAACTGAAAACACTTAAGAAGAGAAGGAGGAGAGAGAGAGTGAATTCACACTTCACCAACAGAATCATCCGTTTATAACGGTTTAGGCCTCTATTACACTACGAAACTGATTGTATGCAACTGACTTCAAGTCTAAATGAAACTAGTTGCATGGTAGTAAAAACTGGTTGCAACTGCTCTCTAGTCAATTACAGAGTAAACATGGCCTCTATACTAATATTATAAAGAGATAGAATTTGTTTGTATCGTTGTCTGGGCTAACCTCAGAAACTACTGATCCGATAAAAAATTTCTTTCACCACCGTGTTCCTTGAAGTTTGAGGATGGTTTTAGACATAAATTTGAACTAATAACTTTAATAGTTTTCAAGAGCAGAGATTTAAAACGGTCCCATGTCATGAAATTTTTGTTTGGATGTAGTGAAATTTTTAACATGCAATAATTTTTCATTCTATAAGAGATAGCTATATGGTGTCAGCGAGTGAAATTTAGAAAAAATTACAAATTTTATTTTGGTTTTTGTTTCAGTAAAATTCCCCTTTTTGTTTTTGAGATATTGGCCGTGTGTAAAAAATTGTGTATGTTGTGTCCTTCCCATGTAATGAACTTTCTTTGTTTTCTACAGAATGCGCGCGCAGCAGAGTTGCGTGCAATCGGTTGCATAGTGTAATAGGCTACATTTGAATCAATGCTCCACAACGAGTGCGTGAAACTGAAAGTTGCACAAGCAGTTACAAAGGTTGCAACTGTTTTGCAATCGATTGCAAGCTGTGCAACCGATTGCAGTAAGTGTAATACGCTACATTTAAACCAATACTCCACAACGTCTTTTGCAATCAGTTGCGTAGTGTAATAACAGCCTTAACTCGAAACACTATCCGTTCATAATTTTATAACTTGAAACTGGTGGCTCAAGTTGTCTCAATTCCTTCATTAAAAAAATTTAATCTATAGCCCTCCAACTTACACTGAAAAAATTATCTTATCCTACTTTCTGTCACCAGACGCGGATCCAGGGGGGCGGAATGGGAGAAATCTCCCCCCCCCCAATGGTCACATCAGACAAAATTGTTTTTGTTGTTTTGTGATTGTAAATACAAGACAACATTCATATCACGTTATGTAGGTTAATTGTTTTTCTCTAAAATTACCTTACCTAAATTGCAACTGTTCCTTATCACCATGTTAATTTTCTTTGATACATAACTTAAATGCGTCGTGTTTACTGTTAACTGTAAGTGAATGAACGGACAAACAGACATGATTTTATACCTGTATGTTAATCAATTTTTTTTGAGCCTCCAGGTGGTCTAGTGGCTAACGCGGGCGATTGATGCTCTCGTGGTCCCGGGTTCAATTCCCGGCGGAGGCGCTCCATACGGCGTGCACTCAGCGTCGTGAGGCAAACTGAGTAGGGGCTGAGATAACAGCGCCGCCTCCTGCCCGTGAATACCGCAACTAGCGGCTGGTGGCGCGTAGTACTAGCCATACACCGTCACACTAACACAAAAAGCTGCGCGGTACGCCTTGGTGCTTAACGGACTGTGGAGGGGAGGTTTATTTATTTTATTTTATGTTAATCAATTTACTGTGTTGGTAGTAACGCACTGTACTTTTACCTGCACTCATTCCAATCATTCATACTGTAGACCGTTAAACAATTGGCCAACTTTTTATATTCTCCCCAAAAGTCAACTCTCCGCCCCTCAAATTGCTTACTGGATGCGCCCCTGCCTGTCATGCTTTTGCTTTGAATAAGTTATACTCTGCTCATCGTCGTGTACACCTATAAATGTAATGTAAATAGCGACGTGCGTTTTATTTGCAACGAAATTGTAACGTCATGTAAGAAAAGTCAACGTCCGTTTGAATACTATCACTGCACGTTAAATACTATTAAAGAAACTGATGCACTTAAAATACGGAAAGGAAATAAATCTGGATTTAGAGACGAATTTACACTAGCCATTTACAAAGTTTCCACTGTTACCACTGTTAACGGTTCTATCCCACCTCTGACACCACCGTTACGACGGTCTGTCTGATCGTCGTATGGTACAATGGAAAACAAAATACAAGACACCAATTACGTCACACCAGCTTTAATTATTACAATTAAACAGTTTGTAATTAACAAGACCGTCTCTTACAACAAATCAAATAAAAATTGTTCACACGCAATAAAAATGTTAACTGATGTACAACACAATTGTATTACAATCGTACCGCACAATTATAAAACACGTAACACTCCGCCACAATACGTCGAAGCGCACTGTAATAATTCGCAACTCAAACACGCTGTGTAATCGCCCGATAATAACTAACTTGACCGTCGCTGAATGGCTGTATTTATACCCAGCCGAAAATCCAGAACATTCCACATAATACTCATCAGCAATAAAGGAAAACATTAGAGCGTAATTCATTGCGACCTTGACAAAGTGCGTGCGGACGCGCGAATTCTGCCACAGTCTAGCAAATGCGCTGATAATCACGTACGCACACACATTGCAGCCGGATTCCACTGGAACATTCGATAAACTTGTACAACGTTCAGTATTACGTAACACTTTTCCGCATTACGTAACAATATACTTTACAAATATTTCGGTAAACGGAACTACAGAATTAATTAAAAATAATAGGTTAAAGATGTTTAAGAGTAACAACTAATAGAATTTTTACCAGTACGCGTAAAACAGAATTATTTTAGATTCAATAATAGATACTATGCTTATATCTAATATAAGGCACTACGTATTGGCGGTCGTTTTGGTCTTGATAATGGTGATGATAAAGAAATATCCAGGAATAAGGAGACCGCTTGCAAACAGCCCTAAAAAGAACGCTGATAGTGATGTGCTATGTGTGTGTGTGTTAAAAACTGATTCACTTAAAAATACGGAAAGGAAACAAATCTGGGTTTAGAGACATAAATGATTAGAACAACAAAAAGAGAACAACTCTTGAAGCGGATAGAATGTAGGGCACCGTCTTGCCCTTGGAGTGGGAAATTGCTCCAAAGGCGGATGAGCCTGTCAAGGTCGACGGCATAGGATGCGGAAGGCATAAACAAACTGTGGTATCAAAGACGCTTGCGATTTCCTTAGTTCCACTGCGCTATTCTCTCAAGTATGGTAGCTCATGAGAAGAAATATTCTAGAGCAATATACCCACAATCGGATAACGGTTTGTTAGAATGACAAGAATGAAGGCGTTGTTAATATATTTTTTGAGGGAAAAACTGTAGAACTAGTGAGCTCATTTAAGCATTTGGAGAGTACGGTGACACTGAACGGAAGCCGTACGGAGGGTATCAGAAATAGGATATTAATGAGAAAGACAGCTTTTAGTAGGGTAAAAGCATTGTTGACAGGATGAAGATTCTGATTGCGATGAGGAATAATTTGTCAAGTGGTTTATTTTAAGTGTGGTTTTAAATGGCAGTAAAACATGATGCATCAAAAAGAAAGAAGAAACGAAACTAGAGCTTTAAATTGTGGTTGCGGCGAAGAACGATTAAAATTAAATGGGCAAATAGAGTGAAAAACGGTTAAGTCCTGACGAGAACAGGAGAGGAAAGAAAAAAACTGCTGAAAGAGAGAAACATCTTGTTTGGGGAATCTACTGCAAGAAACCATCTGCATCTAAGGATCGTAGAGGGTGAAAGGTGGAAGGAATGAAAGGACGGGGAAGAAAGAAAGGTCGGAACGCTTGATGATGTCAAGAACGGAAGAAGCTACAGTCAGATATAGACAAATGCACAGGAGCAAGGAAAATGGAGAGAAACCAGTTGGAAACTGTCTGCATCTAAGCACCATGGATAGAAAGGTGGAAGGAAAGAGAAGACGGGGAAGAAAACAGTTTGGAACGCTTGATAACATCAAAAACGGAAGGAGCTGTAGTCAGATGAAGGTAAATGCACAGTAGCAAGGAAAATGGAGAGCACCCAGTTGGAAATTGTCTGCATCTAAGCACCATGGAGAGAAAGGTGGAAGGAAAGAGAAGACGGGGAAGAAAACAGTTTGGAACGCTTGATAACATCAAAAACGGAAGGAGCTGTAGTCAGATGAAGGTAAATGCACAGTAGCAAGGAAAATGGAGAGCACCCAGTTGGAAATTGTCTGCATCTAAGCACCATGGAGAGAAAGGTGGAAGGAAAGAGAAGACGGGGAAGAAAACAGTTTGGAACGCTTGATAACATCAAAAACGGAAGGAGCTGTAGTCAGATGAAGGTAAATGCACAGTAGCAAGGAAAATGGAGAGCACCCAGTTGTAAACTATCGTAGTCAGTTTTACTAAACAAGTGACACCGAAACGGCATGAAATTGTAGTTCAGTACGAAGCAGCAGCTTTTCAGCAACAAAGTTGAAGTGACGAAGATTGCTAATACGAAAACCTGATTGTGAATTAGATTAATGCAGACTATAGTAGGTATTTGTTTGACTTGTTTTATCTATTTGATTTTTCATTTGATCTTATAATTTTACGTAGGGTGCTTTTGAGATATTTGACTTTAGATGTGTATTTATAAAAATAGGCTTTTTTAAAATTCTATAATAAGGAAATAATTCTAAAAATACGGTAACAAATTGACAGTAATTGAAGTTTGATGAATATGTTTGTGGTGCCAGTGTTGGTTTTCACTGTGCGTAGTTCAGATATTGGAGTTCCTTAATATTACAGTTAACTTGAGCCCAGCATTAAGTTTTCTATTAGTTTCAACACTTTTGTCCTTACTTAATAATGAGCTTCGCCTTCTACTTTTGTTTTTTTCCAGCGCGTTCCTTGAACTTATTGGATCGGTAAGTAAAGAAGTAAACAAGAAGTACAAACTAGAAGTAAAGAATTACAAAATTCTAGAAGTAAAATTTGTACCATATCAGGTAAAATATTTATGTGTAATGTATGAAATAAGGAAAATAAAGCAATAGTAAAGTTTTGCAAACTTTCCAGTGAAAAAGTTAATTTAATTAAACTCTGGCAGTGTAATATAAATACAGTTTGTCGATAAAGGAGAAAAAATATTACATTTTTAAAAATAATAACAACATTCAATTCTTTTAGCTTTTTCCTGGTGGCACTTTATGTTTTGTTATTTAACTTTCATATTATTATGGCCTAACAAAATACTATACAACAGGATAGAAAAAGTATTAGCACAATATAAATGCGCTTTAGGATTGTATAGAATAAAGTAGTTCTTGGCATAATGTTTCCTGTAACGTAAAGTCAGATAAGTGCACATCGTATCGAGTCTCGAGTTACATAAAATAATATTGACCTTCAAAGGATGTCGGTCAGTAGAAATTTACGGACTCCTCTGAATGCAATAAAATATTACAATGGTGACAAGGCTTTCCCTAATAGAATTAACGTGAATGTGTGTGGTTGGAGAAGAGACAAGTGTTTAACAATGTAAAAGACAGCAGTTGCTTTCCGATTCAAGCGCTAACTTGGAAAATTTATGAGGTCTCATATATTTACTACTCTTATATCTTTTTCATACGCATAAGTTGACTTTCTTCTTTATTTAAATAACATTTGAAAACAATTTTGTGAATTTTTCTTAAGTCCTTAATCCATAATGCGTAATAGTATTTTATGTACAGTAGATATGTTCACTTTTCGAAAGTCATACACGACATGAAAGTAAGTACATTTAATTCAATTCATGTGCAGCTTATATTTTCTCTAATTGACAATATATAGTGTCTGTTGTTAACTGACAACGTCTTTAAACAAACTTTAAATGTTTTACTCTTCTATAAATATTTCAATTGTTTACAAGTCGTCGTAACGATATCTACAGGTTTTCAGCGTACACGAGTGCCCACCACTGAGTGAAACCAATCAGTGCAGTAGAAATTGTATTTGAATTGTTTCTCTTACAAACATTGTAGCAATACTGATCTTGATGAAAAGACTTTTGACTTTGTTTTAATATGGAGTTTAAAGTTCACAGAATATGGTAAGTATATATTACAAAATTGTTTAGCTTGTAATTTAGGGTTTAAGTCGTAACAATAGGGAACTAGTATGTATCCATAAAATTATGAATCTTTTATTTATTTCTGTTACAAAATAATGTTTACTTTATAAAAAATATAAAAGTACATGAAATTACTGGAGATAATAAAATTCACATTAGATACCAACTGATTGTTTTATACTGAAAATGCCATGTTAATATTACCCAGACTACTCAATGTCGTCGTAGTCCTTCAGTCTTCGACTGGTTTGTACCCTCCCCGCATATACCCGTGGTGCGTGTGGTACTGATTCTCTCACAGGTATATGGGACCTAAAGTTTAACGCCGGATCCGAACGGCATAGTTGGGGAAGGTTTATACTAAGCAGGATACCTCTCGCTGGTTTGCCTTTGCCTTGAGAGGGGGAACGGTCGTATCTAAATCAGATGGCCCCCGGCGGGAATTGAACCCGCGCCGACAGCGTAGCAGCGCCACACGCTAGCCACTACGCCACGACCGCTCCCTACTCAATGTACAACTAGATTATTAATAATAACTTAGTATTAGTGGTTATATTCTAAAAAATCTAAATTTTAGAAACAAGGTACGTCGAGATACAAAATAAAAGTTCTACAAAGTTATGGCAGTCCCTGTTCTGTCCTATGGGTGTGAATTATGGACAACAACCAAGAAAGTAAAATACAGGCCTCAGAAAAGGTGTTCTTAAGAGGTGTTCTAAATTTGACCGTATAAAGAATGAGGCCATGAAAAAGTTACAAGTTTTTAAACTCGAATTAAAAAAATAAAGATTAAAAACTTTATAATTTCTCTGTATAATAGAGAATGTAACAGAATTCAAATCTAGTTCAGAAAGAATATCTCCTCTAACAATTAAATGTAAAAACAAAAAATACACACTTGTTAACTGTGTAACGTCACAGAACGTTCCATAAAGGAAATCATTTACATAGCAATTTATCATAAGAGGAAAGTGAGGTGAACAGTATCGAACCCAAGTAGTCCTAAAAATTGTGTAATATTGTCTAATAATTATTACTACTGACATGAAAAACGACCAGACTATGACTAAGACACAAACCCCATATATATTATTAAAGTGAATAACAGTGAAAAAACCATAAGATACTATAAGAGAGACAAATAATGTCAGGATCAACCAAAATGAAGTCATTAATTATTAAGTTTAGTAACTCTGAATAGAGTATAAAGAACTATTTATTGTGAATGAATGGACATGATCCATTATTATATTATGTAATGTAAATAAAATAAATGTATTAAATGACTTAAATACATTATTAGAAAGAATCTAAGTTAAAATAAAAATTATATAATTGTTATGACAAAAAATATTAATGTGTTGGATTTGAGACCAAACACTCAGATTTTATGTAAAAATTAATTATTATCAAATTGAAATAAAAACTATATGTAATTGTCAAGCAGACAAAAATGAACAATTTATCTTAAATAACGAAAGCTGTCAAATGAATAAAAGTCAGTCAAAATAGCCAAAAACAGTATTAACTAAAAACATGTGGCAGGCATATAATATTATGTGATTTATGAATTTAATGTTGCCAAAATGCAACCAAATTGCATTAGAAAGTTGAAATATAATATAAAGCGACTATACTAATATATTTGACTAACTTTAACATTGTAATAGTCGAGTTAGCAAAATATTTACCTATACCATGTATGGCTGGGTCCAATCAACCAGTACAAAAAATAGTCATATCTGGCTAAATATTTACAAAATGTTGACAAAAATAAAAGAGAATGGTACAATACTTCAGTATACCATAAAAACGGACAGACTCAGTTAAAAATAAGATCAATTATGAAAGAATATAACTAATAAGAGTGAGATTTGTCACACTATGGAAAAGGACAACCCAAACCAAACCAATATGATGCTATGTTATCCTGCAATAAGGATAATATGTATAAAGAGTAAACAGGTATCACAAAAGACAGACAATGCAATAAACTCTTAGTGTACGCTAGTGAAATCCTATATATGGTAAAGAAAGAGACTAATTATTGTGTTATAACATTGACAACAACCTAGGCCATAGGCATGGACCATATAAAATTGAAATTACCTTTGTATTATATATATTAAAATTTGTTTGTTTTGTTATAGGAAGATAGTAATATTATGTGTTCATATTGTGGAAGAAACATAATAGCTTCACAACAATTTTTTGTTATAAAAATTCAATTTCAATGACAACAACCCAAGGTGAGAGTTGTATATTGTGTTACTTATTAGAGTTAATTTATTTAAAAACCAATCATAATTAGTATCATTAGATTCAGTTGAAAACAGAGAATTCAAATGTAATAATGGCATGCAAATTGTGAGTACTGATGTAAAACTGTTTGACAAATACCAGAGTAATTTTTGAAATATCCTTAGTGTGAAGAATAAGAAATTTGTTCTAAAAGCTTCGACGGAAATTAAATTTGTTCCATGACGTTCCATTTCTTTATTCTCGAACATTCTAGAAGGAATTTTTACACAAATATACCGGAAGTTCATGAACTCAATCAGCCTGACTTAGTATAAAAGAGAGACCAATTTCGACCCAAAAACACTTGAAGCTTGAAATCCAGAACAGACGCATCACCCACGACACTGATCAACGCAGCCAAGGCGAAACCGAAGGCGAGAAATCGACACAAGACACGAAGAAAGGCTTTTCCCGTACTTTGACAAATAGACTGACTTAACCTCTACAAGAATCTACGCCAATGTGTTGCTGAAATAGAGCAGCAACACGGCACATTTTAATAGAAATCACGCAGCCAGAACGTCAACGGCCCAGGAGGGACTAAAATTTTAAATAGAAAACCAATTCTGCTGTGTTCGCAAAGAGAAACTGACTTGACAAAAAACTTCCATAACGTATTACATACACAAAGCCTTTCTCGCTACTGCAAGGGTGTCAGCGCTGCGACGGCCAATTTGGAAACCAACGCGAAACAGCTGACCTGTGAAAGGCGGGATTCGAGAGAAAATCTACTGCCAAACCGTTTCACAAAAAGTGCGGAAATTGTAAATGATCGCATTTTTGACTTAAAATAAATTCAGTGCATACATGAAGAGGCGAGATTGAAAAACTACCCGAGAGGAGTGTCCAGTGCGAGATTAATTAACCATTGGAACGTGAGTTACCAAAATTAAAGTCATTTTTTTTACCTGGTTAGATTTGTCACACAGTTGTACTACACATGCCACACACACCTTCAAATCACTTAATTTTTTTTGTAAAGCATCTTATTGATATGTCTTGGTAGTTCAAAGGAGTCACGTCCTGAGAGTAAAGATTTTTTCACGTATTAAACTCATGCTTTTCAACTGAGTAAAAAATTGAAAATACTAGCCGATACTTGATTGGATAAATAAAATTGTCAATAATAATAATAACTTATGAATTTTTTTGTAACTGCAATTTTATAATTTTTTCATGAATGTTAGTCCTTCAGACGATTTGTTTTTGAAGAATCATTAAACTTACCTTATTTTTTCAAACTAAACTGACTTGTTTACATTTTTTCATAGAAGTAAGATTTAAAAATTTTAATTTCTTTAATAATCACATTTTTTTCTTGGAACAAACGATTCCAAGTGGCGCCCACAAAAAACATAGTATTAAGTTGTGTTACAGGACTACATCACCGCAAAGGATCCAGTCACCGGTAAGTACCAAAAAGTGCGCGGAGGTAACGCCCGACATTTTACAACACATAACAACCCATACACACTTTGCTATTTGTTATAACTTGACGACTCCGACGTGAGGTTGTTGAAGAAGGTACACAATTTCTAATTGTTATAACTGCCACGCATCAATAAATGAAGACAACAGGAAAAATCCACACAAAAAAACAGAAGAATTCTGGGATCTTTTAGAAATTGAAATATCCAGGATCCCCAAATCAAATGTTATAATACTACTGGGAGATTTCAATGCTCAAATAGGCAGAGAGAAGAAATTTGAGAACATCGTAGGGCAATATCCAGCCCACAGAAGAACTAATAAAATGGTATGAGACTAATAAGTTTATGTAAAGTTTCTTAATTGAAATTAATGTCTACTTTCTTCAGAAAGCTTCCAAGAAAGGCTAAACCGTTGGTATCTCCAAACCCGATGTTAGGAGAATTTCAGTTAGATCATGTAGCTATTTCTCAATGAAATATAAAGGAAATTATGAATGTGAAAGTAATAAGAAATGGCGAATTTGATTCTGATCACTACTTGTCTAAAATTAAACTCAAACTCCTACCTAATAAAGTTAATCGAAAATTACAAAGGCTATTAAAGTATAATACAGACTTGCCATAACGGAAGAATCAATAAGAAAATATCAAGAAGAAATTAAAATAGTTAAGCATGGTAACCGGCAAGAGTTATCTACAGAAATCAATAATGTAGGAAAGGTAACATTTGGTTTAGTTAAAAATAAAAGGCAAGTATGGTGGAATGAATTGTGTGAAGAAGCATTAGCAGAGAGAGCAAAAAAATGGAAAAAGTGGAAATGCTGGGGGAAACCTGAACACTACGAGCAATTTAAGCAACAAAGAAAGGAAGCAGCAAGGATAATAAGGGGAACTAAAAGATCTTTTGAAAAATTAAAACTTGTTGAAATGAAGCAAATTTTTATAAAAAATAATTGCCGAGATTTCTATCAGACTTTTAAAAATAAACTAAAGGGTTACCAAACACCAAGTGTTTGTTTTAAAAATGAAAGTGGTGGAAGTGGTCTAAGCAATGCGGAAAATTGTGAAATACTTGCAAAATATTTTGATCAACTTTTAAATTGCCCGGAACCGATTCAGAGGTTAGAACTGTCAGACATTTATGACAATTTAGAAGTGGATACACCTCCGACTACCGAAGAAATTGAAGAAGTAATTAAAACTTTGAAAAATAATAAAGCTAGTGGAGAAGACTTCATATCAGCTGAACGTTTTAAATGGTCTCTACCAAAGATAAAAAATGATCTACAATTAATTTTTGAAGAAATTTGGAAAACAGAAAAAATCCCAGAAGAATGGAAGGTGGCCTTAATACATCCGCTGCATAAGAAGGGTGATAAGCAAGAGGTTAATAACTACAGAGGAATATCTTTACTTTCAGTTGCATATAAAATATTTTCAAAGATTCTATTGAAGAGAGTTGAAACGACATTGGATAGCCATTTGGGTGAATGTCAGGGTGGCTTTAGGAAGGGCAGATCCTGTCCAGAACAAATATTCACTCTGAAGTCAATAATCCGTCACAGGCTACTGAATTCAAAGGAGATCGTAGTAACAATTGTTGATTTCAAAAAGGCCTTTGATTCTGTTGATAGAGAAACTATAGATAAAATAATCCGGGAATTTGGTGTTAAATCTAAATTGGCAAATCTAATCCGTGAAACCCTTACGGACACAGTCTCAAAACTAAAATTCATGGGAGAAATATCTCAATCATTGAAAATAAATACAGATGTAAGACAGAGCGATGGTTTATCCCCAATTCTTTTTAACTGTGTCCTGGAGAAAGTAGTGAGAATTTGGAATGAAAAATTAAAGGAATGCAAAATATCACCAATGATGTTGGGAAGAAGGAACAAACGTATTGAGAAAAAGTGTTTGGCATTCGCAGATGACTTTGCAATACTTTCTGAACATCTGACATCTGCAGTAACACAAGTTTATTTTTTTAGAGGACATAGCCAGTAGAACAGGCTTAAGAATTTCTGCAGAAAAAAAACAAATTTTTCATAAACATTCAAAACGCGCCAAAATTCCTGGTAACAGATATTGGTCGAATAGTGAGGGTTCGAAAATTTAAGTATCTAGGAGAGATAATTCAAGAGAATGGTTTGGAATAATCTGCTATAGAAGAAAGGATTCATAAGGTCGAAAGGGTATATGGTATAACTAAAGACATTTACAATAAAAAGTGCATATCTAAAAATGGAAAAATAAGGAATTACAGTACAGTAGTGAAGCCAGAATGCCTATATGCAAGTGAATGTCTAGACAATTGAATTATAATTTAAACAAACTAGAAATATTGGAAAGACGAATTATTAGGAAAATATTAGGCTCACGAAAATCTTTAGAAGGTTGGAAATTAAGAAGTAATGTTGAAATATATCAAAGTATAGAAAATATAACAGAACCAATGAGAAAAAGAAGACTATTATTTTTTGGATATTTATATAGAATGGACGACAGTAGGTTGACAAAGCAAATCTTGAAATATCTGTGAGGGAAGAAGGCAACATCAAGTTGAATTAAAGAAGTCCAAAAGGATTTAGAAAAAAGTAATATACAAGCAGAAGAAGCAATTGAAGGAGACGTTTTTCGGGCAAAAGTGTTAAAAATGGAGGGAGTCCAGGGTAGGAGAGAGAAAAACGTAGGTTCAAAGTGGACTGAAGACAGGAAGAAGAGACACAGTGAGAAGATGAAAGAATATTGGAAAAAAAGGAAAGAGCAAAGAGTAAAGAATTGAAATTGGCATGTGGTCCTTAGATGGCCGATACGAAAAACAAAGATTCCAAACAACGGTGGAAAGAACACTTGAAAAGAATGTCAGATTGCAGACTGACCAAACAAGTCTAGAAATACAAACCTATGGAACACGGGTGTGTGGGTAGACCCAGGAAGAGATGGCTGGAGGATCTTTGAAACCGGAACAAGCAGCAACTTGCCTATGCTGTGTTGTGAAGATGAAGAAGATGATGATAATGATTGTTATATTCGGAGGCAGAAATTAAACTATTGCACGTCACTATATAGGCAATTTCCGATTAGCACTTTCGAGCCTTTCTGCTCATCATCGGATCGGAAATATCATCAGATGTATTAACAGTATGTTAAGGGGAAAAGATTTTATTAACGCATTCTGACAAGAATGGGTATTTTTTAAAAAGAAATGAGTCTTTTATTGTGTATTAGAACAAGTATGTTAAAAGTTTATTGTTCCCAATTGATTATTGTTATAGCCACCATCTAATCGATCCTAGTGACATAACTAGAGTAAATCAGAATTGCGCATTAGACTGAAGCAATGAATAACGTTTCACCATCCACTTTTACACTTGTAAGACACTGTTACGTAAATGGATCGACTTGGAATTCAACAGAGGTACGATAAAAGTACACGTTTAATATCAGTCAAGTACCATGAACCGTTTATATGTACTTGCTTATTAAAACTAGTCGTGTCATTATCTCTCCCTCACTTTCTTATTCCTCACTCTCTATCTCAATAATTCATTACACAGTATGTACAAAATAATTAGAAATAAGTGGCAAGGCATATTTGTTTATATATGGAGATGTACTGTAACATCACAGGTTGGGCTTTCTGTAGAAGAAGTTACAGAAATTCTGAAGATGAATGATTCTTCACAGGTTTCTGGATGTTAGTCTCTGCCCAGCATAGCGTCCTCTCAATACATGTGTTGCCACAACAGACGATTCCAAGTAAAAACGTTTATTGAGTGTTCTTCAAAATAACTGAAGAAATAGTTTTCAGAATACACGAAATAACTTGTGTAGTCTATGTTTTTAAAATGAATTTTAAAATTCACAGCTCTTTAAATATGTATAATGCTGAGAGTGCTTTAGTGTAATTCATTTGATAGATAATTACATAAAATGACTTTTTTACTGAAATACTGTTAACATCATTCAAGTTAATAAAAAAACCATTAACATTTACTGTATTTACAAAAAATAATATGAATTATAACTAGCGTCTTGTAATACTGTTCATGAATACGAGTTCTTATAATTATAAATGTTACATTTAAAAACATTAAACTGTTAAAAACATTTTTACTAATTATTATTAATACAAATGTTTTTAAAGTTTAATGTGCCTAAATGTTCATTATATAATATTAAGGAATAAATAGTTTTGTTTTTTACTTTTCTGATGCTGGAGGTACAGGACGATACACTATAAATGCGTGGGTCAATTGTATGATATTCCCGATACTGTTTCTCGTTTTCGTGCATTGTTGTCGCTTCTCAGATGTTACTGGCATTCCATTGTTGCTCTAGCACCGTCCTTGGTAAATTAGACACCAACAATTGCGGAAGATCCCTGGAACCTTGGTATATTAGCTTGACGGGCTTCCTGAAGTTGGGCACAACCTTCTTCATTGACGAGTAAATATCGAAACTGTAGACAGTTTCTCATTAAGCACGTCTGTCGGTGCCTCTCCTTGCCCAGCTTCTAGTACCTTGTGTCTTCACAGGTGTTTGGATGTTAGTCTTTGCCCAGCATAGCGTTCTCCTACTTTGTCCCTCCAGCTACACTTTGGTCTGGCACTTCGTCTGTTTTAACGGGGACCATTTCAAAACAAACTTTGGCCGTCTGATAATAATTGACAATTACATTAAGTTTTAACTGGGTGTATTTATAAATCCACTAATAATCAACAGGAAAATATTATATGAGCGAAAGACTAGTAGCCAATTTATTGTTTATAGGGATTGTAGATGTCAATGGTGTATTTTGGTTATTTCTTAAGACTTTAAGCAAAGAGGACATTGTCTATGTCCATTACAAATAACAAAACATCGCGCAAACGTCTCTTTCCTTAATGCGACGTTAAGATTAACACAACTTAGTGAAAACTGATTTACGTAGGTATGAAAAGGACATAGTACAGTTGAGTATTTACTGTTCTAAAGGATATTTTTCTGTTGTAATATAAATTATTCTTTCAGTAACGTTCAAAAGGCTAGTATTTTTACTCGTGATATTCATTGTTGACATAATGCAGGTAAGACGATCAATAAAATAAAAATTCCAAGTTACTTTCTTGCCATCGGGTACATTAAATTATGCACCATTTTCAGCTTGGAAACTATACCAAAGTATGCGACACAACTACCTACACAAACTAACTCCCTACATGAATATTAATGTTTTTACGTTAACAAATTCTGTCGTATTCTGAGTGCAGGATTGATTGATGACCCGTATATGAGACGTGTCGCAAACACCTTATATTCTGTGATAGTAGTTTTCAAATTATTTTGTTGACAAAGAAGTTACAACAGACACGTTATAAATTTAAATTACGTGTGTAATCGTAACTAAGATACTTACCGAGAGTTACTGAAAATCTACATTTTCCATGAATATTCACACAGAATTTTCATTTAAACATTAACAAAATGTTCATAGCGACAGAAAAACAAGCCTCTTAGAACACAAGGACTTTGTTAGACATAAAGCATATTAGTAGTATGTAATATTATTAATATTATTTTAATTTTATTAACATCGGACTTTGTGACTTGAAAATCATGCATTAAATTCATTGTTTCGGGTGTGTTGATGTGTGGGCGAGTCTTGACTTGACGGAGAGGGCAGGAGAGAATAGTGCTTGAAGCAGAGGAGAAATGTGGTTTTGGAGGAGGTTCGCCAAAAGCAGTGGGTTCGAGACGAGTAGTAACGACGACGTTTTTAGTGGATCTAAGACAGAAATGGCTTTTATAATCGCTATAGGCATTAGGGAAACAAGCTTTAGGAGCATGTAGTCTAACACATGCAAAGCATCGTGCAAAACATTCTTGATGGTGAAATGTTGAGGAAGAAGAGGCTGCAGCGGCGGGGAGGTTTGTTGCACTTAGGGAGTGTGATCAGTGAGACGCACTGTTAATCTTATGTCGAGATGAAGAGTACTGCAGGGGACAGGAATATGTTGATACAGCAACAAGGCTTTGCTTTAAGGTAAAAGGAACTAACGTTTCACTCAGAATTTGATGTCACAATTTAAAAAAAAAAGTGTAATTGTTCACTTTAAGGTTTAAGGAATTTTAATTTTTAAAAATACTGCTTTGTCGAGATGAAAGATAAATACATGGCATTTGACACGCGTTGATTATTCCAGACACGCTTGAGACGGATCCAGACACGCATTCCAGACGATTGTCGATTACTCAACCGACACTCGTTCTGCGCAGTGTGTACAAGGCCGGACACTGACGCATTTCAGAATGGCTGTAACTTTAGTAATTTTTCTCGACGCGTCATCCGAAAAGAGACAGATTTCTCAGCAGGGTATAAATAAGCATCCATCGGCCGACCAACTTCAGTTTAGACCTGGAGATATTACAGTGTGGTTTGAAATGAATGATATTGTGATTTGCGGTTAAGTGGTATTGTGTTAGTGCGAAATTGTAATAAGGTGACATTTATTGTTTTCTGTTGGACAAATTTTAACTTGAAGAATTGTATAAGAACGTATTTGTTTATCGGTAACTGTAATTAATGTTGTAATTAGAGACGTCATTTGTTGTCGATTATTCTGTTTTTGCCGTACAACACGACGGTCCGTGCGTTGGTGGCAGAAAGTGGAATAGGACCTTTATTAGTGGAAAGGTATATTCAACTTCTTGGAATTATTTAAAATTAATTATAGTGTACTAAATAGAATTTAATTAATGATAATAAATTAAAAAATGGAAACCAATCAGATGATGGGAGCTCCAAGCGTTGCTGCTGCAAATACAGGAACGATAAAATGAAGCACGCAGACTGGACGCGGATGAAAAAGAAAGACGACAGAAAAAATTTCTCAGTGAATTTCTTTCGTCAGATGATTAAAACAAATTACGTATAATTTACACACTGTTACGTGTAAGCATACATAGGTTTACATATACTTACATAAGCATAACAGTCGATTATATTGTTACCGCGGTGCGCACCAACAACACCGCGTGTGTTCCGCGTTCATATATTTTATATTTATTTACGACATGTATATATATATACTAGCAAAATACCCGTGCTTCGCTACGGAGTTTCACGTTGTACGTAATTGTACAATTATTGCTCGCTTAATAGTATAGGATTATATAGATTGTACAAATTCTCAACTCTTAGTTTGTTTATTTACATTCATAGCAACAGCTATTTATTATTTATTTCGAGACAATCGTTAGAGCCGTTTCCGAGAAAAAAAGGACATACATTTATTAATTAATTTAACTTCGAAATTTTCTTGACTATAAGAACCTGCAAACAACGAAGTTTTTTCAATTTAAAACAATGATTAAAAACTCAGAACTAATTGCATTCGGGGTTTCCAATAAACTGAGATGTCAACCACTTCATTTACAAAGTATGCAATTCCCGCGATAAATTTCATTATTTGGTTTTCCCCCTTAGGAATGAAAGTTTTTAAAACAGTTTCTTAGTGAGCACCTAAGACCTATGATGAAGCTACGTTCAAAGTTTCATTGATATCCATTTAGTGGTTTCAGAGATATCGTGATCTGTGAGTCAGTCAGTGGTATTTGGCTTATATAGATATCTATATCTAGCCGATTTACCCAGCGTTGCTCGGGTTCATAATTTATTCATAGGCTCATAGGCACCTATTCTTGTTCTAACGTTATATTACTTGTATATTGTATAATGTTCCTTATATTGTTACGTTCGCATTCTCACTGGAGGAATACTCTGTAGCGCACCTGTTTAAGAACATGTCATAAACTGTATTCTTATATCTGGAGAAGAATTCTGTTGCACGTGATGCTCCTGCTCGATTTCTAACTCTGGGAGAGGGCGAACAGCTAAATTAGTTTTCAATAAAATGTCTACAGTACTTGCACGCGCTGCGTATTTACAGTCTTTTATAATTCATTGTGTTAATGTTGAAATAAGGCATTTGTTAAATTAGTGTCTCCTAAACTTATTCTAACAATACAATACCTCTATAGATTTCAGCTTATCAATTTTTAAATTCAAACTGAAGCAAGTGCATTTATATTGTCTGAACACTATGATCTGAATACATTTGCTATCAAAACTTTGTTTTATATACTCGCTTATAACTTACTTCGATCTTAACTTATCCACTTTTAAATTCAAACTGAAACAACTCTGAATTCACACACTGTTAAGAAGTTTCTTAAGATGCATACACCACCTTTGATATCATAACCTATATCTTTATTTATAAGAACCGTGGACTCTGGCCCCGCCGTCTTTCGCGGGATCCGACCTAAGACTCCCCGAGTTCCGTGGATGAACTCCGGGGAAGACCCGTCGGACGACTCCCGCGCTATTTCCAACGCGGGAGACTTCCACCGATGCTATGGTAACCAGAATCTATTCTATTGGGTTGCCATAGTAACCAGATCTAATAGTTTTTAAGACCCAAAGGACCCCCCAAAGGATCGTATCGAAAAATCACTTGTCCTATGTTGGTTCTCCCGTTGCGTAAAATATTTGTGCCAAGTTTGGTTGAAATCGGTCCAGTGGTTTAGGAGGAGATGTGGAAGACCCCAAAGAACCCCCCCAAAGGACCCCATCGAAAAAGCACTTCACCTATGTTGGTTCTCCCGTCGCGTAAAATATTTGTGACAAGTTTGGTTGAAATCGGTCCAGTGGTTTAGGAGGAGATGTGAAAGACCCCGAAGAACTCCACAAAGGACCCCATCGAAAAAAACACTTATCCTATGTTGGTTCTCCCGTCGCGTAAAATATTTGTGCCAAGTTTGGTTGAAATCGGTCCAGTGGTTTAGAAGGAGATGTGGAACATACATACATAGATACATACATACAATAGGGTGGGGGGGGTTGCCCCTTAGGAGTGAAAGTTTTTAAAACCGTTTCTTAGGGAGCACCTAAGACCTATGATGAAGCTATGTTCAAAGTTTCATTGACATCCATTCAGTAGTTTTTGCTCTACGTTGATTCTATGTCAGTTAGTCAGGCAAACGTCCCCCCCTTTTTTCCCCTTTAAAGGTCGAATATCCAAAAATCCCTTCTTAGCGGATACCTACATCACATAAGGAACCTACATGCCAAATTTCAAGTTTCTAGGTGTTATAGTTTCGGAGATTTCGTGATGAGTCAGTGAGTGAGTCAGTGGTATTTCTCTTTTATATATATAGACTAGCAAAATACCCGTGCTTCGCTACGGAGTTTCACGTTGTAGGTAATTGTACAATTATTGCTCGCTTAATAGTATAGGATTAGATAGATTGTACAAATTCTCAACTCTTAGTTTGTCTATTTACATTCATAGCAAAAGCTATTTATTATTTATTTCGAGAAAATCGTTAGAGCCGTTTCCGAGAACAAAAAGGACATACATTTATTAATTAATTGAACTTCGAAATTTTCTCGACTATAAGAACCTGCAAACACGAAGTTTTTTCAATTTAAAACAATGATTAAAAACTCAGGACTAAATGTATTCGGGGTTTCCAGTAAACTGAGATGTCAACCACTTCATTTACCAAGTATGCATTTCCCCCCGCTATAAATTTCAGTATTTGGTTTTTTGCCCCTTAGGAGTGAAAGTTTTTAAAACCGTTTCTTAGTGAGCACCTAAGACCTATGATGAAGCTTTGTTCAAAGTTTCACTGATATCCATTCAGTGGTTTCAGAGATATCGTGATCAGTGAGTCAGTCAGTGGTATTTGGCTTATATAGATATCTATAGCTAGCCGATTTACCCAGCGTTGCTCGGGTTCATAATTTATTCATAGGCTCATAGGCACCTATTCTTGTTCTAACGTTATATTACTTGTATACTGTATAATCTTCCTTATATTGTTACGTTCGCATTCTCACTGGAGGAATACTCTGTAGCGCACCTGTTTAAGAACATGTCATAAACTGTATTCTTATATCTGGAGAAGAATTCTGTTGCGCGTGATGCTCCTGCTCGATTTCTAACTCTGGGAGAGGGCGAACAGCTAAATTAGTTTTCAATAAAATGTCTACAGTACTTGCACGCGCTGCGTATTTACAGTCTTTTATAATTCATTGTGTTAATGTTGAAATAAGGCATTTGTTAAATTAGTGTCTCCTAAACTTATTCTAACAATACAATACCTCTATAGATTTCAGCTTATCAATTTTTAAATTCAAACTGAAGCAAGTGCATTTATATTGTCTGAACACTATGATCTGAATACATTTGCTATCAAAACTTTGTTTTATATACTCGCTTATAACTTACTTCGATCTTAACTTATCCACTTTTAAATTCAAACTGAAACAACTCTGAATTCACACACTGTTAAGAAGTTTCTTAAGATGCATACACCACCTTTGATATCATAACCTATATCTTTATTTATAAGAACCGTGGACTCTGGCCCCGCCGTCTTTCGCGGGATCCGACCTAAGACTCCCCGAGTTCCGTGGATGAACTCCGGGGAAGACCCGTCGGACGACTCCCGCGCTATTTCCTACGCGGGAGACTTCCACCGATGCTATGGTAACCAGAATCTATTCTATTGGGTTGCCATAGTAACCAGATCTAATAGTTTTTAAGACCCAAAGGACCCCCCAAAGGATCGTATCGAAAAATCACTTGTCCTATGTTGGTTCTCCCGTTGCGTAAAATATTTGTGCCAAGTTTGGTTGAAATCGGTCCAGTGGTTTAGGAGGAGATGTGGAAGACCCCAAAGGACCCCCCAAAGGATCGTATCAAAAAAACAATTGTCCTATGTTGGTTCTCCCGTTGCATAAAATATTTGAGCCAAGTTTGGTTGAAATAGGTCCAGTGGTTTAGGAGGAGATGTGGAAGACCCCAAAGGACCCCCCGAAGGATCGTATCGAAAAAACACCTATCTTATGTTGGTTCTTCCGTTGCGTAAAATATTTGTGCCAAGTTTGGTTGAAGTCGCTCCAGTGGTTTAGGAGGAGATGTGGAAGACCCTAAAGAACCCCGAAAGGACCCCATCGAAGAAAACACATATCCTATGTTGGTTCTCCCGTCGCGTAAAATATTTGTGCCACGTTTGGTTGAAATCGGTCCAGTGGTTTAGGAGGAGATGTGAAAGACCCCGAAGAACCCCCCAAAGGACCCCATCGAAAAAAAACACCTATCCTATGTTGGTTCTCCCGTCGCGTAAAATATTTGTGGCAAGTTTGGTTGAAATCGGTCCAGTGGTTTAGGAGGAGATGTGGAACATACATACATAGATACAATGGGGGGGGGTTGCCCCTTAGGAGTGAAAGTTTTTAAAACCGTTTCTTAGTGAGCACCTAAGACCTATGATGAAGCTATGTTCAAAGTTTCATTGATATCCATTCAGTAGTTTTGCTCTACGTTGATTCTATGTCAGTCAGTCAGTCAGGCAAACTTCCCCCCCCTTTTTCCCCCTTTAAAGGTCGAATTTCCAAAAATCCCTTCTTAGCGGATACCTACATCACATAAGGAACCTACATGCCAAATTTCAAGTTTCTAGGTGTTATAGTTTCGGAGATTTCGTGATGAGTCAGTGAGTGAGTCAGTGGTATTTCTCTTTTATATATATAAGATTATACTAATTTGTTTTAATTATCTTTGACGAACTTTACTGAGGGATTACACCTAAAGATGGGACGTATGTCTAGAAACGCGTAGTGAAATATATAAAAAAAAAGAAAAAGCCACTAAACGGTTAAAAGAGGTAAATTTTATTCTATTCTGAAAAATAACAGTATATTCTGGCAATAATAATGACTAAAACCCTACATACGCGCGCGCACTCAGGTACGTGTGTGTTTTAAACGTGTTTTATTGTTTATACGTCTCTCATAAATAGCGCTCACGTCCGGATTCCATTAATTGTGATTGACCGTATTTATTTAATTTAAAATGATTTGTGTAATCTGTTAAAAGTTTTCTGTGTATCAGTGTACTCGTTAAGTTAATTATTACTCCTACCTGTTTTATTTTCAGTTAATAGTAATGTTTTCAATTTAAATTTTCTAGTAAATTTTAATTTTAAAATGTTATATCAATGTCCTACCTGTTATTTTAGAGATTCCTAGCGGATTTACAGGCTTCTTTTAAAATCAGGGAAATAATTTTTGCGGTGTGTCTGCCAGAATATTGAGCATAAAATTATTTGTCAAAAAATCTTTTTTTATTACACTCCTGTTATGCATAATTGTTATGGTGAAAACAGGCGACGTATCAACACCTCAGCGGCTTAAAAACTATAGCAAGGGAAAGCTTCTGTTTTATAAATTTTGCAGAAATGAAATATGTCACCAGTCCTGAAGTGTACCGTACATCGACTGCAGATACTGTCATTGCATTTAATTACGATTTTTTTAAATTTAACTTTATTGCAACTAGTTACACACTATCTAGCAATTTTATTCTAATACATAAGTTAACTGCGTGGGATAAGCTCCCACTGGAGCATTCCTCAGTACAATTACATTTTGTTCATGTGCTGAGAATGACTGTACATATTTAGTTCACTAGTTGAAACGGTTTCTGTCTCTGCAATCGCCGAATGAGTTTAGCATCATCACGGTTCATCATCAACTTCAATGTTTACGTGTTCATGACGTCTTATTTCATATTTATCCGCAACCCGTTTAATCTCGTCGGAAACCGTAGGCATTTTAAGGTCCCGATGAATGTGATGATTTCTTATGTACCATGATGCATCACAAATACTGGAAAGAACCTTATTTTGAAAAATCTGGATTATTTTAATATTAGATTTCTTAGGACAACCCTGAAGGTGTAAACCATACACCCAATCTCGTTTCAAAACTTGTTTGTATAACAACAGCTTGTTATGCAGAGACAGGTCAGAGTGTCTTCCAAGCAGCCACCACATTTTCTTCAATTTTAATCCAAGTCCTTCTTGCTTCTTTTTAACATGTTCTTTCCACCTGACTTTGGATCGATTGTCATGCCATACGCTTCACTGAGCTTGCGTGTGGAATTTTTTGCTGATCGATAAATTGGTAAATAATTTACTTTCCAGTTGGTAAAATTGATATGAGTGGACTTGGTCTCGTTCAGCTTGTTGTGCAATTTTTTGCCCATCTAATGGCCGTCCCACATTTAATGTACAGCATTGGTTATATGGGCTACACCAGCCGTTCTCAACCTGGTGCTCGCGAGCACTGTAGTGCTCGCGTAACTAAAAATGGTGCTCATCATGGATGTATAAAAAAGTGCTCGCGAGCAACAGTGACCCCTAATTTTCAATTATGAACTATATAGCACAGCCGTACAGCTGTTGTCCACCAACAACTGAGTATAGCAGAATACTGTTTGGAAACCTTTGTTACTTCTAAGAGCACTACTTGCAATGGTTTCCGGAATTGTCCGTAGTTTACAAGCCGATACTGACTCTATTGTTTGCAGCTTTAAAAGGCAGAGACAGCCTACGAGGGGTTTATTACTGTAGGCGCCAGGTTGTCTCATCTTGTAAATGGGCTGTTAAACACGTACTAGTACCCTCAAAAGAAGCGGTTATTCAAAATATTTTAATTTTATTGCCTCTGAAATCCCTAAACTTGGCAGCTTTAAGTACGTTCTCACAGAAATAGTCACGTAGCATTTTACACTTAGCTCAACCAATCAATTTTCAGATTTTAAATAGAAATTTCGAAATTTGCCAATGAGACTTTAAGAGCAGCCACTACCATAGAGGTATATAGATAGAGGTGGTGAACTGGCTGAGAAACCGTCCGGCTGGAAAAGAGAGATGGAATCACGTAGGGGTCATTTCTGTCCTTGTCTGCCTCTAACGCTGAACTGACGCTGAATCAGCTGATCCGCGCGAGTTCCACTCTCGCGCATGCGTCAGTAGACAAGGATAGAAATGACCTCTATGAATGTTTCTGCGTGGATATTTCCACTTACACGAGCGTCTATACTTTGCCCCCTCTATCTATATACCTCTATGGCCACTACTCTCCTCCCATCCCGTTTGACGGCACGGAAAGCAGAAATTAGATGTGTTGTTGATTTATCAGTTTTATTTAGATTGTGACTGGAGTGACATAGTGTAGCGGTGTACACCAGTTTCGTGACGTATTTTGGTTCCAGTATTGCTGTTCTGTTATTTGTGAAATACGCGTAATTATTGTCAGTTTGCAATTTTCCTTTCGCCTCGAAGTGTGTTGTGAACGTTCTTAAAAAGAGACATGGATAAATTTGTAATACGAAAACGTAGTGAAGAATCGATACCTAAGTTACCTTCTTCATCAACCCAAGATTCCAACAAAAGTAGCGAAGCAAAAAGAAAGAAACTGTATTCTTTTCAAGGTAACTGAGAGACAGATTTTTTGGTGGTCACTAATGACGAGAATACTGGAGTTATTTGCGTTTTGTGTCATGCACCTTTATCGGGTTTCAGAAAAGCAAATTGTCAAAGACATTATGAAACTCATCATAGTGCGTTTTCTGATCAATATCCCACGGGATCAGATGCAAGGATACATAAAATCAAAGAGTTAAAATCACAACTCCAACGTCAACAGAAGTCTTTTTCATTTAATGTTAATAGTTCTGTTAACAAACTTTCAACCGAAGTGTGTGTACCTGTGTCTCATAAACTTGTTCAGCATGGGATGCCATTTACAAGTGGAGAAATTTTGAAGGAGTGCATAGTTTCCGCAGTGACAACTATCGCTGAAAGTATACCTGAGAAATACAGAAGTGTTTTGAGTAATGCGGCAAAAAATCTGCCACTTAGTAATGACACTGTTGCCAGGCGCGTTGCCTCATCGCGGCTCAAATTAAACAAAAAGCACTCCAGAAACTTTCTGAATGTACGGTAGTTATTTTTCTCTTGCTGTTGACGAATCAACAGACATTGCTTCTGTAGCACAATTGGCGTGCTTTGTACGTTGTATAGATAATGGGGAAATTGTAGAAGATTTCTTTTTAACAATTTTACCGCTCCCGGGTACAACTACGGGGCAAAACATTTAAAACGCTGTCGCGAATTTCCTGAAACCTAATGGCATTGACTTATCAAAGCTCGTGTGTGTGGTTACTAATGGCGCACCTTCCATGGTAGGTAAAAATAAAGGATTTGTCGCTCTTCTGAAAAATGATGAACATTTTCCTCCCTTTGTTCACTATCATTGTTTAATTCACGTTGAAAACTTAGCCAGTCATCTTACATCTGTTCCTGAAATTTCAGAACAGTTAAAACTGATAGTTAAGTTGATCAACTTTTTGGTTTCTAAACCCCTGAATAAACGCTTACTATAAGTCTTCTTGCATGATTTATCAGCGCCACATTCAGAACTAATCCTATATGCGGATGTTCGTTGGCTAAGTCGCGGGGAAGCAATTACAAGGGTCTGGAAAGTTTTCGAAGAAATCAAAACATTTATTTCTGCCAACGATTATGTCACTAAGTTTCCAGAAATATTCGGGGATGATTTCAAGATCAATCTTGCTTTCATGGTAGACCTATTTCAATATCTCACCGAGCTGAACAAACTTCTTCAGGGTCAGAAAAACACAATTTGTGAACTGAAAGTAATTATATTTTCCTTTCGATCAAAGTTACAAAGATTCCTCGGGACGGCAAGTAAAAATGACTTGGTTCATTTTTCTGAACTGGCACGTACACTCTCGAGTCTTGGTCGTCCCCGCTCGGAGTGTCCTAAAATTCTCGTTCAGATTATTCAACAGCACAATCTTGCTCGCGCGAAACTTGAATTATTAGAGCTCCAGTCTTCTCAAGCCTTAAAATACCTTTTCGAAAAGGAAAGGATCACAGATTTCTGGGGTGCAAATGATACAATGAAATTTCCGACATTGCGAAATGCTTCTCTCAAATGCTTGGCGATGTTTGGGACAACCTACCTGTGTGAAAAATGTTTTTCATTAATGAAATACATCAAGAACAAAGCACGATCAAGACTAAATGACTCACATTTGGAGGACTGTTTACGTGTGGCTGTAAGCGACTTCTCCTTAGATATTAGTGAAATTCGGAGTTACATTCAGGGCCAAGGATCTCATTAGCCTGGTGAGTGTATTTATTATTATTATTATTATTATTAAATTTTCAAGGTGCTCTCCCACTTGCTTCGGATTATGAAAGGTGCTCTCAATCACAAAAAGGTTGAGAATCCCTGGGCTACACTGTTGCCGGGTTTCGTGTGTGGAAATGCCTATTCGGCGCATTGAAGGCGTTCGAAATATATTTCTCCCGAACAACGACGTCTATTTACTGCTACATGGAGTGAATTTTATCACTGAAGGACCACACATTATTGTACAGTTTTATTAGTGTTTTACTTATGATGTAAATACTTATGTGTTAACAGTTACGTGATCAGTATCACTCAATTCTATGTATGAAAATAACATGACGTTAATTACCAAAAAACTTCACTTTACCTATAATTGGAAGTGTGTTTATATTATTTAATGAATAAGCGGTGTTAGACAATCAATATAAAATATCATGTGACTAAGCAAGGACGAAACATTTGTATTACAGGAAAAGCAATTACCTAAAATAATAATTGTGGATTGTAAACGTGTAAAATATTGTACTCTTAAAAAAATACGTGACGTTAAAAGTAATATAAAATTTATACTATATACTATAGGATTACACACACGCGCGCGCGCGCGCATACTCGCCAGGGTGTAACGTAAAAGGTGTCCTCACTATACAGATTCGAATTTTTTGTGTCAGTACAATAAAAAAGTTCGTATACACACAGGTCCGGAAACTTTATTTCAGTCTAGCCGCCATTTTGTACTTTTTAAAGAAAACTATATATCAAGGGGTAACAGAGATATCTTAATGAAGTTTGGCACATATGTTTACGTTAATGGAAGTTAATGAATTAAAAAATATTCCTAATTTCATAATTAGGACTACGGTTCCTTCAGTATAAGAAAAATTTATTTAAAGTTATTACTACTTTTTAAAACTGCCTCACTAATAGTAGTTTATAACAAAGTAAGGGCTTGGTTTTTAAGCGAAATTAGAATTAATAACTTCTAACAAATTTAAAAACACTTGTGTGATGGGGTTTTTTCTGCCCAGTAATGATTATCATGGACATTAATAATTCCATTTCATGTAAGACTTATTCATCAGTGAATATATCAGGGACTAAATAAGTGCGGATCAATTGCAATTTCGTGTAGAAAAGTAAACAAAATGCCCGTCTCTGTTCATAGTCAACATTTTCAAGGGCTTGTAGCCTACGTTATGTAGATAGTACGGCTTTAATCTTTTGTAGAGATTCATCTGTAATAAAATCGGGAACAGTAGCTGAATGGACATTGACAAGTTGTCATGTCATACACAAGCAGTGTAGCGGTGTGTGAAGGTGGTGACAGCACCGTTACAAAAAATCGTTGTTGCCAAGTCCGGAGATGGACGACGGTTCTTTCGCGATCCATCATGACACGTTTTTCGCACAAAATAGCTAGTACCCAAAAGAAATGAGTAAAAGGCTGTTGACATAATCCCTTAGCTCGTAACAATTATCATTAACCATTTTATGTCAAAGTGTAAAATTTGCAATTTTAATGTTAAAAATGTGTTTCAGGTGCAATGCGCGACCAATAAAAGTTGAAATGTCTACGCTTTTTAAATTTATTTATCTTCCCTTTGCTATTCTTTACTTATCTAAAGCTGTAGGCCTACCATTTGACTTACATAGAAAAAGTTTCGTTTTTTTAAGTACGAAAAATTGTTAAAATTGACCAGTTTTTATGATTTTCGGGGTGATGCGAGACCGGAAGATATTAACCGATTTTTTATTTTATTATTATTTTTTTTTTTACTTATGTGTCCTAGGGGCAAGTTTTCCACGGTATAGCGAATCGAAAAAAAAATAAAAATATTTTTCGTCCCGCCCTAACTTCTATCGCCTCCTTAGATATAAAGTGTTCTTTAAAAACACAAAATGGCGGAGAGACGGAGGAAAGTGAAACTTTTTCGGCCTAAGGTTAATAGGAACTTTTTTCTTATAATGACGCGTAAATTCGGGTATGTATAGTGAGGACATCTTTTACGTTGCACACACATCCTGTGTACACACACGCGCGCACACACACACACACACAATGCTTTAGTAATATATTGTAAAATATGAAATATAAAATTAATGCTAGGAATCACCATTTAAAACCAAATTAAAATCTTTAGTACACATGATATCGCAACATCCACATATTACTGTACTACTAATAAACAACAATTTGTAAGGCACAATATTTTGTTATAGTATGTTTATACGAAAAGAAGGTGTTAATGAAAAAGAGAAATGTAAACATTTGCGTTAGGTATTGTTTGTTTGTGATTAAGCTCGTTTAAAAGTATGTTCCACCACACAGAATGAGTTGTTTAGTAAATTGTGAAACTTACGTTTTAGTCAGCGTTTTGGGAAAGAAAAATAGCTGTATCCCACGAATACGAAATTTGTATATGTAAGTTGGATATGAAATTTGTATAAACGTTTTCATTAGTAACGCAAACAATCTATAAGCAAGACGAGTTAACGTGAATAAGGTGGCGACAAGACTTGGCGTGCGTCTCCCGAAGCGTCTGCTATAATGATTACAAATAATTGTATTATGGTCCAAACCACCTTAAGTTGAATATTAGAATTTGGATTAAAATTAACTTTAGACTATTTACTACAACGTTTACGCTTATACTATATGTCTATCTCAAGAAATAAAAAATTTCCTAACAGACCGAAAATTTTAATACTTATACGGGCGACATTAATTAATTATAGAGATAAAAAATCAGTAAACATTCATTTTATTTATTGCGCTTTGGCTTTTAAAATGGGCTTATAACTAAGAAAATTTATTGTAAATAAAACGTGGTTAAAATTAATTCCATAAATGTAATAATAGGGTAACAGTCACTGGTTGAATGAAACGTTCCTCTAACATCTACAAGTAAACATAAATATATAAAATATTTTTTTATGAAGACGGTAATTGTGTTAAAAATATGTAATTTTTTCAGCATGTAGAACATCAATAAAATTTAAAACTCTTAAAAATTTGTACTTCACATTTAGTACGAATGGCAACATTGGAACGACAGAAAAGGACAGAAGTATAGGAGAAACACATGGGTGAGACAGAGCGCGACAGTTTCTATAAGAGCCAACGCTGTAAATTAAACCTAGGACGGGGATTAGTGACCTACTCAACTGTTGGTTGTAGAGCGTCCGTTGCTGTTTCTATACTAACTCCAGTATATAGCAATAGAAAAATTAAAAATTTAATTTTCCTTCTCGACCAGTCTGTTCTCACGCAGCGGTGGCAGCGACTCCAAGAACAGAGCCATAAACAAAGTTAATTGGGATAGGCGACAACTAACGCCAATATCAAACAATGGAAGCGTGTTCAGCACGAGGCAACAAAAGGAACGACGACTCAAGTTGACAGGAGTGGGCCAACGGAGAATTATGACACCAAAACAAACCGAACAATGTACTTGGGCTCAGTCACACGTTTACACAGAATCGAAGCGAAGATACATTTAAGGGTGTAGCTAAGAAATGAGTTCACGACAAAAAACGAGACGAGGCACAAAGGATTGAGGAAGTATTTCAGTCTATAGAAACGATCCAAGCAACAAATTGTGAATAGAAGCAGCGATGTCGCACAGCGGGATGTACGCCTAAGTGACAAGCTGAGATTTTGCAACGAGAAAGCGTGGAGGTTGCAGCTGTTGACACTGGATGGAAAACGGTTAATTGCCAGGACGCGGAGTTACAGAAACGAACAATACCCAAGATGTTAGAGTAAACCCTTGCTTGAAACTCGAAACAATAAGTTGACTGACAGGCGAGGAATGTCTTGCATTTCTCCGAACGAGAGTGACGCCTGGACAAGACGATTCAAAGGACATATCTAGCTACCTATCAGAACAAAGTATTTCACGAAGGAGAGCGAAGGAGAAGCCAGTTTCCATAGCAACTAGGAGAAGAACAAATCAGAGGGTAGAAGACTGGAAGACTTCGAGAGAGGGTAGTTACTCAGCCTATCATAGTAATCTTAGGCGTGGACAAGCCAGAGACCAAAATTCTAGTAGGGAGACGTTGATAAAAACTAAGTATCCGACGCGGGACAAGGGGGTCTTACATAAAATTTTGAGTCGTTCGCGACGAAGTTTTATAATAATTTTACGAAGCAGTCTTACATAAATTATCGAGTAGTTCGCGAAGAATCTTATAATATTTTCGGACTATAAAAGTATTAGAGAGACACATAACTCTCGTGATTAATTTTATAATGTTACAAACAATTTCATAAGTATATTAAGTGCCGTACTTATATCAAGAACAGTCACGTGAATTTTAGATAGTGAATCGGTATTATCGATCAACCGTGAAGTCTTAAGGTACGCGGTATGGTGAACTAAACGGACATAGTGAAGTTCGGGCTGAACTTTATTGAACTTAGAATATATATATAATCGTTTGCGGCTTAGAAAACAGTATAACGAACAACAATTCACAATGTGCGTGAACGACACAGTAATATTCATAATTTACGGTAATCAAGACACTCTTATTCAAAGGAACTATTAGACAACCACACAATAATACCTTGTGTAGACACACAAAGAAATACACTGAACACTTAAGTAAGCACTTATTACTTAATGATGGTTGTACGCGGAGACGAAGTGAATTGTGCGGACAGTGAATAAACATAACAAACCTACACTATTCTGTTAACGACGCGTGTGCAAATAACCAGTGAAAGTGATCATCATCATCATCATTATCCAATGGAGCACCGTCTTCAACAATCGTCGTCACCTGGAATATAGCACCGATGGAAATAACGGATAAACTATTACCAAGTAACACTTTATGATTTTATTAGTATAGTCAAACTACTGTCCTGTCTCTTTCAAAGAATCTCACCTGAGTAATTATGAGAAAAGTTAATAAAAGAAGGTTGCATTCAAATATGTAATCATGATCTATTAAAGTCAATCCATCTAGATGAATGAACGCATTAGATAAAGTAAATATTATTTGATTTTGTTGTATGTATATTTTATATATGTTGTATGTATTTCAGAGAGCAATTAAGGAGGAATTTATATGTTGATATGTATATGTTCCATGCTTTGATGTATTTTCAGGTACCAGGAAGATATATGTTTGTTATTAAATACGAATTGTTTAACGTATAATAAATTAGTACGTAAGTAGATCAATAATGCGTTCATCATTGTCAGAAAACCCAGTGTAATCCACAATTCAATTCACTATTATAACCACATAAATTTTAATGTGTATTGAGTGAACACTCTTGAGAATACTAAAATCTTATTTAACATTTTAAGTACACTGTCGTAAATGGCGACTAACACACGAATCGATCTACATTAGTGATTGATCAATAAACATAAAGAACCATATTAATCTTAAAGAAGCAACCTGAGTAATTAATAGATTTGTACCTTAATTACATTGCTGTAATTGGCCTGTGAAGGGTATACTTCATTAATCAATACATACTTAAATTAAGTAATTAAGTAATTCACAAATTAATTAATAACACCGTAAGTAGCTAATAAAGCAGTGTCATCAGCGAATGTAGATGTTGTCACCCCATCACATTTAGGAATATCTTCTGTATACAACAAATTCAGAATAGGTCTAAAGACATTCCTTTGTCATACATCAGCTGAAATATACTCTAAATTAGAATAATCATTACCACATTTAACTCTGAACTGACGTTCTGAGTTATACGATTTAAGAAGTTGGCTCATCTGTTTAGTCAGGTTGACTTTCATCTTGTATACCAGTCCTTCATTATCAAATTATAATGACTGCTTTACCAGTCCCACACTTTATCAAATGCTTGGGCCACATCCAAAAGCATATTAAAGACGAATAAACTCAAATATTAATATCTTCAATGTTAAATTCTTAGTAGATCTATTTGTTAGGGCTGTTATTTTAACGTTTATCGAAAGGAATGTTTCGTGATTGAAACTATAATTTATGAAAGTATAATGTCAGTAATCTTATGAATTTGCATCATTTTCATTTTTATAAAATACAGTTATTTTAAAGAGAATATTTTCAATGTAGTTCTGTAAATTCCACAGTGTTGTTGACTTTATCACTTTACAGGACACTTCATAATGCAATAGATTCTATGAAAGGAAGAATTGTAACAAGCCTATGATTTTTAATTTTGTTTGGTGTTTCAGAAACTTAATGTAGGCCTACTTTAATATCATTAGACCTAAACTAGTAGAAACGCTTAATTCTCAGGACTTTCCAGAATGGACAACGGTATTGAGTATTTTAAATTGCAATTAATGGGAACGATAATGTTTCTTGCTAAACTACACTGTTGATGAAGCTTCGTTAATTCTTTTTATTTTTTAAAAAAATAAGAAAACTTTTCATTGCTTTTACGTTTTGGTTTCCACAATTTTCAAGTTTGAACTGCAATAATTATTTACATTATCAAAAGTTCTGTTATGCATAAACTCAATGCACCGCACCGTGTACCCGCTGTGTGGAATAATTATGTAAAATACAACCGTACTATAAAGTAAAATTTAACATTTGGAAAGTCACACTGGAAAGTAATTTTAGCAAAGCAATATAATTTATGTTATTATTACAAATAAATCAGTGAGTTTGTAAACAGTTAGCCTTCCCTCACCCTTAGCTTCTCAATTCAAAGATCTCGGATATCAAAACGTACAAGAAATTAAAATTATATTTGTATGTAAATGACTATCTTTGTTGTGGCATCACTTACGACGTGGATTATGATGTTGATCAGACGTTTCAGTCAATATGTAACACAATTCGTCAATTGCTGTCAAGGAAAACAAGAAAAGAGGCTCAGTTAAAATATTGTAAGGTAAGCGCTTTCAAGCGTCTCGGCTAATCTTCAGACGGAACAGGCTGTGCCAGTGTTATTGTATGGATCTGAAACTTGGGTTCCGGCAATAAAACATCTGGGTAGAACACAGCCATCGGAGGTGAGTTTCTGGCGATCTGTTAAAGGCTGAACACGAACGGATAGGCTCTACAATGAAGACATTCGTAAAGAGTTGTACATTTTTAATACCCAAGATTGTATATTATGTAGTTGCAAATTGCAAAGAGAGAGAGATGGGTAACTCATCTGAATAGGATGCCAGACGGCAGGTTGCGTAAGGACGGTTGGCATTACAAGCCTGTTGGACAGCGAAGTATAGGGAGACCTAGGAAGCGTTGGTGAAGTGTATACATTCATTTGGGACCGAAAGAGTGATTCGACTAGTCCCGGATAGAAGAAGAAGAAGAAGAAGAAGAAGAAGAAGAAGAAGAAGTAGAAGAAGAAGAAGAAGAAGAAGAAGAAGAAGAAGAAGAAGAAGAAGAAGAAGAAGAAGAAGAAGAAGAAGAAGAAGAAGAAGAAGAAGAAGATTAAATGAGATTAAGCATTACCGTTATCATCGTCGTCATCACCATAATCATCATCTTCTCAATAGACGTTTATTGTACCACCATTAACAGATAGAAACAAATCTGCACTTAAACACATTGGAAGTGGTGATGTGTGTGTTGACATGTAGATACACGTCGTTAATAACTAAAAGACGTCAGACACTGTTGTATTGCCGCAACGGTAAGTAGGCGGAATTGGACTAACTCGACGATTGAAGGCCACGCAATGTCAGTTCTCTACCATTCGCTACCTCGCCTTTACTAAGTATGTTACATTACAGACAATTGCTAGCATAACTCCGTGCCGGTGTAAGGCCGTATCAGAGTAAGGCCCTTTGAAAGAAAGCGGGAGAGAATCCCACCTGAGTCGTTGTCACTTTGGTCTGATACCGCCGTGATGGCGAAACGTTACCATTAGGCAGCTTTGGAAGTCTTTTGTTATTAAGAAAATGAATTACGATTACTTGTTAGGACATTTTTAATACAATATAGATGATTAATTTTTCTATACAAAGTGCATGTTTTTGCGAAAGGAAATAGAGTTTATATTCTACAACGTATTAGGCGTTTCGAGGAAAACAGAATGTTATTTTTGGACTACCTCATATGATAAATAACTTCTGTTACACGAGTGGAAAACATTCACAAATATCCAAGTGTCACGGGAGAAATATGAAGTTAAAATAGAGTCTATTGAACGATATCCTTTATAACCTTTATTCGCGACGTAAAACTTTTTCTTCTTCAAAGTGATAAATCATGATTGCCACGCGATTATCTGTTTCTACCTGCTAAATCCATTCATCACGTTCTCCGTTTTCTAATTGCCGCTGCTCCTCTGTTTTCAAAATTCGGTATTATTTATACGTAGGCATTACAGGGGGAAGATTTAATTCTCTAAGGGAGGATTATCTTGCCCCGTTGCTGGCGTATTATCTTGCCACCTCGAGAGTAATTCTTTGCTTCCATTTAACGTCAGCAGTGTAGAATCGTGAAACTGAAAACCTTTCAAGACAACATTGAAACGCTATAACTATTTCACCGGAGACGCATCAATAAATATTACTAGTTTGACAGACTTGAGAAAGGACTCGATTGAATTTGTCTTGTAGATTTAATTAACTCGTTCTGAAATCATGCAAACGCTATTTAATTTTAATATGACAAAAGAATTATGTGAATGTGTGCCTAAACAAAACACTAGCACGATGACGCACCGCTGTATCAACGGGAATAGAAAATATTTAAACAGTTTTTTGTAAGTACTATTAATTAACGACGATAAGTAATAGTATTAGTAAATGTTACTACTTCGAGTTGCAGTTAATAACAAGTGTTTACTAGTAGTTTTTAAGTAATGATTATAGTTAACTGTCCAATGAGAAGCCGTGAGATAAGACCAATTCAAAAAACTAAGACGTAATTGAAAGTGTCTCAAAACGAACTATTTTCTCTGATATCCAATAAGCAGTGGCGTACCTAGAATTTGGCCTTGGCCTTGAGGGGGATCCGCGGTCCTTTCAAGTCAGCTTCATACAAAAGAAAACACAAGTTACGACTGATCAACTTTATTATCTTAAAGTGGCTGAAAACCGTGTGATAACATCCTGAAATCAATCACATTGAAGTAAACGGTAATAACAGAAATAAGATTATGCATTACTAAAACATTGTTTGTAAGTACTGATTGAATTAATTTTCCTATATTTCATATTTCAAACTACACCCTAACGCTGTGTAATAAATCTGTCTTTATATTAAAAAAAATTACTATGTGAAAAATTATTAAAAGAGCCTAAGATGTAAGAGATTAACAAAATACGTCAAATGTTTCGACCCTCTGGGGGTGCTCCGGTTCCGTTCTCCCCCCCCCCGGAAATACACCCTACCAATAAGACCCCATTTTAATTTTAATTACACATTTCTGGAGAAACACCATGATGACACAGTATTAGGTTACAATTACGAGCAGCGCGTTTTCTCTTCAGTTTTGTAGCGGCATAAATAATTTCTCTGACACCTTCGTCCAGCAGTAACTGAATTACGATACGAATTCCTAGTACTAGAGTGTAACTTTATAATTTTAAAACATTCACTTCGTCCCCTTCCTAACGTTTGTCAATAATGAAGAAAACCCTGAATCAATCTTTTTTATGGTTACCTTGAACCCTTTCGTACGAGGCCGAACCGTTTCCCGGAGAGCTATTCTTTTATGCACAACACAGTGCCAGATCAGATAAGGTCATAAATAAATCAGTTTTATGTAGCAAGGAGCTAGGAATGGTAGATGTTACAAGATAAAATAGGAAGAGATGGGTTTTCAATAGAGAACTTTTTGGATGAGAAAAATATTAGTAAACTCGATAATAAAAGTAAATATTTACCTGTCGTGTACGAGCGGAATATACATGAGGTAGTTACATTTTTTCACTGACTAGCAAATAGGGTAAAGAAAAAATATTGTATGGACTCAAATGAATCAGTACGTACAATCCTGTGACATGAGTAGAACTGAGTATATTTTATAAATGAGAAATCTGATTATGCCTACATTTTAAAATGGAATAATGTTAACTGTTATTTGTAATAATGAAGCTACTAGAGGGAAGGACTTCTTCCACCACTGTCTTTTTTATATAAAGCCATGTTTCGGCTAGGCAACATATCTGTAGCAGTCTTCAGGCCAAGACAATCACTAAAGCACCACAAATATAAAACAAAAAATAAAAAATACTCTGTCTCACAACCGACAGAGAGACAAAGGATTCTAAAGTATATACATAACAAACAAAAAAGTAAATAAATAAATAAACTTATAAATAACACTTACCAACTATGGAATTTATAAAACACCACACACACACACACAAACACTCAATACACGCACAAAATTCATATGAACACCCAAGCTTCATACTATTTGTTATCATGTACCTATTAGTTAGGTAAAATATTTAACTTCCTATTACTTTTCCTAACTTATCACTTTAACTTACATTCTTTCTTATTCATAAACTAAAATGGAACGACTATTATAAACGATTATTACCACTGATTATAGCAAACAATTTGTTAATTGTTAATTTGTTTATCAAGTTTTTCTTTTAAGTCCGACTGTAAAAACTTTCGTTAAGTTGAGATATAAATTATAATTAATGCGTACATTTTTTGTGTTTTCACCTAATATTAAATTATAGCTGATACTATCACGATTTCCAATCTCGTGTACACGTGTAAAATCCTTTGTGTAGCCCTAAACTAATTTTTTAATTTTTTTTTAATATTTTTATTCCCATTATTATAGTTTACAATGTTCATTACTTTTACAGCACTAGGAATTACCTGCTCATCACATAGTGTGAGCAGTGACAAGTTCAGGTTTATTAATATCGTTGATATATATTTAATTCAACAACAAAAATCATTCCTAGATCCGATTAGCTCTTATCGCCAACAATTTTGTCGCACATTTATTGTGCACTCGCTGAAATCTTATGCAGAGTCCACTAAATACCCGTACTAACGTGTACTAGAAAATAGATCCTTAAAATTTCAAAATTAACCCCTACTGAAATAATCTATTGTAACCTTAATTCATATCAATGTTTACAACTAAGATATAGTATTAAGAATAAAATTATTATTAATAATATAAAATATTTAACCTAATATTTGGCAGTTATGACAATTTTCAACATAAAATCAACAATTCATATACTCTTTGCAATTAAAATGATAAAATTATTATGATAATGTTAATAATTTTTAGTAATAAACAAATCAAGAATAATTTTATATCACAACTAAATCTAGCTATAATCTTTACAAATAATATACAAACACAAATTAAATGTTTTCTCTTAATGATAGCATCTCGTGTGGTTAAAATCATTATTAACAATATGCAGGATGATAAAGGTATTCGACTGACTTTCTATTCATTACCCAAGATTTCAAATGTATGAGAAAAATTGTTTTGTTTTGTAAACGATTTTAGAATCTAAGATACAAAACATGAGTAAACTTGTTGTATATTTCCTTCCTAGCCGAAGCTATCAAAAGAGTTTTATTCTCACACCTTAGTTCTCAAACGTTCATTTTACCACAATCTCAGCTTCCATTAAAATGTATTTTAAGTACTTTATAATATACGTAAAAATGCATTTTTGCTGACACAGGTTTCAAATTCAGGACACCTTCGTGAAGCTTGCTTCTTTTCAAATGCTCTTGAAAAGAAACCGTATTTGCAAAGTCACATGACCCGTCTCATAACATATTACATATTTTTATTTACAGTACAACTGAATGAGACGCTAAATTAATGGAACGGCGGATAACAAAAATTTATAGTTTCCGATAAATGCTCGTAAAATATTGCAACAATGAAGTTAGAATACGTTAACAGAATTAGCGTCAATCTGGGTCACTGGAGAACGTTAACTCTTGTTACTTTATGCGCCTGATTCTCTTCTCGCCTCCGCTTTGCAGTTTACGTCACTATTGGGAATTCAAACGTGCATCATCTGCTCACCGTATTACTCTTTTCTTTTTGTTTCTGTTCTTTCTTTTTACAGGTGAGATTTCTTTTTCTATCATTCGCGTAGACGCTTAAAGACAACAGTTTCCGCAAATGATGTAAGCGACCTACACACAATCATTTTTGTGTGTAACTTTGATGTGTTCATTTTTATGTGTCACATCGGACTGAAGTGATGCGTTGCCTACACACGGTCACATCGGTGTACCGTCAGTAGACCGCAGTCTTCTGTTGAAAGACTTCGTTTTCGTTGTGCAACGACCACCACTAACCAGATGGCTCTGTCAGACAGCTTATGCGCGGAAAGCTAGGTGTGAAGGACTGAACTCATACACACGATCATTTCTACCTGATGTCATGACAAACTGACACACCGCATGATGAGATTTCATCATTCCATCAGTTCACATTCTTGGTTAAAGCTCACATCATTTTGTCTCTAAACACAGTCATTTCAGTGCGCCACATCGGAGTGACACACTGAATTGATCGTGTGTACGCCGCTTTAGATCTTACACGTCAACGAAGGTAATTCGTACCTTAGTCAAAAACGCGTTTGTCACATAATGATTGTGATAATCGAGTAATTCAAAGGTGATGGCCCTTATCATACTTCTTTATGCCTCTGAGAATTTAACTTTAACGAAAGGTCAGGCCAGTTAAAGCGGCTTAAATGAGATTTCTCAGGCACGTGGTAGGGGTTACTCTCCATGATCATAGAAGAAACACAGATATACGGCAGGAACTGAATATTATGAGTATACTCGACAGGATTTCCCAGTATCAGTTGAATTGGTGAGAATAGATATGCAGAATGGATGACTGCCGCATTCCCAAACAACTATGGAACTATAAGCCGAGGGGACGGAGAGGTGTGGGACGTCCGAGGAGGCGCTGGAGTGACCAGTGACCATCTTTCCCTGTTTGAGACTGGAACAAACCATTTTTGGTTTAATCCTTGAAGAAGATGATGATTATAATCGAGTAATCTGTCTAACGAATACTAACAACAGCTACAGAACTTCTATCAAAGATAGAATTCTGTCAGCAGGTACAATGTTTTTCATTTCAAAAAACCTACTAATGAAATAATAAATATTACAACAATGCATTATCATTGGATTCATGCACTTTCGTTTTTTAGATTGTGTATATAATTATACTTTGTAACGAACAAAGAAATCCTGTAGGTCTACACTGGGTTTTTAAAACTAGAATGTATGCAATTGTGAGTGTTAAAAATCCTACGCATTAATGGACCTGTAAAGTTCTAGGCACGAGAGAACATCCATCACTAATAAGGTTGAACCCAGTACTACGGTCAAATAATAAACCAGTACAGTTGGCGATACATCGAGAAATTCTTAAGGAGATTACACGGGACCCTCGGAGGGTAGTGGTCGAGGTACGCCAGTGGTCAAAGGGACCACGTAAAGGACCGGAAACTAAGCACCCGCACGTTTAGCGACGGGGCTCTCCTCAGTTACTTCCAGAGTTTAAGTCACAACAGATAACAACCTGTAGAAATCGTTGTTCACCACACACCACCCCGAAACTGATTAATGACCCATTCGTGGAAAACATTATTGTCTTGGGTTTTTTTGTACGTGTAGTAGACTAGTACAGTGAGTGATTCGTGAGTTGCAAAGTGTCTCAATATGTTTTCATGTTAAGTCAGAAAGTGTTTAAATTAATTGTACATTAGTGTTTCAAATACAGGAAGAGTGCAAGGACTGAGAGTGGACAGAAATTGCGGTGCACTGTGTTTGTGGGGATAACTTGTTCACGCATGACTCGGGAGAAGTTCTGTTTAGTATTATCGATGAGCATAATCGAGAATCGTGTTCCGGTGTACACAGGGAGTATATCCCGAACAGGATGAAACGAACAGCGAAAGAAGCGTCGTGCGAGCTGCCTGAGAAGATGATAAGGAAAGAGATTGTGTCCGCGCCCGAAACTTGGCTAGCAGTGTGACTCGACAGAACGTGGAGCATATGAGGAGCATCTTTAGCCGAGCTAAGAGAAATTATCTGCTACATGTTCCCAAATATGTCAGTGATGTCCTTGAACCACTTGACAGTATTCAAATAAACTCAATCCAAGATGAGGGTATGCTATTAGAATATTGTTGTTTTCTGCCCTAGAAATAATTTGTAATGTTTATCTAAAATTGAAAATATTTTTGTGGCTGGCATATTTAGTTTTGTCAGATTTTTATACGGATTGTTTATTCAACGAAAGCTTTTATACTTCTTGGAACATTTTCAACACCAGAGGATAAGGCAGGTATATATTTTATTTGTATGTAATATATTTACTTAAACTCATTAGCCGTAATACAGAAATAAAAATATATGAGACACTTATCAGAATGGTTGTTATTTATAGAGGCGAGACATGGACACTGATGAAAAAGGAACAAGAAACACTAAGAAGATTTGAAGGGAAGATTAGAAGACGTGTTTATAGCCCGGTTAAAGAAGATGACGAGTGGAGAATAAGAAATAACCAGGAGAAAGATGAGCTATTGAATCACAAGACATTGTAAGATTCATGAAGGCTCAACGACAATAGTTAGGTCACCTAAAGCGGATGGATGACAGGATAAGATGGTTGATGTGTTGGATGTTCTCAGAAAGATGAATATGAGGTGTTGCACTGAGATGTCGATGAACAAGAAACTTTGGAGAAGATTGTTGTTGGAAGCCAGGGCTCACGTTGGGCTGTAGTGCTGAAGAAGAAGGAAAAGTTATTTATTTATTTTTACAGAAGACTATATAGGAAAGAACTAATGCTTATAAAAACTATTATATTTCGCTGAAAAGCTAGAGCACAAGAAATAAAAAATATTGTATTTGAATACATTTGTCTCTTTTTTGTTTGTATGGACTTTAAAAAAGCCCAACTATTTATTAAAGTCCTTCATATTATTTAAAAGTAAATTAAAACTTGAACACTTTGAATCAGCGCATCTTGACCCTACCTCTCTGGCTGACCGCCGGTGCACATCGACCCTCCTAATTGTGATAATCCTCACAATATGTTGACCATCGTCGCACCTTGACAACACCCATCGAGTCTCTTGTTAACAATAAGTCTATCTAAACACACACACACACACACACACACACACACACACACACACACACACACACACACACACACACACACACACACACACACACACACATTTATAGCTTTTTTCCTTCTCTGATTCTCTGAGTAACAGATCGCTGAAGTGGTGCATTCGCTTATGAGTGATCTACAATACCTAGTAAAGGACAAATGTGTGAAAAGCTGGTGTCTGAACATGGCAAACAAAGACACAAACTTCTGAAACTTTTGCTGCAGTTTTCGAGATGGGTTTCTGTGTGATTTACACTGTGCGTCTGTGTGTGAGGGGTTGTGTTTGTTGCCTTCGACGAGAGTAAGCCGCTAATTCACTTGATAACTGGCTTCTGTAAGAATGACGTTCTGCTTACTTGAATGTTGTTTTTAGCAGTTCTTATTATTGTTCTCATGTGACTCTTTTTCACTAGAGTGGTTTTTTGTTTCAGAATATTTTTTCTGAATGTACTGATTTCTGGTGTAGCCAAAACATGCTTTTTTAGAAAACTAAATCATTGGTGACACAACAGTTTTTCAAATTTAAAACACGAATACTTCATTATTGTTTATATTTAAAAATACTAGTAATAGTAGTAGTATGCATAAATGAAAATATGTGATCATAACGTAACGTTTATCAGACACTTTCTGTTACAGTTACACAAAGCGGATCTAATGGAGACAGATTGCTGGAAGCCGACACGTCCTAAATAAAAGATAGAAAAGTCTCATTTATATTCATAGGGGGAATACAGAGTGCACACTGTGACATTATCGGCCTAATAACTGATGCTATCAAGCTCGAATAATCCCCATTTTCTACAATTTCCGTCCGAGCATTATTCAACTTGGTTTGAGTGAAATGTTTTGCTTAGCGGGTCCCAAATACCACAAGCCGACACACTTCCCTCAGGTTGCTTTACCAAATCTCTCAGTTTAAGATGATTGCTTTCAAGCTAAAATGAGATCAAGTTCTTCCGTATCAAGCTAATTATCCTGCTTGGTATAATTTTAAATCAGACGAATATCCTTTGTTGGAAATTTTTCCTGTTATGTCGTTTAGGTTTTAATTGATGTACTTGAGTTCCGTGATATGTTACTTCAATGTTTTACGCAGAACTACCTGAAATTCACTTGATAGTTCACAGTTTTTGCAACGTATTTAAATAGTAATGGTTTTCTGCCAAAAATATCAAAAACTTAAATACGGAGAACTTTTAGAAAAACGTACGGTTTGACTGTCAAGCCAGAGGTCCATTCGATTCCCGGTAGCGCCAATATATCATGGTGCATTATCAACTTCGGTACATAAAAATGAATACGTCAAACAACACTTGAGCTTACAGAAAGCTTCAGCATACTGTTAAACACTGTTTTCTTCCACTGATTCATAGTAGCATAATACAGCTCTGCATTATCTCCAATTAATTGAGACAAAAGTGAGTCTATTACATTACTAAAATATACGTGCACAAAATGTTAAATACTTGTATTAAATCCTAGATAGTTTTAAAAATAATTGTAAGTATTTGAATTTTTAGTTCGAAACCTGATACCAAACAGGGAACTCAGGTGGGCGCTACGGAAATAATCGTAGATAGTATCGTTAGGATATTCTTGAAGTATTTGGGAAAATTTTGAGAATTCTATAAGAGCACAGGCTTAAAATATCTACCATCAGATATCGCCTAAAACAGGAATGAGAGATAAACCCATTTCGGCATTCGATAGAGTTTGGAAGCCCAATTACACTGGACTGGTTTTGGTTATATAGCCGTTACACTTGGTGATATATAGCCAAGAGGTAACGAGAAACGTGCCGTTTGTGTGTGGAATTTGATACGTTTATGACAAATTTTAATTTAATTTGTCACTCGACAAATTATAAAACTACACGATACTCACTACACGACACTTGCTCCTAAACTATAAAAATAAAAATTAGTAGAAGCGTAAAAGTTTGCAAAAAATGAATTCTTTCATCAAGAAATTGAAGACGATGAAAGCGGCATTGAAAGATGAACCTAAATGGACCAAAGTAATAAGAGCAAATAAAAGGCTTTATATTTCATTATATACATCTCATAAACCAGAAAAGTTATTCACCAATAATAATGTTTTTTTTTTGTATTGTGCAACAGGTGTTGGTATTTGCAAGAACAACTTGACTTTTTGATTAGACAGATATACTGAGGTTATTGGAGGAATAAGATAATTAGGCTCGATCTCCGTTGTCCATCCTGAAGGAAGGCATCACAGATTATTAAGTGTATTGAGCAGCAATTATGATTCTTTAATAGGACTGCGATTATTAAATTCTGAATTGAAGTACAACAAAACACACTGTGAATAGAGACGTATAAAATTAATGGCTTGAACAAAAATTACTAAGTCTCTCAGCGTGATTAAAAACGGAGACGTTAATCTCTACACTCAAGTCCACTTCCCAAACATTCATCCCCGTGTTTTTTTTGGCAGTCCGTATTCAAATTTTTAAGAAATAGTGCAGATAGGTTATAACATTTTGTAGACTTATTTTGATTGAAGCAGACATTAAAAATTTTAGCTATATAACTTTATTAATTTTAACCTTTTACGTTTTCTTCGGTTTATTTAATAACTTTAATTACATGTGTAATTAAATTTGCAATATATGCATGTTACATAATTAAACATAAACCCTCAGTACCGTATGCTTTTGACAGCGGATTATATCAGCTTCTATTCATAACATTCTCATATTGAATCTAAATATAGGCACAGAGGTTTGTAATCATAGTTAATTCTAATACAAAGGTTTTCTAAAATATGTAAAAACACTTGGTAAGTTTTACAGATTTTATTTAACTTTGATAGCTGTTTCGACCTTTTAAGTCATTGTCAAAGAGATGAATGAAGACTAAACACAGGATGTAAGGTGGACATCTGGTTAGGGCATGTGTTGTGGGAACATGTGCGAGGGGTGAATATGTGGAGGGGGTTGCAGGAGCTAAGAGAAGGTCAAGTGTCTGTAAAAACTAAATATAATCTGAATGCAAAATATAAAATTAACTAAACTGAATATAATCTGAATGCAAAATATATAATTAACTAAACTAAATAACAGCTTTTACTAAAGGGGATACACAGAATTCAGATTGTTCATTTGTTAAATTTTTGTTATTTTTTATTGCTTTTTTAATTTCTAGAATTTATAACAAATCCATTTTTTTACCTTTTTGTATGTTGTGGAGTAGTGTTACGCTTTTTGTATGCATCCTGTGTTTAGTCTTCATTCATCTCTTTGACAGTGACTTAAGAGGTCGAAACAGCTGTCAGAGTTAAATAAAATCTGTGAAACGTACCAAGTGTTTGTATATATTTTACAAAACCTTTGTATTAATATGTTTCACCAAGTGCCCAACGAGTCATAAATTAATATCGTAAATTCTAATATTAATTATTTTTCTAATATCAATTAATACAATGTTTCGAAAGTATTTAATTATCATCAACAGATAATAAATTAATAAATTAAACATTTAAAAAATCAATTGTTCAAAACAGCTGTTATATGTTATATAATTAATTGTACAATATAATATAAATATTTATTATCTTATTTAATTAGTAATTTGAAAAATATCATCATTTTTTGTATTAATCCGAATTTGCTCCGGTACTATTTTTTAGCTGCTTTATGTTTAAATATTTCATTTTTTGGGGAAAATTTATTCAAAACTTCATAGCTGTTTTGAACAATTGATTTTTTATATGTTTAATTTTATTAATTTATATATCTGATGATGACAGTTAAATAATATTGAAACATCGTAATATTCACAAATAGTAAAAATATATTCTTGTACAAAAAGTTTCATTATTATTAATAATAAGAGAAAAATATTAAATTAGTATGCAAACGAAAGCTGCGGTGACTGGTGAAACAATTGTCAGGAAAGTAAAAAGTATCTGTAGAACCAAACTACAGTGTTTATTTAATAAATTTAAATATTATTAAAATGATATCAATTGATGACTCGTTGGGCACTTGGTGAAACATATTAATACAAAGGTTTTTAAAAATATATAAACACTTGTAAGTTTCACAGTTTTTATTTAACTCTGACAGCTGTTTCAGCTTATGATGCTATTCTCAAAGAGATCAGTGAACAACTAACAAAGGATGTTAGGGTGGTAAACATATGTTTAGGGCGTGTGTATTCGGACATGTGTGTGGTTTGACGATGGGGGGGAGAAGCTAAGGGAAGGTCAAGTGTTTATAAAAACTAAGTATAATCTGAATGCAAAATATAAAACTTGACTAAACTAAATAAAAACCTTTAATAAAGAGGATACATAGAATTCAGTTTGTTCATTTGTTATCAAAAACAATAAAAAGTAACAGAATTTAATTCCAAGCAAACGATATCTCCCTACCAGATATCACTTTGTGTTTTTTTTAAACGCCCAGCGAAACGGCCACGGGTTTACACTTGGTGCTAGCAATACCGCGTACCGTCTGCAGTTGAAGTCTCTTGAATTCTTAAATACTTCAGTTCGTAGCAAACAATACTTACCTCGCTCCCCTCGATCTTTCTCTCTTCGCATTGTTGCTTTTCTAATTCTTATTTAAAACCGCTGCATTTAATACAGTTCACATCGGTTGCGCGGCATTAATACTGAGAAGTTTCCTGTAACTTGGTTCCAATCTGTTGACCGGCGATCGAATTTTGTAGTTTAGTGAAAGCAATTAATTTTGTATATTTTACTCAGAAAATTTATAAAGTATTCAAGACTTGTTAGCCATGTTATTATATGAATCTGAATGTTGGCCAGGAAAAAATCTCAAGTCTTTATTGTACACTCCACGCGTGCGCGCCCACACATATATGGGACTTCCTTCATGCATATACATTTATGCTAACTTCCTTCCTTAGTTAGTAATCCGCAGATTGGTTTGTAGCAGTTCTCCACACCAATCTTCTCTGTGCTTTCTGTTTCATCTCCCCATATGACTCACATCACCAATAATCTGTTTCATATACTGGAGTCCCGGTCTTCCTCTTACTCTTTTACCTTCAGTGCAACCTTATATTATCGTTTTTATCAAATTCTCGTAACGCATAATATGGCCAATAAGTTCAACCTTCAACCCTTCGCTTCATCTCGTCATTACTAACCTTGTCGATCCATGTTACTTTCAGTACCATCCTATACCATCATATTTCCAGTGCCTCAAGTCTTCCCCTTTCTTCTGTTCCAATTGTCCACGTTTCACGTCCATATAGAGCTATGCTCCTTATGTAACTCTTCAGCAACCTCTTTCTTGTTTCCAGGGCTATTTCTTTAGAAGTCAGTAATTTCCATTTTTCTGTTAAATGCAACTTTAGCCTGTCCGATCCTACTCAAAATTTCTCTGTTACTTCTTCTGTCTTCTGTTTTTTTTTACTTCCTAAGTAGGTGAACTCTCTAAACGTCCTCTGTCTTTTTCCCATGCAGCAACATATTCATACAGGACTGTCCGTGTTTACTACAGACCATCACTTTAGTTTTAATAACATTTATTCTTAAATTGTACACTTTACTTAAAACGTAATTCATTATATGTAACTCGTATAATGTAATTCATTATATGTCTACCTAACTCCTCCTCACTTTTACCCACAACTGCAATGAAATATCTAATACCTTATAATTCTTTTCTTTGTTCAGATCGCCCAATTTGAAAACAATCCGAGATTCCATGACTATGATGACTAATTACACACGTACACTAAAGCCATTTCTTGTGACAGTTTACAATTTTCAGGTATTTTAGCTACTTTAAAATCGCATTGTGCTATTAGTATTGTATTAGAGTTAGGTTTCAGTTATTTTTGTAATGATTTATCATTTACAAAAGAAAAAATCAGCATATATTCCAATGGTTGTTTGTAAAACAGTAACTAGATTGTCTACAAAGAATGCAAAAGTGCTGTATTTACTTTATAGTAGCTGTTTTTTCTTATTAAGATTATATTCTAAAACCTAATGGCATTATTTTGGACTAAAACCATATTTTATCTTAAGTTTGATAAAATAAATAAAAATTGTCTCTTTACTACTCTTTCTTTTGTTAAAATTCAGTGTACGGTAGATTAGAAATTTTAAACCATTCTATAATCGACAGCACGTTCGGCTCTATCCGCATGTTCTCTTCATAGAAAAGATTCATCCAAAGGTAGGTAAACAATAATATTTATGTAGTAATTTTAAAGGAACGATAAACAATATTTTTCTTGTCCTTGCCAAAATTAAAAGCTGATTATTTTTCTTACATTTTATCACATTAAGTTTCTTATACATATATACACCGTGGGTTATATGTATATAATATACAAGCGTGGGTTATGTATTATATAATATATAAATATATACAGTATATTGGAGTAGTATGCCAACTATTTATGAAATACGATCAACATGCAACCAAGTTATCTTTATTACACGATCATTCACTTTGTCATGCCTGGCATATAGATTATAAATAATTACTTTTTACGTGGCTTGTTATTCAAATTTGAAATTTGTTTATTCTATAACTGTACAAGACTTAAATTCAGTACTACGCTAATGAATTGGAACTATTGTACTTAACAAATCTGAATTCCGTAATCTTCGGCGTCCAGGCAGTTGTCGCGTCGTCTACGGAAGCCTGTCAAGAGAGCCTCTTATGAAAATGATAATAACTGTTACATTGCATAGGTTGTGCAATTTTTTTTTTACCTCCCACCACTTCTTAGCTACTTTGTATTACCACATTTATTCGTTCTATTCAACATTAGTTATTAATGCTTGTGTATGAATAATACGATCAATAAAATTTAATTGAAGTTAGAATTTCTCCGTATTTTAAAACTGTTATCTTAAAACTTTTTCAAACGCATTTAACTGAACACGTTTTTTGGCTACGGCAACCGACAATTATTAATATTATTTATAATTATAATTATTTTGCACCTTAAGGGTCACCATTCGTTGTAATTAAATTTAGTATCTTTGTGCGCCTACATATTGGGATACATGTATCCTAAAGAGGCTAGAACATCTACGTATTAAAGCGTGTCCCAATTTACATCTAACAGATAAATTGAATTATATCTTTTTTAATTAATTACTAATATTCTATTTTTTAAAATATTTTTTAGTTTTATACTAACTTAAATTGTGATTTAAAAAATAAGATTATAAAATGATCTTTATGTTTTTTGAAACAGAATTCAAAATCGACAACACAGAAACAGCTAATGTTTATGTCGTACTGTTTCTACTACAGAGTAAAATAAGGTAAATGTTTCTATTGAATAAAGCTTTATGTAATCAAAATTTAAAGGATGAAATATGACTACTACATATTTCCAATTAACCACGTTCTTTGTCAGGTGCCTGCCTTAGAGACACGAATACACAGAACAGAGTAGTACTGCATAATGTAATTGTGAATAGGTTGTTGTAGGCTGCGTCCTTGAAAACGTCTAAATGTCTGCCTAAATTTAGAACACATAAACAGGTGCTACGTTTATGTATTTTGTAAACATTTGTACTCAGTGCTGCAAAATATACCTCAGCTGAGACGAGTAACTTCACGATATAACTTATGTAAGAACCGATCAGTTGCCAGCTGCGATGATATGTGAACCTTCCAACCTTTGCGACCACAGTATCGCCTTCATATTCCTATTCATTAAATAATGATACTCTAATCATTAGTGTACACCAATTAGTATCATTTGCCAATAAAGTAGTTTCTAGAATTCTAGTTTGTTAGAAAATCTGATGTTTCACTTTCACTCTGTGGTTCAAAAACGTAATTTTTAAACAGAACAAAAGGATACATGCTGGAGTTATACAATACTAATAATATGTAAAACGAATACACTAGCTAATAAATTGAGGAATAAAATGAGGTAAAATAAACTACAGAGTTTATGTACAGAAAGAAACTACATATCATAGTTTTAGGTCTAATTTAAATACAGGCAGTGTGCTCCAATGCATTGGGTATTTTGTAGGGATGGAAACCTATCGTTCCTGCAAGGCGTATCTTTCTGGAGAACTTGAAGACGTTGAAATGGAAGTGCTAAGCAGACCAAAGCATCATAGTTTTAGGTCTAATTTCAATATAGGCAATGTGCTCCAATGCACTGGGTGGGTATTTTGTAAGGATGAGCCTGTCGATTCTGTGAGGCGTGTCTTCGTGCAGAACTTGAATACGTTGAAAGAGAAAAGGTAAAAAGAACAAAGCTGAGATAAAAAGACGAAGAGGAATTAGACTGGACAGCGGTGACTAGTTCTACATCAGCGTATCGAAACCCCACAAGTGTAGAGCTGCCCCGAGTGAAAAGGATAAAAATGTTACACCTCTTTGTAGACAAAAAGTACATTTTTACATTAATACTGCGCATAGAATAATTAAGTTTTACTGCAATTAATTAATTTTTATTATTGCTAATAAACGTTTGTCGATTGCTTATAATTAGGCTATTAGTTGTTAACTATTATCTATTACATGACTGTGAAATTAAATTGTTGAATATTAGTATGATAAATTCTCATCCAATTTTTAATTTTGTCCAAAAGCCGTGTAAATACTTTATCAAATCGGAATAATTTATTTTCTGACGTTTGCCATGAGTTACAAAAGAAGCATGGTTATGCAAAAATTAAATAAATATAACTTATTTACTATGACAAAATTCAATCTTGTAATTAATAAGAAAAAGTGTTAATTATGAGGAAGTCCCGTATGAATGGAAGTAAACCAACATAACACCGCTGTATAAAAAGGGTGATAAGGAAAAAAATCGAGAATTATAGTGAACTTATTGTGATAAGTTATACTGAATGATTTATGCGGACGAATTCTAAAAAATCGAATAGAAGCTGCGCCACATGGTGCACAGGAACAAAGCAGTTTCCGTGCGAAAATATCTGGTATTAATAATGTGTTTAGCTTGAACCATCTTTGTGAGTAAGCTGTCAGCCGTGGAGTGGTTGAGTACCTAACATTTGTTGGTTTTCTTAAATCATATGATAACGTTCCATTAAATATCAAAGCTCTGGCCAGTCATGCAACAAGCTGTGTTCACGTTACATAACAGTACGTAACTTGTGTGAGGGATGTGCTGTCAGTTTTGTTAAAGTTGAGAATTTTCATAAGACTTTGCAATAAACAAAAGTGTAAGTGTGATTCATATCATCTACTTTATTCGAGATGAATATTAATGCACCCTTAGACAAGTGTAAAAACGCAGATGTAAAGTGGGTATTTGAATAAATGACGACTACCTCTATACGCTTCTGGCCGGGGATGATCAGATTGTGGTGATACTGCACGAGTATGACTCCAGTTACGAATTCCATGAAGAATACAGATCTTGTGGATATAAATTTTGGAAAACCGGGCAGCTGGTTGTTGGAAGTTAAGGAGCCGATATGATAGTACATCACATATTATAGAAAAATAGTACTTTTTAAGTTATACAGAAATTAATTACCACAGTTTTCCGTAGTCTAGGTTGTTCACGTTTATCACCAAACGTTTCGTCCATACCGATGGACATCTTCAGTGGCGCGGGAACACTGATTACAACCACCGCGAACGAATACAAACAAAGACTGTTCTATCCTGTTAAGATGAATCCGATTTCTATTTTATATATTTTATATTCTATATATTTTTATTATATAGAAATATCATTAACAAAAGACGATGGAAGTAATGAAGATATCGCCGCCAAAATAGAACAATGAAAGATGATGATAGGGCAGCTGAGTTCGGCGTTTAGTAATGGGAAAATAGCCAGGAACAGAATTACTTCTACCATTTTAGGAAAAATAGTCACGTATGGTTCTCAAAGTTGAGAGATAAATCAAATAAACCCCTGAAGGTTCCAAGAAGTAAATTGACTTCTTAAGAAGGTCCTGTGGGATACCTGGGCTCCGGTGCATTAGAAATAAAGAGATTAGGAGAGAAATTCGTGTAGAAAAACTGATTTTAGACACCATAAATATGAAGCTGTATGGCCACGTGGAAGTGACGCCTGACGATCGATGGCCCAAAACGTTATCAGGCTGAATTCCGACTAGAAGAAAGGTAGACCCAGGACACCGTGGAAGGAGACGGCGTGTCGACAAGACGACGATCGTCGTGTTGTTCAGTATAAAATAGAAAAATTGCCACCATCACTAATTATTAACTTTAATTAGTCACTAACAACAATTTGAAATCAGAAAAGACACTCTCATACAATAATTCAAGTTAAATTTGTCGCACGCAATAATAAATATCACCTTATTACAGTTCCGCAGTAATTAACACAATAATCACTTTTCACTAAGCCGCAACAATCATTTGATCAGCACTGAATAAATCACCAACTATAACTGATTTCTAAGCCGTCGACTCACGCTATATGTACCCCGCAGAGGTTCTTGTATAGGTTTCCGTTTTCCGGGCGGCACTGCGAGCATAATGTCCGTAGTTACAGACTTTGGAAGAATCTGGAGACTAGGTAAAAAGCGCGACCTTGAATGCACTAGGATTGTAAAACAAAACGTGTAGCTAGACGATCTAGAATTTTCGGGAGCGTACGTTATTGTTGTAGCATATCCATGATGAGATGGATTACAACGAGGAGACTGGAATGACAGAAGTCTCTGGCGTACAGGTGCGAGAGACTAGCTGTATTCTCATAGTAAATAACCCGGTACAATCATTTGGGCTGGATTAACTAATAAGTGTTTTCAGTGGCGACAGCGGGACCCACAGGGACCGCAATGCGGAGAGGCCTGCGGACTACGAGGGCATGCGTAAACATTTCCCTTAATTTTTAAGATTGGGTATAACCAGTGAACTTAGTAAAATCATATTTCCCCGTATATATTTAACATCGAAACAAATACATTTATTTTTTACTATTATTTCACTAGTACCTAGTACCTAATGATGTAGTTTGAGAGTACAGATTATTTAGTTAACTGCACAATATAGAGGTGATTCCAGTTAAGAATTCACTGAGACCACCGGCCAGGCCAGCTTCGTATTTCGTTATGAGCTACGAAAGGAAACTAATAAATAAGCCGAAGTACTGGATCGCGTTGTAAATGTTACTGTGACATTGGAAGCTTCAAATTTAACCGTTAGAGGCCATAAAGAGAAGACAGGCATGCTCAATAGTGGAAATGTTTTGAGTAAATACAATGCATTGTTGCAACAGATAATCAGTAGTCCTAAGAACAGGGAAAAGTATGATGTGAGTCCAAAAATTTAAAATAAACTCATTCAGCTTTTATCTAAAACTTGAAAATTTTATTTTGAAGCAGATTGAATCTACTTCGTATTTTTGTAATAATAGATGCTACACAAGACGGCAACAAAAGATCAACTGAGTCAAATAATCAGATATGTCTCAATTTCTGAAGACGAGGCAGGAAGGCCCCACTAACTTAAAAATTTATGAAAGCTTTTTTACGATTTACAGAAATAACCGATGAAACTGGCCTAGACTTAAAAGAAGAGATATTAAGCAGTCTTGAGGAGAACGTATTATGTTTAGGTTATATAATTTTAGTAGCTGCCACAGATGGCAGGAGGGGTTAGTATTCAAGAAGGAACAATGGCATGAATTAAATAAGGGTAGAAGTGGGCCCGGAAAGGATTCCTGCGGGGGCCCAGAATAAAGAGTTACGCCACTGAGTGTTTTAATGATTACAAAAAATTTATCATCTACCACGTGTGAAAATTCTACATGTGAAAGAAAATTCAGTAGGCTTATATGTTGTGAAAATCTATTTTAAATTCTCACGGCAAAGGAACGGCGTGTTAATCACTAAATTGTAGCAAGCTCTTTGTAGGCAAAAGTTGAAGTGTATTGTGTATTTTGTAATATAGCCATGGTTTTATCAATCTGACAAAACGCTACCGGTAAGGAACGTGGTTTTACTGAGACGACGGATTATGTTAGGCAGATGACTTTTAGGAGAAGAGATGCATTTTGTAGAGCAGGCGTGGGATAAAATCTATAAGTCTATAAGTGAAATATAAGAATTCTCCAAACAAGTTATTATTTACAAATCAGGTTAATATTATTCAACTTATTGTTAAATAAAGTGTGTTACGTAAGACGTCACAATCAAAATTGCATAGACACTTATAAGGCATAAAAATACAGTTTTTGAATACTATATTAGAGTGCGAATACGGCTAGCTTATAGTTTTTTGTAACATTTTAAAAAACAGAGCTTATACACAAAACAACACATATTCTGGACACTGAGAAAAACTGCAGTGTAAAATTAATTTTATTGTAACTGAAACGGGATGAAAAAATATTATAAACTGTTTGAAGAAAACAAATATGTCGGTTAAATAATATTATTTTATTGGTGAAGGCAACTGTGGAAATTATTAAGCAATTACCCAATCAGTTTGCTTAATCAAACAACACAATTGCGAGCTGCCTAACCAATCATAAAACTTACTTCTTAAAATGTGGACCCCAGGTTTTCGTTTGCCAACTTTTACATACGATTAAATGTAGTTTTTAAGACAGACGAACTATCGGACTAAATGACATACATTATTATTTCAGTATGTGTACAGCAGTAAATAAATATATTTTCATTACTGATAAAAGATGAGAATATATATGTTTTGCGTGCTCTGTCATTAACTCGAAATTAATTGGGTGTAACGAGTCTTTCAAAATAGGCCTCGCAATCAAATTCCACAGGAACAGAAAATTTATTACTAAAATCTAGTAAATACTTTATTAAAAATATAATGTTTACACTTTAAAAATGTAAATACTCTTTTTCATTAGTGACTATGAATAAATAAATGACTGGTGAAATTCAGTCAATTAATCAGTTATAATTTAATATCTATGTTGACGTTTGCGTAAAACGTTTTGTCGTTTAAGACATTAACAGGCGACTTGTCATGGCAACCGAAACAGTTGTGTCTTGAAGGTAACAATAAAGTTCGTCGGATCGTTGACAAAATATTTAACATCGTGTCTAGTTAATTGCCTATCCTCATTAAACTATCCATTATTTACATTAACGGTGTAGAATAGATCTTAACTTTGCCCTATATTATTATAGTATTTTTAATAGAGCAAAGAGCATTATAATAATTCACAGAGCATTTATAATTTATGACTTTGCTCTACAGTATTTATATTATTGGGCCGCTGAAAAAGAAGAAAACAAGGCTGCAGTTGTTGTAAATTCACAAATACATGGTGTAATGCCAGGCACGAAGTCGTTCAAATAGTTTATCATTATTTGAAACTAACAGAACAAAAAATGTTAGATAGAAAGGCACACAAACACCTAAAAACACAACACAAACATTCCCCGTTTCTACAGCACTGCTAATGTGTTTTTCTGAATCTATACAAGCCGAGATCGTTTACTGAAGTTCTTCTTATTGTCTTGATGTCAACTTCAGTCTGGTGATGTATCGATTACGTAGGCCTATCTATCTGTTACGTGACTGTCTGGTACTGTGCCACAGTCATCTGTAAACGAGGTGTGAAATAGGTGCTTCTATTGTTTCTTATGGAACGGTTTTGTTTTAAACACACACACGCGCACCGACTTCACACAAGACACACACACACACACACACACACTGTGTTGAAGAGCAAGCGTGTACAGGACAGTGTGACGGAAAAATAAAAGGATTAACGTCTCATCTGGGTTACTGTGTTGATTGATGATACTTACTTTATCTGTTCCCATTTTTCTTCACCAAAAGTCTTTAATACAAGCAGCTCCAAAGCGTAGTTGACAAATCCATACTGAAACAAACATAAATCCAGTTGTAAAGTACAGAATGAAGTCGATATAACTATTGTAAATTATCTCACGAAAAACATATAACACAATAAGTTTATATTTTATGTAGTTTTCAATTGTTTTTTTAACACCTAACTAATATTTTTAAAGTTTAAAGTTTTTAATAAAAACTTCATCAAATTTTAAAACAATACAATATGAAAGTTTACACTATAAAAACAAAGGTAATGGGCATTTTCAAGACAAAGAATAAGTAAGAACATTAATAATAATTAACAATCAAATTGTAGAACAGGTGAGCCGTTTTAACTATTTAGGAAATTACATTGGTTATGATAAGAGTTATGATATTGATGTTAAGGTTAGGTTAGGTTAGGTTAGGTTAGGTTACAGTTTTGTTAAGTTACTACAGTTAGGTTACTACAGTTTTGTTAAGGGCTATGGAATATGAGACAGAACAAAGGTAAACACATTCATTAAAACACTTTTTTATTGTTCTTTCAGTAAGTATTGTGCTGATGTGTGTCCTTCAAGCAAGTCCTGGAGACAAAAGGGCCTGTTACTTTGCTGACATCTTTGGTCACTTGTAGTATTTCTAAAAAGTAGAGTTTTTAATATGATTTACAATTACAAAAAACATTTTGAAATCAGTAACAAAATAGATACTTTCAGTTTTGTTTAAACATCAGTAATGTAATGCGAAAAGTAATCAAATTTCCAAATTAAACAGTTACCAGCATCGTTGTAGCTTTTGTGTACTTTGAAAGCTGATAAAAGCCTAAATAGTTTGTAAAACACAAACATAACTGTCCGTAAAACTAGATATTAACACTTCGTCAGGTACATTTTTGTAAAGCAACAGTTACCATGAGACATACCTCAAATAGGTAGACAGACAAAATCTAAACCGGTAGCTTAGAACTGGGGACTCTTTGTTCGTGCAATAAATTGATTGGTTAAATTATTATAGTCAAGGGCTCTTCTTGCAAATCTAGTTGATAAGGAAGCTTATTTCAAAGGAGGTTACCGCGTAAGGTATATCGGTAACGAAAGATTAGAAGTTAAAATAATGAAGTTTATCAAAAAAGAATACGGGAATTTCATAAATGTGCAGTTTCATAAATTATGAATAGGTTGGAATGAAGTTCTAATCCTACTCCGAAAATATGCTCCAAAAATTAATTTTTGTTATAAACCTTAAAACGGTAAAACGGTAACTGATCTCCTCCCAAGACAGCTGAATCATGTTTGAGGTTACCATGTAACTGCTACAGGTATACCCGTCCACGTAGGGGTATATTAAAAAAATATACCGTTGGGATAAGTTTCTAGAAAGCGAAGGGATAGATGCATTTCTACAAGCCCAGACCTTAATGCAAAGGGCTTTTCCAAAAGGCTACATTAAAAACATTAGAAGATTAACGTTTTTGTGCATACACAAGAACATTGCTGCTGTAATTACAGTAGTAATGGTCCGCTAACATGATAAAGCGGCTTGGCAACATATCTGTTATCTTTTGACGTCTATAGACCTACAAATAAATCTTACATAGCGTTTATTAAATTATGTAAATAAATTAACTTTGCTGACCATGCTGACACTTTTTATTCCAATCTGTTTTGTTTTGCTATGGAACTGTACATTTCTGAAATTCCTGTACTCTTTTTCTATGACCCTATGTAGGTCTAAACATATGACAGGAATATGACGGTAATGCGAGACTAGATTAACATCAGCCAATAATGTCAGGTACAAACGTAAAAAAGAATGAAATCATATTAATGAACATCGAAGTATAATCCATGAAACAAAACATTCTTTCCGCTAGAGAGTTACCTTATATTTTGGTTGGATAAACAGCCACGAAGTACTTGGCCCAATTTTAAGATGAGCTAACGGCTAAATCGAATTCATAGTTAGTAGTAGATAAAAAGTGTTATTCAAGTTCTTCCCGGAAGTAGTAAATACTCAATAATCTGTTATTTCGTCAGGCTGTGTTCTTTAAAAGTTGAGAGTAGATTAGATTAATTCCCCATTATAGGGCTGCCTCCTTACGGGCCATGACTCCCGGTAATTATTATTCAGGGTTGTCTTCTCTTAGCCTCTGTTGCCCCAACAACCAACTGCAAGGCAGGAGCAAAATAAAAATCTATAACAATAGAACGCAGTATTACTAAACCCGGTTGTAATATTCTAAAGATAAGCCGGTCCAGGGTCATTTCCCTTACGCCTTAACTTGGTACTGGTAACTACTGCTGCCCTCCACCAGGAATATTTATCGACCTAGCGGTCCACATCCGTACTGTTCTGCGTCAACAGGGTCACCTCTTGTAGGATGTGGCACTTCACCACGCAGTACGGTCTTGGCTGGAGAGAGTCTAACGGCTCCTTTGGGAGCTAAAGTCACTTCATACAACCCTGGGAACTTCTAAGAACCAGTGATTAGTCAACCTGGTACAAAGGTACTACCACTCCAAACTCCCTCGACCGTCTGTTATTTACGATTAACACACTTTCAGAAAACAAAAACAGAAAAATGAATCCAAGCTGTGGTATCCTGGTTAAAGATTCAAAGGATTAGGAATTATATTATATGTTATTTAAGAGCTAATATTGGTCCTACAGGAAGTATAGGTCTGTTGTAATCGTAGATATTAAATAAACAAAATCATAATAATCAAATGGATTGTGAAAAATTTGCAAACAATGGGCTTAGCTTTGCATAATATTCCACTAGAGCTACAGAGATGAGGAAATGATAGAAGTCAGAACTGTGCGCGTATTTTCAACAATAACACTGCCTAAAAGAAAGTGTTATTTTAATAATGAACTGAAAAAGACTTTCCATTGTTAAGGTATGGGAGGGGGTAGGAGGAGTGTCCCGTTTTGCCAAATTTCAAATCTGCTGGTCAGTACATAATAATTACTGAAGCCATGATATGCCTAACCTTCTAGGCGCCTAAGCACATAGCAAACGTCTAGATTAAGTAATTCGGTACGACTAGCCCAGCGTCTGCAAAGTCTGTGTCTGTCTCCAGATTGCTTGAGCACTTGCTACTACGCAAATTAATTCGACATGCCGGCTGGAGAATTAAAGATTATTCTGGAACCTCTGCGGGGTATATATAAGCGTTATTTACGATTAACACACTTTCAAAAAACAAAAATAGAAAAATGAATCCAAGCTGTGCCATCCAGGTTAAAGATTCAAAAGATTAGGAATTTCATTATGTGTTAGTTAAGAACTAATATTGGTCTTACACAGGAATTATAGGCCTATTATAATTGTAGATATTAAATAAACAAAAGCATAATAGTTAAATCGACAGCTGTAACAAATTTGCAAACAATGTGCATAGCTGTACGTAATGCCCCACAAGAGGTACAGAGAAGAGGAAATGTCTAATTTTAATAAGCCAACTGCGACCAATATCCTGCTTTAAATGGAATATTTATTTTGGGTTTTATATTGATGCAGAGTATCACGAAGAGACAAATATTTGTTAGGCCTACAACTTTAACTCAATTTATTTTTACTCACACCATTCGGTGTATTCACTTTGCCCTCACGTTCACGCTGACAGTCGAGTGTAACAAAAATGTGAAACACAACTACTATTGACAACTAGACGTACCCCGTCCGATAATACGCGTCCAGTTAATTCTCACGTGTCACAGGAACAAAATATTAATTCCTGCCACACGCACACGAACACGCACCCTGACAGGCATTTACAACTTGTCTGCTGGAGACATAAATTTCGCTTTTACACTAACCTCGTGTCGCCGTTTCCATTAAACAAAGAAAACCGTTTATCATAACGGGGTGACATTTAATTGTATATTTTATTCTAACATCTGGCGTAGGTACGCTTAGCTTAGTCTGCGGTTTGAAGCAAAGTCATTAGTGATAAAACATAGAGTGGCATAGAAAAATCATGTTTTATATACATTTCTGTTTAACGAACAAATCGTGATCTGTTCATTCCAGATAATTTAATTTTTATTTACTCGCATATTATTTTTCAGGTAAATTGTGAATTAATATTTAAAAATTATATTTAAATAATTGTAAATACTTCTGACTAATTTTTACGTACATGCAACAGACTGTTACAGACTTGATGGTTTCTTTATGTTTTGGATTTGATTTGATTTTCCGGTATGCTTATTTTTAAGTAACAGCATAAATATATAGAAACACTTTCGTTTATTTCAGTTGTTTTTACCTTTAAAACATAGCAAATGAAAGCACAGCAAGTACGCCTAGCTAACAACAATAGGAACGTCTTAGTCCAGTATTAATACGTCTTCTTAGCATGTTATCAAAGAAAATACCCCGCGTTTCACAAAAACGATCTTTTCGGACGACACAAACTTATCTCTTACATAGGTAACGACTTTTTAATTTCTTTCAATCAAATCTAACACGTTCTGAGTATGAACAAAAATCGACATGGCTATCAGCAGCTATTTGCCGTCAAATTATGAAGCGTCTCTCCGTCAATCGTTTTCAGTTGATGGTTCAACCACCTGGTCACGAATTGGTCAGGCCATTTCGGTTGTGCCCTGAGCCCGGGCTTTCTCGAGGTTGTGCCCTGAGACTACCGAAGGCGACTGATGCTCCAGAGCAGCGTATCACCCAACCAGTCCCGCTATAAGATTCCATGGATAAACTTCAGGACAATCCTCAAAGCCGGCGCATTATACGTGGGTTTGCAATTATGAAGCCACAGAAAGTAAGAGTTTAGCCTTCTCAACTTGAACGCTAATCCGTGCAGTGAGGCCTCGAGGACTGACTTTGTTGTTGTGAAAACATACGACCGCGCAGTACCGGAAGAAAGTGCGAGCTGTGACCCGGACAGCGCTCACATCCCGAATGGTAAAACAACCCGAGAGTCATATGCCCATGAGTTTCAATCCACGAACTGCAGAATAGAGATTCCAGGAGTCCAGTTTATGGAAGATTTTGAGAATCTTTAGCAGTGTACAGTTTATCCCATTTTCTATTCAAGAGATAACATTAACGTTATTTCTGCCTTCATATACACTTCCGTATAAAATAGGGTGACCAGACTTCTCGTTTTTAAAGGGATCTTCATCCCTTTTTCTTTGCTCTTCATCCTTTGTGCCGTGAAAAAATTAAAGGCACGCAAAATTTCCCGTTCTTTTAAAAAACATTACACTTTTCCCCGGATTTTTAAAATCTAATACAAAACTAGATTTTAAAAATAATTGCAATGTTTTACAACCCGTGGTCTGTTCACTGTTTCGTATGTGAATCGCTATATGCAGAAAGGTCAGATGTCCACTTTTTTCATAAATTAATTTTTAAATAGTATAATTATTCATATTATAATATGAGTAATTTTTTCATAATATTTTTCACATTATACTTATGAAAATACATCGATTTGCTGAATAAAGCTGTATACCCAATAACCATACCATACTATAATCAGCTCTTGAAATATTCATTTTGTGCAGAAATGCCACACGTCCAGACATGTGACTCATCTGCACTTAACAATAGAATTGTTCTGAAATCAGCGGATGTTTTATATTTATTTACAAGTTACTTAGTTTTTGGTGGTTGCAACCTGTAATTTTTCTTGTGTTGTGATAAATAATTACGACATCTGACGATGAAACAGAAATTTATATTTTTTATATTATAAAATTTATATTATAAAGGCTTGCATTTTCACAGCATTGATTTTTAATAGTCGATTTCAACAGCCGGTGGATGCGGAGTGCTCACGAGCATGACCTCAGTAGATACTGTAAGAGTTAGCACAAACATCGTGCTTACTAAAGTTGTTTCGTAGGTTGTGTTTTTTGAGAACTGTGCGCGTATTTTTAACAATAACACTGCCTAAAAGACAGTGTTAGTTTAATAATGAATTGAAAAAAGACTTTACATTGTTAAGGTATAGGACGGGTGGGAGGAGTGCTTATGAGGAAATGTCCCTTTTTCAAATTTTAAATCTGGTCAGTAATAATAATTTCTGAAGTTATGACATGCTTAATCTATAAAGCACCTAAGCAAATAGCGAAAGCCTAGATGCCTACGTTTCACTGCAGTGAGGAGTTTCAGGATAAAATTGTGAACAAATCTTACAGCAGGCTTGAAGAATTTTGTTTGATTCTGAAGTGGCGATACATGTGTGCCGCGTTAAGTAGCAGTCAGTTCGGAATTTTGAATCAGACGCAGTTAGTTGTATACTAACATACTAATATTACATGTGATTAAATACAAAATATTTGGCAAAATAATTATAATTTTGAATTCTGTTGAAGACTAAGTGGCAAAACAAAAATAAATAAATACGTATTTTTAACCTGGGGGTGGAAAACTGCTAATGGAAATAGTATTGTTACGACTGTCTCATTGATCATCGTATGGTACAGTGGAAAACAAAATACAGACGCCAAAAAATCACTAATTACCAGCTTCAGATATCACAAATAACAATTTGTGATCAACAAGGTATTCAAAAAGATTATACTCGTACAATAATTCAAATTAATTTTGTCCACACACAATAATAATATCAAGTAACAGAGTTCCACATTAATTACAACATAGTAAATACTTTTCACTAAGCCTCAACAATGACTCGATTCGCGCTAAGGAAATCACTCAACGTAACTGACTGATAAAGCCAGGTGCTCTTTCTTTTATGGGTAGCCCAAGTGTTCGAGAGCAATTTTCCATCCTTACTGCAGCTGCCACCATAACGGGTATTTCAAGTGCTTTCCGGAACAATCCGGAACATACTTAAGTGCGGTCTTGACTGGGGCTACACCTGCTCGACTAGCGGAGGGACGGGTGGAGGACGCTCTCGGCTGTTCGATAGGTTTTATTGCTACAGTATAAACTTATAATTGTAGGTAAAATTAAATAAAAGAATAATCGTTAAAATTGAGTACGTCTTAAAAACAGTAACCCTGTTTAATTAGAAACCTGAAGAAAGACATGCGTGTGTGTGTGTGTGTGTGTAAGTGTGTGTGTGTTTATGTTATAATAATAGAGACTAACCACTAGAGCTCAGTCAGTCCTGTTACAAGGTGTAACTACGATGAACTCTCAGTGAAGGTGTAGAACAACAATGACGTACATCAACTGTTCAAAGTTACACAGTACAAAGCAATGTGCAAGAGCAAACATGCTAACTATATTTATGATTAAGTAAGTCACTAACTATAAGTATATACCGTAAGGAAACGTATCCAGTACTTTTGTAACTTATTTTGTGAAGCGATACGACGATGCATAGAGCTGTGCCTGGTTGAATTCAAATCCCATTTTTCCTCACTTCCGTTTAGACAATTCAAGTTGATTCCAAGTTCTTCCGAATCGTTTGTAAACAATACTGCAAATAATTGCCAAATAAAATGAAATAAATGTATTCAAATATTTAGAATTTAAGTAGCGGCATACTGTGGGGACACATTTCAGTAAGCTGAAATTATGAAGCCAGCGTTATTCAGCCTAATATTTCAAACACAAGTTTCGGTAAATTATGACAATATCTTAAGTTATTTCCATACAGCGAAGTGGAGCAAACTTTGTTTTGTAATTAAACTTGTAACGTTTAATTTGTTTTTAACCAATTATAAGTTTTAATTTTGCTTCCTCCGACTTGAAGGATTTTAATGAGTGAAGTTTACCACGATTTAGTGCTAATATATCAAAGTTATAGAACGCGCACAGTTGTGTCTGCCAACTTAGCATTAATAACGAATTTACACTCACAATATTCAATTTGTGTACGGATCACTTGTATAATACAATTTTGTAAAATGACGCGATCAATCGGCACTTTATATAATTGTAATCTATTGCTAGCTAGCAATTTTTATTTAACTTAAAGTGTGCATTACCTTACATCCAGGGCTTTTTTATTATTTTTGAGAACATGTAAGAGTTTCTCTTAGCTTTATTTATAAACATTGAGTGCATTTCTTGTGTGAACTTTACACCGCTGTTTCCATATGACATTTCACAATCAAAAGTTAAGAAACTTACATTTACTGGAAGGGTTTTGATCTTTGAATAACATGGTTGCTGCACCAAGTCCAAGTCGACTACTAGTTAAACGATCTTAATATACAAAATACACATAATTAAAGTGGCAGCTGCTAATCTCATTGTTTGTAGACTGATACACAACTACAGATTTATAATATTAATAATAAATAATAATATTTTATTTTTACAAGAATATATTGCAACGTATAGGTTTCGCATAGAGTAAATAGTCGAGAAAAGTCTTATTGGAATGAAATGGGCTTATTAAATATACTATTATTTTTTCACAATCTACTGAACTTTTAACACAGTTTATCAGAAATAATTAATCTGTCTCTGTTCACCTTTGTAACAAACTAAAATTTACTTTTTGTACAATGAAAAAAATTAATATTTAAAAGGTTTTTTTCTCTTATTTACTATAAAGGCTTTACTGATGAGATACAGTCTTTATTTTAAATAATGCTTTTTATAATTGTGTATAAATAATATAAGTTTATTTCCCTTTAATGTCTATTACAAATCCTTCAGAAAACGGGTTGTGCCTGTTTGGGTGAATACGCAGGTCGATTTACTCTGTCCCGCTTCAGGATCGCTTTCGGGCGTGTAGATATTCGTCGTGCCCTCGGTTGCATACACTTTCATCGCGAACCTATACTGTTACTGCTACTGGTGTGTTATGCTTACACCTCTTCCAGTCAGTCTAAAGTGTCTGTATACCCTAATCGGATTTCTTGCACTTTTGTGGAGTAGCAGTATTGTAATAATTCTAGCAGTAACTCTAGGAATTTTCTAGCTTGCATTCGTCACGACTGGCAGACCGATGGTAATGTGCAGCACACAGAATTCTCACGTTATCGATTCCAAAGATAAACTGATTCGTTCTAAGGCTTTCACAGACGGTGTCAGTTGTATTAAAAATATGTACCGGGCTGTTTGGCGGTGGTCCAGGGTTTATAGACAAACCAAACGTTTCGACAGCACCACCAGCTGCCATCATCATTGGAATTCGAGGAATTCGAGTCTACCTGAACGCGAGTTGTTAAACGTCAGGACCACAGTACTGGGGTAAAGGTTTCAGCCTCTAATTCCACTGAAGATGGCAGCCAGTGGTGCTGTCAAAACGTTTGGTTTGTCTGTAAGCCCTGAACCACGGTCAAACAGCCCGGTACATACTTTTAATACAATAAACTGATTTATCCGTTCAAAGTTATTTTCATGACCGACTTTCTCGTAACCTGATTGGTTCTTCGGTAACCCCTACTCCTGATTTTTCTACAGATAATAAATGTTCTTGTCCGAAAACGCTTCCAAACAGAAGAATTCTTGTTCAAAAAACCTGAATATATTTACAACCTAATTTAAAGGCCATAAAACGTTTTTACTTAAGAAATGTACACATGTATTCACTGATTTTTAAAATAACAATAGTCATCTCTTCGGTTTCTTTATTACTAACATTCTGGTATAATTCCCATCTCAAAATTTTTCAAATCTCAAAAGTTATTTAAATTAACGTGTTTTTTATAAATATCCCGTAAAATAATTACGTACATTCTCACACACGGCTAAGTATACTTGTACACCATCTTACTGCACTGAGTCCTGTTTTAAAGTCTAAAAATACTTGAAACTAAAATTTTTCACGATGTTCTGTATCAACTAATTTACAATGTTCAAACCTACAATCACTGCTTATTCATACAGCGTCTTTATATGCTATCATATGCTTTATTCTCTGATGCATTCTATGTACAATTAAAATATTAATTGCAATATTTTTTAATTTTTATTTTTATTACAGTGTTTCGAAAATTTTGTATACTGTTACCAATAAGGAATTTACATTCACAATATACAGTTTATGTACGGAGTAACAGTGTAATACGAATTGGTAAAGTGAATCGATCAATCAGCAATTTACATTAATTGTAATCTATTCATATTGAACATTTACTATTTATCTTAAACTGCTAAATTATCTTCCATCCAAGGCTTTTATAATAACTTATAAACACATGTATCGCTTATAATTTATTAACATACATGTATACATATACATTAATACTTATAAATTACAGATTTGCTTTATGTAATTAAGCATTATCAAATGACGCGAAACGTTTATGAGGGTAGATGGTATTTTGCCAAAGCGATGGCACCTTAAGCTCGTGTATTCTGAATTAATAAAATTGTGTTTCAATATTTGAATAATCTTTGACGTAATATTTGAGTGTCATTTATAAGATCCTGATTATAGCCCGTTAGTACTTGCTTGGCTGTCTCAAATGTGTTTTGCAGATAAGAAGATCTTAGATGCTAACTACAAATTGGTAAGCCGCTGGCGCTGTTACCAAAACTTTAATTCTCATTTCACTCATTGCACTGATATAGCCTATAATCAAGTGCAAAGATACTACTGTGTACCAAGTGCAAAGCATTTTGTTTTTCATTGAAACCACGCACGTTTTGGACGGATGCTATAGGCCTACAGAAGTTAAGACTTCAATTCCTTAGGCTTTCACTGCCGGTGTCAACATTGTTAGCATTATTATCAGCCAGGCTGTTAGGCCGTGGTCTGCTGTTGTTAAAGACAAACGTTTTGGTCCCACCATCGGAGGCCATCTTCAGTGTCCGCCAGTTCACCCCAGTACTGAAGTAGTGACTATGAACTGGGGGTGGAGACATCATAGTCTCTACCTCAGTACTGGGGTGAATTGGCTGGCGGACACTGAAGATGGCCTCCGATGGTGCGGCCGAAACGTCTGCATTTAAGAACAGTAGACCACGGCCTAACAGACCGGCTAACAGTAATTATAACAATAAGTTGCGACTGTTTGGAGATCTCATTTACAAACTGTCTCCTTTTCAATCACCAGAACGCGTTCAAAGTGGATGAAAAAAAGAAAGCAATCTTTCTGTCGTTTTTAAACTTCCAACCTTATTATAAGTTGTTTTATTTGCGTATATTGTGCCGCACAAGTTGTCACAAATATCGTTGATTTTTTGAATCTTATTTTTCTCAGAGACATCAGACATCAGAAGAAACAAACATTTTTCAATCATATTTTTCTTCCATTTTTGGCAAAAAGTATACTTCGTTAAACACAGACATTCTCATGCTGTCGAATTAAATTATTTTGATTGAGAGACCTATGCCATTCGTTTACGTATGTAATTCTCAAAGGCGAGAAGGCCTGACAGAATGAGACTTTTGAATTCTTTTATAGTAACAGTTATTGTAGACTAGTAACAGTTAGTTACGTCACTCAAAACACAAGTTATAAATTTCAAACGGCAAGGGTTTTTACATCGTGGAACACGAATAAACGATGGCCGGTAAAATAACACTGTATTTATGACTAACATTTTGTTGTACTGTGAAAATTTTGTCGCTTTTCGTACATAGATTTTATTCAACAGAAGCGTAGGTATGTCCAACGTTAGCTATTACATAACTAACTTTTAATAATGGACTAGCTATGATACATGTGGCTTTAAGCCTACACAGAACCCAGTAATCAAATTTTCAACTCGGATTAATTTCCCTTTCTACTAACATCATGAATGGTTCTCAATTTACCCCTTTCCAATTTAGTAATATACACTTTGAGATAGCAATCTGCTTTAATGTTAAAACAAGTTCTATATATTACAGGGGATAACAAACCCTAATACGTGCTTTAATATAGTCTACAGAAAGTTTATTAGAAAAAATTAATTATATTTGTTGCTATTTTATTAGTAGAAGTTTGAAAGCATGACTATCTATATACAACGTATAAATAATAACAAAAACCGTTAGAACAATAGCGACGAGAAATTATAGTTTATTTGTTTTTGTAACTCGAGCATATGTTACTATATTGTTATACGAGTAATTTACAGTGATGGGAAAATATCAGACCAAACCCATTACACACAAATTTTATTAATTATGTTTATCCAGTTTATACGTGGCATAACGATACTTCTTTAAAGTATAATAATCCAAATAATTGTGTTGACTCTATTTATTTTGCATTATTGTTGATGAGCTAGTTGTTAAAAATCACAAAGTCGCAGTTGCAAACAAGACTTCTTCCTTCTTCCTCTGGCTTTACATCCCTCTATGATATTTTGTCTCCTCAACAATCCTACACCATTCCTTTTTGTTCTCAGCAAGAAGTTTCTACCCTCTGATTCCCATGGTTCCCACGTCCTCCTCAACACACTCCATCCACCTCTTTCTCGGCCTTTCTCTGGACCTATATTCCAAGGGTTTCTATTCTGTGATACCTCTTGCAGAGGCGTAGCTAGGGGGGGCCAAGGGGGCAGCCGCCCCGAGTGGCATAGCCTGGAGGGCGGCAAAGTGAGCTTAGACTTGAAAAAAATTGTTTTCATTTTATAAAACTACAAACAACTTGTTTCTTTAATATGACTATTTCTTTTATAAAAGAAGCATAACCAGCGAGTTTGTCTGTTGTAGTAATCCTTGAGTGATAAACAATATTAGTCTATTTATGCTCAAGCGTCGTAATTACGGTTCATTATGATTTGTAGTGACTTTGTAGTGAGTTGTTGTGCTAGAAAGGAGAACTGATAATTATATAATATTAGCTTTGTACAGATAATCTTAACTGCTATTAGTATACAGACGAATATTTTATTTAAAAAAAAACATATAAAAAAAAGTTACGTGGGCTACGTATGTGGAATTCTTCCCGGTTCGGCGCAGCGAACGTGTTGAATATCTTGAGTGTGCGGTTTGTTTTTTGTTCGTGCGTCTTGTGGGTATATCTAATACTTCACATGTATGTATGTCATCATACTATACTATTATTGAAAATAGATATTTTTTTTATTTTTTTTGAAGCTGATATGAAACGAGCTAAACTCAGTAGCGCCCAGTTTTGGAAGAGGAGGAAAGAAAGACTAAGAACTAAAACAAGTTCCAAAGAGTTTTTGAAGTCTTTTATTCAAGGAAAATCAAACCCTAAGTGCCAAAATATTACAGTTAACAAGGAAGCAACTTGCGATTATCAAATGGATGTTGTTTGCGACGAGGCTGTTAATAAATACAGTAAAGTTAACGACGTGGATACTTCAAACTATGAAAGTGTCAAAGTACAGTTACAAGATTCAGTTGGTTCTAGTACCATGGATGATGTTGCATCGTGCAGTTTTGAAATTACGAGCGATGAAGGACAGAAAATTACTAGGAACAATGTAGACCGTGTTCCCGTTGCTGCTCTACAAGATATGGGAGCTCATGTAAATGTTCAGGAAGTGACATTTTTTGGCACAGTAGAACATTTATTCACCTTCTTTTCCTGTTCCACTTATAGACGGAGTGTTCTTAAAGACTTCGTAAATATTACTCTAAAAGGACATTGTGATACCAGATGATTTCAAAAGCAAATGCGGTGAAAGCAATATCCCACTCAGCTGAATGAAGTGATCGCTGGACTGGAGAAACTGAGGGATACACCGACTGAAACAATTGATACGAGGGAAGACGCAGGATTAATAATTAATGGAATAGAAAACTTTAATTTTGTGACCTTTCTCTATTTCTGGACAGATATTCTTTCTTCTATGGACAAAATCAAGAAAAATCTTACAGACCAAAGGAATAAGTTTTATTCAAGCATTGACATTTATGGAGAAGCTAACGGACAAATTAAAAGTTTGGAGGAATGAGCTAAGGCAGATCAGATATGTAATGAATAGGGGTGTAAGTATCACAAAAATGATAAGAAGGAAGCTCACAATGCCTAGGGAGTATGTAAAAGATTCTGCATTAACCGTTCGGCAAGAAATGGTACGTTCTCTAATAGAAATTTTGGACAAACTGTCAGTTAAAATTTCAGGCCGTTTCTCTAACATAAAAGAGCTAGAAAAACGCTTTGCGTTCCTCTGTAAATTTAAGCGTTCATGAATGATGGGGATATACATTTTAAGGAACAGCTTTCCCAAATCAATATTAAGTGCACAGTGCTTGCAAAACTGTATCCACATATCCTAAACAGTGAAGAATTATTCAGTGACTTGAAAGACGTCATACTTTTACTAAAAAGAGCAAAGGTTAATGGAGAACAAATGGACTTCACATATCAAGGATTTAAATTGATTAAATCGAACCTACGATCAAAATCTCTCAAGACAGGGTATCAAATCTAGCGAGTCTTTCAATTGAAAACGACATTGCTTCGTCTTTAGATTATAGTGATTTAATAACCTTCTTTGCAGCAATTAAGACCAGGAAAGTTACATTTTAAAAATTTACAGGCATTGCACAAATGCAATGCACAGAGAAGGGTATTGAAAATGCTTCAATAAATCTAAAAAATATATATATTTATGTTCATTCACCAATCAATGAATTCATTCTTCATTCACCAATTAATGAATTCGTTCTTCATTTACCAACCTACAGATTATAAGTTGAATGTAGTCGCATTCATAAGCGCAGTTTTATATGTGTACTACGTTATTGACAACTAAGAAGTAGTTTCTATGGAAACTCACCGGTTCCCATTTTCGATCACGCACCAGCAGTCGTTTTCAAATGTGCGACACGTCCTAATAAACATTTTCAATGTTAAAAGCCTCGTTTCAAATATTTATTGAATATTAAAAATAAATATTAAGTGTTTATTAATAGAAGACGGAACCATTAACCTGTAATGGTAAATGATTTATTTTATTACTTTTAATGTAGACATTGTTTAACTTTATGTTACTTTAGGATATTGTTTTGAAGATGCCCTTTAGACCTACAAGGAACTTGCATGTTTATTAGAATATTTTTATGTTATAAATTTTTTATATTACTACATTTTTTATAGTCTACATTTGTTACTAATACATGTATACAAACTGAATACCGGTAATATTATAATATGTAATTTCTTAATTTTGACTTAACAGATGTTCTTAAGACATTTGCCGGACTTGCTTCCATACAAAAATCCGGATATTTGTATTTCCAAGATTTGGATTTATTAAGTACTTTGATCACTGGATGGGCCTTCATTTTTGCTCTTTTGTCCCCTTTTAATTGTGAAGGCGAGGCGGCCGACGATCTCCTTGCCCCGGGCTCCAAAAAGCCTAGATACGCTACTGAGCTCCCGTAATTCCGGTCTTGTCTATTCTATAAATATGTCCTACCCATTTCATTCTTTGTGACTTAATAAGTTTTACTATGTGTTCGCTGTTTATTAATGTATCAAGTTCAAGAGTCATGCGGATCCACTTGTTGCACTACCGGACCCAAAAATTCTCCTCAGTATTTTCCTCTCAAATCGTTTAAGGTCTTCTTCATCTTTCTTCCGCATGTTCTATGTCCAACAGCCGTAAGTTACTACTGATCTTATAAGGCTTTTATAAATTGTTGCAAACAAGTAAGCTGTTAATATCACGTGACACTGATTAGAAAGGTCTAAAATGCTGCAACAGTTTAGACATTCCTGTACGACGCTTACAGTACATAGCCTCAAAACCCACGTATGTGTATGGTTGCTAGTCTCATTACTGAAATCAACTGAAAATTATACTGTATCCTTTCAGATACTAAAAGAAGTTGTTCCGTCATTTCAGAAACTGATAAATGTCGGCTTCTTCGGATTGTTTTCTCTTTTGAGACATTCCGTGGTATTTTTCGGCGACGAACAGTTTTCTTGCAGCATTTCACCCAGATGCATCGAACACTCACTCGGGGTCCAGTATTGTGGAAAACACACTGATTAACTTAAGAGAATTATTATGTCTGTTTCAATGGGTATATGTTATTTGCGTTTTCAACATTGTCTTTTGGATGATTTTAAATGGAAAACACATTAGTTTCTGAAATGTAGTGTAATTGCAACACTTAAAGATAGGATAACGGAAATGGAATTTAAATTTAAAAGACGGACAATAACCATCTCCGATTTACGTTTATAAAAACCGAAACGTTGAGGCTGCATATGCCGTCTCCAGGCCAGTAATTCTAAAAGACTGAAAATTTAAAATGATATAAACATTAAGACATCTTTCCATTATCATACCAATCATTGTTAACGTTTAAAGACTAGAGACAGAAACTAAAGGAATATGCTTACTACATAAGCATTTGAACTAACTCATGTGCATGCGAAAAAAAGGAGAGGCCGTAATGTGAGGTGATATTGAAGACGTTGAAAACTGAGACTCCCGCTATCACTATGCAGAACGTGATTAGGCAACACCCCCTAGAGTTATGACGGTCTAGCGAATCATCGTGTTCTACAGTGGAAACAAATAACAGGCACCAATCAAGTCACTAATTATCAACTTTAATTAGTCACAAACAACAATTTGAAATCAACAAAGGCACTCTCATACAATAATTCATGATAAATTTTGTCCACACGCAATGTAAGTGTTACCTTATTACAGTTCTGCACTAATTAACACAATAATCATTTTCCACTAATACACAACAATCATTTTATTCGCACTGAATAAATCGGCAACTGTAACCGCATTCTAAACCGGCCACTGACGCTATATATACCTCGCAGAAGTTCTAGAACAGTCTTCCATTTCCGGGTGGCACTGCGAGCATAATGTGCGTAGATACAGACGCTGGAACAATCTGGAGACTAGGTCATAAGCGCGAACTTGACTGTAACGTGCCGATTGCACGCGCTAGGCCAGTCGAGAAACGTGTACAACGACAGTCTTGAACCTTCAAGAGCGGTAGAGGCAAGACTATGTAAATTGAACACTCGGATCTCGATGCGCAGTAGACAAACGCCTCTTTGCGAGGCTAAAAAATTTTCATTCACTTCGTACATGCGCAGAACAGTTTTGTGCAGTGTTTCATAGCGTGGACATCGGCTGCAAGAAGACTGGCGAGAACAACGGAAGCATGTGTGTGACAGAGAGGGAAATTACATGGAAGTGAGACAATGAACGTTATAGCGTCGTCTCCCCTCTCTTCTCTCTAGACAACTTAGCTGTACTTGTAAGTGGGGGTAATTCATTTTCCTGGTCGGCGCAGATTACTGTTCAGGAACGGCTGTCGGGCCTGTACGTAACCGCCTTTCATCTCAACGAACGTAGCAGTATAGTAGATGGTAGATTAGTGAGACGTACCTCAGTTAATATAAAATTTAACACTCTATACGAAAATAATTAGTCAAAATAATAAATATGTGGATAATTAAAACTGTAAGTGAATAATCCGTCACAGGCTACTGAATTCAAAGGAGATTGTAATAGCATTTGTTGATTTCAAAAAGGCCTTTGATTCTGTTGATAGAGAAACTGTAGATAGAATAATCCGAGAATTTGGTGTTAAATCTAAATTGACAAATCTAATCCGTGAAACCTTTACGGATACAGTCTCAAAACTAAAATTCATGGGAGAAATATCTCAACCATTTTTTTATTGTTAGCAAACTTTTGCAGACATAAGACGTTAATGAACTTATAGAAAATATTACTTTCTGAAACTAATGTTGTTATTTAGGCCTACATTATAAAACTTTGGCAATATACTAGTCAAACAATTTAAATATTTTATTAATAATAAAAAGAAAATAATAAATGATTATTGCAGTCGTGTATTCATACATATTTTATTGTTAACGTAGTTGTACAGGAAATGTTTAATGTAATGTAAAATGTTCCGAAAAATAAAAAATAATGTAAGAATTAATCCTAATTATTGCAAAGTTCATATATTGCTTTGAATTACTTTCCTACTTTATTTGTCTTTAAACTATAATAAATAATATATTTTGAACAATATAGTAACTTAGATTAAAATTTATTATTTTGTTAAAATTCATATAAGTCCAAAAGACTTCTTTTATTTGTACAAGCCGTGATTTCTTGCACAAACAGAATGCAGTATATTTTTCATACAGTCTACTTTACGGACAGAAATACTGTTAAAGCGTAATAGAACGATTTATTACTTCTAAACATTCGTGAGAACGTTTTGTTCGATTCCATTTGTTGCAGAAAGTTTTATGACTCGTAAAAACTTATATTTTTATTAATGCCTATTGTTTTCTAATAAAAAATCCAATTTACAGATCTACGTTAAGGAAAACTTTTATAGCCTCTGACATTTGTTACATGCCAACGAATTTTCTTTCATAGTTTCCTGCTGCTGCACAAGGTAGACTGTATGAGATATTGTTTGTTTTATAACTACAATAAAAATATAATTTTACGTTAAAGTTTCACGTTAATAAAATTTAGGTATATCGTGTTTTATAAAAGTTTTTAAAAATCTTCTTTCAGTTTTTGCCTGCAAAATATTTTGTTTAAATATAGATTTAAATATAATATATTATTTAGTATTAGCAAGTCATATAAAGTTTTTAAATAATTTATTCTTATAAGTCGCATAAGCTCCTTAATATATAAGGGAGTTTATCTACACAAACAATTGCATGGAATATTTTAATAAATACTGCGACTTACGTAATACCCTTCATTTATAACTTGATTAAACATGGCCTAACTCGACGGTCACCATTAATTTAGGCCGTAACTTAATGATAAAGTCCACATTAAATATACTGTTATATTCAGAACTCTTCATAAAATATGTTGCCAAATATTGTTTATTTCTTCTAAAATTAGATGTTGTAGAATATAACTTAAAAAAATATAAAAATAAAAGATTTTTATATAAGAAGACAACATCACGTAACCTACAAATTATGTGAGTGTATTTAACATACTTGCAGTTTATGCGGTAGCTCGTCTGCTGCGATCACACACACACACACACACACACACACACACACACACACACACACACACACACACACACACACACACACACACACACACACACACACACACACACACACACACACACACACACACACACACACACAGAGTTAAAAAAGTAAGTTTAATAGTGATGACTGAGGTTAGGTAGACACAGTATACTTATATAAGCGCAAATATTGGTCTCTGTGTGTAGCTTCATACTCAATTTAAATAATGTATACGTATCCGCTGTGTGCTGTTGTGTTTCTTTTCTTTGTGTAGGAGTTACGTGGTTAGTTCAGCTTAGATTTTACTAAAGGAAACAGTACTGGGAAAGCAGTCATTTTCATGCGATCTGTACATATTCTCTACTTCTACTATTGTTACTACTAATAATAAAAATAAATTATTATTGTTACTACTAGTACAACTGCTGGTGCTGCTACTGCTACTAGCCTACTACTACTACTACTACTACTACTACTACTACTGCTGCTGCTGCTGCTGCTGCTGCTGCTGCTGCTGCTGCTGCTGCTACCACTGTGTTTTATTATTATTATTATTGTTGTTGTTGTTAGATCTGTAATAATCCAAAGGAATTATTTACCTACTTTATATAGAGATAACTGTAAATAATGGGAATGGAGAAGTTTGTGGAGAACTATATAACTCAAAGTCGAGACAGCCAGGATTAAGGACTCACTGGCAGTTGCAGTGAATGAAAAGAACTCTAGAGGAAGGCAGAGATTGCAGTACGTAGGGCAAAGCGTTGAGATTGCGAGATGTTGTAAATCTGATACGAAGAGATTGGCGTAGAATAAGAGAAACCGCATCAAACCAATCAGGCGACTGATAATTCAGAAAGTCTGGTATCTAGATTTGATTTCCTCTACGTCTGTTTTCGGTTAACTTAAATATTTAATGTGCTTTGGGCATATTCAAACCACTCAGAAATAACGTTTCACCAATGTGACATAAATAAAAATGTACTGCATACGTGACACGAACGACACGAACGAAAAGTACTCTCTAGTTTAACGAGTCCAATTGTTTCTCTAAATGAGTACGTGTTTTGCACACGGGGTGTAGTAATTGTATGAATGGGTGTAATACATTCAATGGGTGTAATTTTTTGTTATTCCTATACTACCGAAAAGCTCAAGACGTGTGTTACAAACAAAGCGTGACAATCTGTATAAAAAAAAAACAAAATACGCTTAATTAATAAACGACGTTCTTCATAACTTAAACTGTGAAGTGGAAACGAAAATTGCAGAGAAGAACTGTTGAATGTTTTGCTCCGTGGCAGTGTTTGTATTGTTTTTCACGCCCGTCAGTCTCCCTTATTTAGACACAACTGTCACGACCCCCTCTGCCTTTCGTCATTTCTCGTTCTCGTTCAGGTTTCTCGTTTTAATTTGTTCATTCTTGTTTTGTAAACCTAAAATTAATTTCAGCCCCATTGTGTCTTCCGTATATTGTCTTCCTGTTTATCTCTATCAAATCACTTGAATCACTTCATACAATTTTTATATGCGAGGATGAAAAGGTAAACATTTAATGGTTGTAAGGTTTTAACGGCCTAGTTTTCGTATAAATAAAAAAATAAGTTTTTTTTTAAATACATTCTGGAAATGCTAAGTCAATTAGAATCACGTCAGTTATTACGTAACATTAAAAATAAATGTGCCATTGTGAAGAAACTGTTTATGTTAAATCATGAACTCAAAAAATTAGACAAGGCTTATGTGAAAGGAACGGTGTATAGTTTATCCATCTCAAAATATTAATTTAATGTATGATTTATGAAAATAAAATAAATAATTATCTACAAAAAATTCCCATTATTTTCAAGTATAAAGTTTTTTTGTAAGTATAAAGTTTTATACTTGAAACTATAAAGTTTTTCTGTTTTGAAACCACATGAGTCGGTCGACGCACTACTGTTGAAAGTCTTTCAGAAAAACTTATACTAAATAAGCGTGCAACAAATATATTAAATATAATGCAACACATTTTGTAACATTAAACCTTGTTGTATATGACGTAAGTGACCTTTAAACATAAGTGTTGCAAGGAAGATTTTAAAACAGTTATGTTAGGTGTAAGTAGATTTTGTATGATGTGACTTAAAAGAACTAATAAGACATCATTACTGGCGCCCAAATACATGAGATAAAAAATAGTTGTATATTGAAATGGAATATGGGAAAAGTAAGATGATAATGTAAAATGTAAAATGTAAACACTCATACCCTGTGAAGTGTGAGGTTTAATAAAAACTCATGGTTACATATCAACTTATCTACAACGAACTTAAATATTCACTAATTCCGCTCTCCGAAAAAACATATTTTCTGTACAAATGTTCTTTTTTCTGGAATTACAAAGACACCAACCTAAAATCTGTGCAGTAGGTGTTACTCATGAAAGCACGCATACTGTGCCATTTTCTTGTAAAAAAAGTAATTTTAAGAGCTACATGTCCCAAGGAAATGAAAAAATATTCAATTTTAAAACATCAACAGTAACGATTTTAACGATCCTTAGAAAACTGGAGTAACGATGGTTTAGTACCTGTAGTTTAATATTCTTCAATCTGTGTAAAAATTTTAGATGAAATGATAAGACGACTTATGAGGAAAAGCAAAGTGAACTTAACGAAAATAACTGCCTGCTTAAGGTGAAAATTATAACGGGTTGTATGGTGACGGTCCCTGCTACTGTAATGCGTAGTAACGAAATGCATTTAGAAAATGGGAATTGTGATAGTCGCTGCAGATGTTACCTGCTTCGCATTCCGCATGAGCAAATACACTTTCCCGTCCCACAGTTACTCGTTCCGTTCGTGGTGGTACTGAACAAAAGGAGTGCAAATGCGCGAAAGGAGATATAATTCGCGCCACCAATCCTATCATCAGCTACACTTGTACGCGTAACTGCACGCGCGCGCGCATGTGTGTGTGTCTGAGTGTGTGCTTGTTCACGTACACATTTACACTCAACTCAGTTATTAAATTTTGGTATTTCCATGCAGTTCACATTTGTGACATATTAGTAAAACAAATTTTAATTTTGCTAACAAAACGAAGGTGTATCCTTAATGGCTTGATTGAGACTGTGTCGTGTACAGAAATTACGACAAGTTTTACGGCAAACGTGTAGAGTCATATGTTAACAGAGAGATGGGCCCTCCACAAATATGGAACCAAGAGTGTTAACCAGTGAGATTATTAAAAGTGATTTGTGTAAACAAAGTGCAGGCTAATAACGCATATTACGAAAGCCTAACTATATAGAGGTAACTTAATTCAAACAGGAATATTTCACAAAAATATCTATATGTCGTGGCACGCAAAACTCCTAATGCATGGGATTTTAATTAACAAGTCGTATGTACTCACATTTAAGTAATGTCCGTCCAGTATAATAGCTAAGAAACTGACATATTGTTTTTGTGGTATAATTTTTTTTCCTATTTGATAAACTTTTGTAGTTTATTAAATGCGCAATACTAATCCTCCACATATTTGCAATTTTTAAATATATACCAATAGTGAACATTACATAGTAATTTACGAACTATAATCTGAAATCACTCTTAGGACTGAGACAATAGACGACGATTAGACGCGAATCAATGTATGTATTGTGGCTGTCAGGTTACCTGTCAACCACACCGATAAACACAATCCCTTATCAGATACTGATGTACGTCGCAATGTGACGAGGCGAACTGATATATGCAACTGATTCATTCTTCTTTTATTAGAAATGTAAAACAATTATTCAGATAAATTCAATAGGTCTTTAAAACATTAATAATATTCTAATATTTCTGTATGTACGTGTATCCTCCCAGTTTTTAGAGTTTAAAGTATCAGTTATATTGAAATTGTTACCAGTTGAGGAATAATGAATATTTATACATAATTACAGGCTTCTACTTAACTTTTTCTTCTTCTACGTGTTACATGTATTTATGGTGAAATTCATCGTTTTAATATATAAATAGGCTACAATACTAAGGCTGTAATTAATATTATTAATAAATTGACTGAAGTAAGGGAGATGAACGTAATATTAGGTATTTTAGTAGGAATAAACCTGTTTTAGTACCAAGCCACGTGTCCGTTAACTATATGAAAAATATATTGTACTAACCGTCTGTGACTTCTCGTATGATGTCCTTTCTTATTGCGACATGCTTCGAGACACTTGTCTCATTTTCAAAGCATAAAATATTTAGCACATATCATTCACTGACATACTTGTCAAACGTTAAAACCATAAATAGCACAATTTAACATATAAACTATATACTTTTTGTAACATGAATCGCTTACAAAATTACAAAATCGATTCATGTTACAAAAAGTATATAGTTTATATGTTAAATTGTGCTATTTATGGTTTTAACGTTTGACAAGTATATCAGTGAATGATATGTGCTAAATATTTTATGCTTTGAAAATGAGACAAGTGTCTCGAATTTGTCGCAAAAAGAAAGGACATCATACGAGAAGTCACAGACGGTTAGTACAATATATTTTTCATATAGTAATATTAGGTGTTTCACAAATATGGCTAGATAAAAAATTAAGCCTGATTTTTAAAATAAATGAATTTTGTCTGAAATTTTTAAATGGATATATCAAGGACATCATCATCATCATATTCACAACACGGCATAAATGCTGCCTGTTCCGCCTTCAAAGAATCTCTAGCAATCTCTTCTTGGGTCTACCGACACCTGTGTCTTATAAGTTTGTATTTCCAGACTTTGGCCAGTGTTTGTGTTTGGCCAGTCTGGAATATGACATCCTTTCTAAGCGTTCTTTCCATCGTTGTTTGCAAACTTTTAATTTTTCATTCAAGTTAAAAACTTATAATTCTTCTTCTATGGCTTCATTCTTTATACGGTTAAGTTTAAAACGTCTTTTAACTCCTCTTAAGAATGCCATTTCAGAGGTCTGTATTTTACTTTCTTGTTTCTTGGTTATTGTCCATAAGGCACACTCATGAGAGAGTACGCGGACCGCTATAACTTTGTAAAACTTTAATTTTGCATTTTGACGTACCGTACCTTGTTTCTAAAAATACTGTTGACTGTAGCACAAATCGTCTGAAACGTACCTAACTTGACCCAATATCATAATTCCTATCATAGCCAAATATCATTAAAATGGTTTACTTCTTCTACAATTTCATCACTAATCATTATTTTTATTCTTAATGTTTTACTGTTTCGAATGTTTCCTTACCTTTTTTTTTGTAGTGGAGATTTTCATATTGATGTTTGCAAATCTGATGAAGCTTAAAAACAGGTTTTTGTAAAGCAAATTCTCTATTTTCAATTACAACTAAACGTCAGCAAACAACAGCACATTCAAATATATGTCATGTGATATCCCAAGGTCATTTAATCAAAATGTAGAAGAATGAACTTTGGTTTGAATGACAAGATGTTTTTGTGACCTCTAAATTAATAAAGTTTGCCTTTTAAATTAACGATTGGTACCTTGCAAGAAGAATTTTTTTACAGTGAGTTATACAAACGAATACAAGTAAACTTATCTTCATATTTTTAGAAATTCGTTCAAAAAAAAAGGATAAACAATTTTGGAGAATATGTGCCCAATGCTAGGTTGTTCTTGGGAATTCTTTGCTGCTATACAAGGAAAGCTAATTTCAATCTGGAGAATACAGTCATGTCATGTCAAATTTTTAGCAAAACCAGAAATAAATGCTCAAGCTCAAATACATATAGTAGACCTACTGTTAGGAGGAATACAGTACTATTAGAAGATTTATAAATAATGACATACTTTACAATTTGCTTGTAATTTTAAGAAAGGGGTAATATTTTCTTTTCAGCATTCCTTCTAACGCATAACATTTTAAGATCTTCATTCCGTTGCGCATGTAACTAAGTATATTCCCGTCATTAAGTGCTTCTATAACCCGTGTTTCTACACTAAATGCTATAGTATCCCGTTAACTATGTGATACTGTCTCATTATTTTTACATGGTTAAATAAAACACCAGTTGTGATTATATAAAATCGTTTTAAAAAGAGATTTCTGTTCGTAGTACAATTTTGAATTTCACGAAAGTGTCACTGGCATGTGGTAGAATGAATTTTGGGCATCACAGTTATCAAAGATCTACAAATATTTTATCTAGTTCCTTTAAAATAATTCATGATCAGGAAAGATTATCAGTTCTGAAAACAAGATACGCGATTGTGGTATTCAGTCATCAATTTTCCTATCTAGTTGTGACTTCATTGTACAGAATACTTCATTACTTAGAGACGTCAATCATTTGTTAAGATCATTTTGTAGAATTTAGTTTATTACACCTTTCAGAAATGAGTAATCTCTTAAATATAAATCTCCTGAGAAGTAGCTTCGGGGCTCTAGTTTTAAAAAGGGAAAGATGTTTCTGATAGAATAATAAAATTCTCCTGTTTTTATAATCAGAAATAACACTGTTGCACACCACCATAGAAAAAAATTTCTATTAGCGTTTTTCAAGCTTCATAGCTCATTATCAGATCGGAAATGTCTCCGACGCTGCACAAGGATTAAATTTATAAATATCCACATTGACATATGGAAGTGAGGCGTGGGTCGTAACACGAAAAGAATGCGGCAAGATGCAAAGTGCTGAAATGCAGTTTCTTCAAAGTACTTCAAACTGTACATTGGAAGATAGAATAATGAATGAGGATATCAGAGCAGAACGCGAAGTAGAAGACATAAGTGTAATTATTTCAACATACAGGAAACAATGGTGGGATCATCTGCAAAGGATGACAGAGGATCGATTGCCGAAAGCTCCATTGAACTACAAAGCCATTGTTAGAAGAGACGTGGGTCGTCCAAGGTTGAGAACAGGTTTATATGACTTAATCCGTGAAGTGAAGAAGAAGGACATGATGAGCTGTAGAAGGACATTGAAAACGCTAATCAGAAATGTTTTTCTGTAGAGGTGTGCAACAGTGTTATTTCTGTCTGTGACTATAACACTAACACGACTTTATTAATTATATCTCCTGCTTTTATATCACATCAAAGATTGAAACCCAATATGAAGAAGCTGCTGTAGTTTTCAGGAAAGCGGTTCCTAGGAAATCGCACAATGGAACAGAAGATATCCATAGCCATTATCTAACAGCTGGCTGTAGAAACGTGTTGTTTCTTTGTAACAATTTATTATCGAAGCTAAGTAAACACGGAATCGTTCTCAACATTAAATCAGTTTGTTTGTTTCGTTTTTGTTCTGTGTCGTTGTCGTTGCTTAGCAACACACAAGCAGACCATAAACTAATCCAATAGTTCTGTTCAACCAGGTAAAATCCGCATCAGATTAAAAGAATTAATATGGAATTAAACCATGCACATGGCTAATCTATTGTACTTTTTTACAATTATCTGTTTAAGTTTGTCTATTAAGGACATCTGCTACTGCAAGACTCTACGATGTTGTACTAAAGCTTGTAATTATACAGATTCGTTTTGCTGTGCTGGCTGTACTGACTCAAATTAATTACAGGGTCATTTAAACATAACTAAATCTCAAGGTTATTTGCTCAACGAACATCTAAGTACTGTCAACGGCGCGAAATTAGGCGGTTCAGCTAACATTGACAGTTTTCGGTGTATCAGTGAAACAGAGCCAAAACCGCGTCTTCAAGCATAAAATGCTATGTTTTATCTCGTGATAGTGAGTTTATTTGTTAATTTATGCCAAAAAATATTCATTTATACAGGAAACATTACATTATAAATATACTATATATAATAAACCATATACTATATTGTATAGTATGGTATTTACCATATGTTTTACCATATATTATATAGTATATTTATTTTTTACAAGAGCTCAAAAAAAAATTTTAAACTGCCAGTAAATTTAGTTAAAAAACTTGTGACATAAAATGTTCAGTAAACAAGCACCTACATTTTTCGTTAAAACATTTTGTCTTCAAAAATTTATCGAAAATGATCTCAACTATATTAATTTTTACTTTAAACATTTTTTTGTACCTGCTCTAGTGTAATCTGAAATTATTCGTAAAACAGTATGTTACAATATTATCAGATACGCACATCGCGCGTCAGCATATAAAGTGGTGACAGTGAAAATTTAATCAGGTTTTATAAATGGTTTCATTATTTCTATTTGAAATAAGGCATAACGAATATAATTTATTCTTTATGCCTTTGTATACACAACCAGTTTACCTTTCAAATTTTTAATTGTTTGTCTAATTCGTGTCTATCAAAATAAATGTAAAAAATAATCGTTCACATTTTAGGAAACGGTTGAATATTTCTGAGACAGTTGTTCATTTAGCACAACCCGGAAAACGCGTAAGGTGAAAGTATTCAACGGCCGCGTACAGTTGTAATTCCTACAACAATTCTATGTTTAAAATGTTGAGTACTTAATTTTAATAACAACCCTCGCTCTAAACACTAATTTTCCCTGTTTATATTACTTGTTTACTGTATACTATAATTATTATAAATATTATAACGACGGAACGTTCTCGAACAACGGACAGCGTCCTTCTACATGTTTCTCGGCTAGCCGAGCAGCCAAGGCACCACTCAAGTATCCTCTAGAGTTTTCGAGTGCTTGTTAAGAATACATATTATGGAACATTAGTCTGGAACTCTGCAGGCTATATATAGGCGACAACTGCCGCTTAGAAGTCAGTTATAAGTGGCGATTTATTCGAAGTTCTGTTCGAAATATTGCGGGGAAGTGTTACTGTTATAATTAGTGTGGAATTCTAATAGTTGACATTATTATTGCGTGTGAACAAATTTAACTAGAATTACTGTACGGAAGTACGTCGTTGATTTCAAATTGTTGTTTGTGGCTCAATAAAGCTGGTAATTTCATTGGTGTCTGTACTTTATTTTCCACTGTACCATACGACGATCAGTGAGACCATATGACAGATAACTTTCATGACAGCAGCGTGGCTATAATATAACAGGTAGGAGGACATACGGGAGGGCTGTGACACAACGGATGGACAAGGCAATGTTGTGTACTCAGAGTTGCCGATTCACTGTGAGTAGTGATTCTCTACCTCTCCCCATTTTGCCAGTCGATATCTGCTGATTTCATGATGGCTAATATAGAATAGAGTTGGTATTTTCGAATAAAGTAAACAAACATTTGTAGCAAACATTACTTTTGAATTGATAAACACTTTCAGAAGTGCTTAATTACTCCTTCGTTCCTCTCAGTTTGTGCAAAGTTTGTTGAAAACGTGTACTTACAAGTAGGTCCTCTGGTATATATATATATATATGTGAGACAGTGGCAGTCACTCAGGATCCTGTCCTTTCGAGGGCCCTACGAAAAAGAAAAAAGGTAAGGAAAGAAAAGGAGTAAGAAAATTTGAAAAACAAGGAGTAATTTCTTCTTCTTCTTCTTCTTCTTCTTCTTCTTCTTCTTCTTCTTCTTCTTCTTCTTCTTCTTCTTCTTCTTCTTCTTCTTCTTCTTCTTCTTCTTCTTCTTCTTCTTCTTCTTCTTCTTCTTCTTCTTGTTCTTGTTCTTGTTCTCGTTCTTCTTCTAATTTCCTTTCAAGGAATACAGGCCTACTGGTTTCCCTGTGGTTCCTAGGTCTAACTACAGATCTTTTCCATCTTGGTTTATTATACTAGACGCGTCATCCATTGAGAGTCTTCTGATCCTGAACTACAGAGCCTTCTGTTGTACCAACCACAACGTTCCTTGTCTCTTTTCCCCATCTCATCGAGTATGTCCTCTTTCCATTATGTCCCGAGTTTCTGTCGTCTAGGTGGAACCGAGTCTAGCAACGTTCTGTATCAACGATAATCAGATATTCGTTCCACGTGGCCGTACCATATGAAGCAAGATGTTTTGTACTGACTTGTCAACTTCTAGTTGCGTCCTCATATCCTCCTCATACCCCAAAACACCTTTCCCATAAGTCCGTTTCCTCTGTTTGGATCCTTCTCAAGTTTCTTCGGTTTATCTCCCAAGTTTCAGAGCCATAGACGATTGTACTTTCTAAGATGGCAGAGTAAACCGGCTTCTTCGTTTTGCGTTTTTTTCCACTCCGAAGTACAGAATTCAGCCGCCCTATCTTCAATTTCTGTTGTTTTGTTCTGCTTCATAATTTCTGCAATCTTTTGATAATGTCACTCGAAGACATCTAAAAACGCATTACCGTCATATTGGCTCCTTAACATGTAACAACCTGATATTTGGTTTTTCCAAAATTTATGTCCAAGCCTCAAGATCTGTAATGTTCATGGAGTTTTCGGATCATGTAACTGGACAGATAGACAGACAGACAGACAGACGGACGGACAGAAGATGCACGGGATGTCTCGCGTCCTGGTTATTGTGCATTGTCCAGGCGGAGCCTTGTGAACGCCAGTTTCATACAGTGCAGCTCTGTCTTTCGCTCAACACAAGGTCTTAAGGGGCGGTCCACGCATAAACGATGGTCGTGTATGACGTGGGGCTGATGATCCAAGGTGATGCTCTGGCTAGTCGCCAGGCATGAGGCGCGTCTCCGTGGTCTTCTTAAGGCATCGCCCGAAGGAGCTTATAGGAGCGCTGGTGTAGTGGACAGACTCGGCTGCCCGGAGGCGAGTCATCCGTAACGATAGGTTGTCACTACACAGTGAACGGCTCCCGCAATTAGGCACTTGCACATAAATCGCGGTGTGGCCCAGCCCAGCTGAGACGGCAAAGCAGGATGTAACTGGAGTCCTGTTCAGCCAGTGCTACCACAGCTGGATCATCCGTGAACAGAGGAATATAGAGACAGTCGTCATATGTTAAAATGCCTATTTCACGACAGGTCTTTTCCACCGACTTAAGGCTGCGTTAATATACGTTTTGAATAAATTAGCTGCTGTGGAGTACACTTGCCTCAAACCCTTCGTTACTGGAATGTATTGAGACGTCTTATTCTCAACTTTAACAAGACAGACGCACCCCTCAAAAAAGTTGTATACTGCTGTAATAGCTACCGTACGCTTTATGGAAATCAATAAATATGAGATATAAAAGTATTTCATGGGTGGCAAGATTCTTACAGGTTTGAAGCAAAACGCATTAACAACGCGTCGTGCACCGTAGCTTCTATTAGATTTTTTTTTAGAATTTGTCCATATATAGAAATCGTTCAACAGAATTCATCACACTAAGCCCACGCGTTCATGCCGATCACCATTTCATATAGCAATGTCCATTCGTGCGGGACTTGTTCTCCATTAATAATACGAGAATTTTATTTTGGATGTTCCGTTGTTTTTCGTTCTGTCAAGTGTATTTTTTACTTTGCACTCAGTTTGTTTGTTTTGAAAAAAAAATTGGATCATTGTTAAGCCTGCTCATTTTTCATCCTGTCTCTTCTAGACAGAAGAGATTTGTTGTCTTCTAGACAACAATGTTTTGTTGTCATTCCAACAAAACTCCCTTTCACATACCTTAGGAATTTTGTTTCCGTGACCTGCATCATGTGACTACCGTCTATCATAGTCGACATCCAAGATTCGCCTCCATCACTGGCAATGGCACCATGACCTTATAAAATGTCTATTGTGTTTTCTGAAAGGCTTTTCCTCTTAAGGTCTCACTATTGTTCAGCATACCGCATATGGCTTAAAATAATGGAGCCATTTATTAATTTTTGTTATTTAAGCGGATTTCGTATTTTAATTATTCTGATTTTGTTTTTAAAATACTTTTGTTATTTTATGTTTTTTTTTTTATATTCGTACCTAAATTTAAATTTGCCCGAATGTCGGAAGAAAACTACAACGTTATGACTTTAAAGACATTATTATTGAAGCCAAATTTATTTTAACGATAGACTCATACAAATAAATAGTTTAAAAAGTACGAAACGTGAAACAAGTGATTTCGTTGTGTTCGTTATGTGCTGAAAGGAGAAGATGAACTATTGAAACTTTATTTCATTACAGACAGCACCGTTGATATTGTTATGAATGTCAACTCCAATTTTGACCACTCTAGTTAAGATTGAAAATCACTCGAGGAAAGACGCCATATTTAATAGTGACAACAGTCAATGTGGGACATAAATTGTAATTAACTTCAGAAATGTTCATGATTACTTATCAATTTTGTACGCTTTTTTGTTTTGCTACCATTGTGGATACTAAGTCCTCTATTACACTAGGCAAGTAATTGCAGAAAAGTTGTGGGGCATTGGTTTAAGCGAGACCTATTACACCTACAGCAATCGGTCGCAAGACATGTAAACTGCTCGTGCAGCTGCTCGATTTGGAGCATTCATTTAAATGTACCCTATTATACTATGCAACCGATTGCATGCAGCTCGCCTGCGCGCGCCTTCTGCGAACAACGAAGAAATTTTTGAAATGGGACCGACACAGTACATACAACTTTTAACAAAACAGACAGTTTGTCGTAAACGAAAAGGAGGATTTAATTTAAAAAAAAAATCAATAAAATTTGCAATTTTGTCTAAACTTTACTCCCTGATTCTTATAGAACGAAAGTTTGTCGCATGCCGAAAAATTCACTACATGGAAATTAACAAAGAAATTTCATGACATTGGACCGTTTTAAGGTCTAAAACCATAATCAAACTTCAAGGGACACATTGGTGAGAGAATTTTTTTTATCGGATCAGTAGTTTCTGAGGTTAGTCCGGACAACGGAACAAACAAACTTTACCTTTTTATAATAGTAGTATAGACGACAAGCCTACTGTGCAACTGATTGCAGAGCAGTTGCAGCCTGTTTTCACGTAGGCTTGAAATCAGTTGCATGCAGTCAGTTACGTAATAAGAGAGACCTAATATGAAGAAAAATTAGAAATATCACTATGTAGTTGAAACATGGAATTAATTTCTTTCCGAGAGGAGAATGGATACAAAGTTTGTTTATAACCGCGTCTTCAACATGCCACTAATCGTAGTAACGAAAAGAACTTTGACCTCGCCACGTGTCTGAATTGACATTTGGTACAAGCTACCGTCAACAGTCATCTTGTCAATCCTAATAGAATGCGTATCTGTATGCTGTGTTGTCGTGTCCGTGCTTGTTTTCGTGAATATCGGTGTTATAGGGAGGGGACACAGCTAGGTTTGCACCCCACGCCGCGGCTGCTAAGGGTGGTTCTGTTCAAATGGAAGTCAGAAACGTACTTGTAAAGTCAACAGAATATGTCTTTTAAATCGTAAACGAAATACTGGTTACGAAGTGGCAACGTGGTGATGACGTCGTCGCTACTCTCAATGCCCCTGCTGTAAAAATTGTGGTATAGGTACCCGACACCGCGGCTGCTAAGGGAAATTAGTAATTCTTCTTTTATGGCCTCATTCTTTATAAGGTCAAATTTAGAACACCTTTTCTGAGGCCTCTGTTTTACTCTCTTGTTTCTTGTCCATAATTCACACAATTTGTATCTTGACGTACCTTGTTTCTTTTCAAAAATATGGTTGATTGTCCCATACATCATCTGGAACATAATAACATCAGTATCACAATTCTTATCACCCAGTATCATTTCCCAAATAGTTCAGATGGCTCACACTGTAGTGTGATCATTAATCATTATTTTTGTTCTTATTGTTTCCGTGCCTCGAAATGCCATTACCTTTGTTTTTGTAGCGGAGATTTTCATACTGTATTGTTTGCAAATCTGTTGAAGCTTAAACAACAGATTTTTGTAAAGCAGATTCTTGATTTTGAATTACAAGCAAGTTGTCAGCAAAACACAGCACATTCAGATATCTGTGTCGTTATATCTTAATACACAGTGTTCACTAGATGTATCCAGTTCCTTACTAGATCATCAATATAAAAGTTAAAAAGAGAAGGTGATATACTGCAACCTTGTCTAACACCTTGATTGACAGATATTTGTTGATAAATCCTACAATTATTTTTAATAGCTATTCTTGTTCCGTTGTATAGGCTTTGTATAGTTCTTAGTATAAGTTGTGGGTTTCCCCGTTTTTTTAATACTTGCCATAGCAAATGTCTATCTAATTTACAATGATTCTAATTTATAATTTCTATCTAATCTATAAATGAATTGATGCTTCTCAATGATTTGTGTAATAATAAAAGCATTGTCTGTACAAGATCTGCTCTTGCTGTAACTGTTTTGTTCTTCCAAAATAAGGTGCTTGGAAATAGTCTACAGACGGTGGTATGCATATATTTTGTAGGCAGTATCAACCAACTATATTCCCCTACAGTTATAACAGTCAATCCATTTTCCTTTCTTAAAAATAGACAACACTTGAGCATTTAGCCAATGTTGTGGGACCTGTTGTCTTTTCCAACACATACTATAGAAATGTAATAATCGAAGTTTAAGCAAGATACCCTCATACTAAAGCAATTCCGCATTCAATCCATCCTGTCCAGTTGCTTTTCGATTTTACTTCTTCCGAGGGCTTCTTCAAGCTTGTCCGTTGTTATTATTTCCCTCGTATGTTACATAGTTGTTGGGTTCTATATTACTATGGTCACTGTTTACGTTTAAAATATTAAAATTTGTTGCACTGACCAAAATATTACCAAGGCTGTTGTTCGTTAATTAATGGCATTTATTTAAGGTGTCCCAATGACACAATTCACATCCATTTTTGTTTGGGGTCAAAATTTGGAAAAAATAATATGAATTTTAATGTACATAAATTTACATATGTTACAAAACTGTTAGTAACTGTAAAAATTAAAGTTAGCTCACGTTACTATGTCAGAGTAAGCAATGATACTTCTAGTGTTAAGGTGGATTACTCTGTGCTTTTCATTTAATAGTGGGAATAAATATTTTGTGGAAATAAATTAAGGTGTGTGTGGAACAAATTGAAATTAAACAATTTGAACATTTCCTTTAATTGTATACACTCTAAATTGATATACGTTTAGGTATACATTTCAAAACTTACAGCTAATTTTCTTAAGAAAAAACTGAAAATCGTTTCAGTGACGCTTTAAGTTCCAATTCCAATGTATATTTCTTTTCTCAAGCTCTCTGAACATAGAAACACAACTTAAAGCGTGCGATTTAAAATTTGTTGTATATTGTTTATTTTTTCAGGTGTGTTCTCTGTATGTGTAAAGTTAGAAATTTTTTTAACGATGAAGACTGATAATCGTGATTATATACACTTTAATAAAAAATGCTGTGATTTCTTTACAATATTAAGTTGTGCAGTACATACTGTATCTCGTATTCACTGTGTATTTCCTTACGCAACTGAAAATTAATTAACCAGAAAGTTATCTGTCTAGCATTGGACAATTATTTTGGAAGATGCAATATTCTAGGAATCATGAGAATAGCAATCCAGGATATAGTTCTCAGAAAATTAGCCAGTGAATTTTGTAGAAATATTATATTACCTACTGGGTTGGAATGTTTTATGAAATATTTGAGGATTGACATTCTATTTTCTATGGAAAAATTGCATACACCTTTCACTGTACTGTTCGGTCATCCAAACTCTCTTCTATGTGGAAATTTAAGATACTTGACTGTGAGAAACAGATTATCCAGAAAATTTACTTATCTTAAAAAAAGTACTGATCGTTCCAGTTAATTGCTACTCTTAGTATAGTCAACATTCTCTCATGTTTAAATGAAAATTACTGTCCACTGACCGTGCATGAACTAATCTTATTATTTTAGCAGTAACAATCTTAAATTTGTTACGTACCTTTACATTAGAAAATAATGCCGCGTGCAATAAAAGAATAAAGGTAACAAATTCCGCCTCAGTGAAAATAAAACAATTTTGTGAAATGTTCTTAAACCTCTCAGTATGTATATTATAAAAAAAACACTTCAAAACGTTGCCTGTAATTTTTTCCTGTATTAAAAAATTCGTTCTTCTTAAATGGAACGTACCTGAACCGTACCTGTAAAACCAATAGAATACGTCTTTTAAATTTCATTAGTGGCAGACACAAATAAAGCTATTTTGACTCTACTTTATTGCTTTCAGAAATAAAATAATAAGTATTGATGTAATGAACATTCTGACGTTGTTAATTTATGCTTAGTTTACATTAAGTGGAGACTATGTGTGAATAAATCATGTACAAAATGCTAAACGTCTCCCGAGCACACAAGTTGTTTGCCTAATGAATGAGTGTCGTGTCCTTAATGAATGCTCAGCGCATAATGAAAAATAACTAGAGCCATTACGCGCAGGGCAAGCTCGGTTACATCCCCCTAATTGGTTTCATTCAAATGAAGACGTTTGAAAAGCGTGCGCTCATTTAATGGTACACATTAACAGTATTGACAATTTGTACATATCCGTCGTTTACAAGCGGTTGACAATCACATACCTAATCAATTATTTACAGGCTGTCAATAAACTAGGAATGGCTGTGAAGCGATAGAATTAATAATTGTTTTCGTATTTGTTCTAGTCTTTTTGTCCAACAGTTTACGCATTTCTGAAATACTTTTCGACACCAGCAGCACCATATTCATAAACATTTTAATAGTGTAAAAGAGATTGTTGGAATTATTATTTGCCGGGCTGTTAGGCCGTGGTCTACTGCTTTTGTTCAAGCCAGACGTTTCGGCCCCACCATCGGAAGCCATCTTCAGTGTCAGAAACGATTGGCACGGTGTCCGCCCCAGTATGAGGTACATATGTGGCAGCGAAACGTCTGTCTTGGACACAAGCAGTAGATCACGTCCTAACAGCCTGGCAAATAATAATTCCAACAGTTTAGACGCCGCGCCGGTCGTGAAAGCTTAAGGATTTCTAATGTAAAGTAGATGTTGCGTGCTAATAAATAATAGAAAACTACCAGCGCGCGCGCGCGTGTACATGACTAGGTTGTATAGTATCGTTGCTGTTATTGAATAAGATCGATTTTAACAAGGATTTGTTTCCAAGTGGCTATTTTAAGTTTTATAACGTTTGTAAAAGACAAAAGGTCGATTAAAAGTTATATATTGCTTCAATATACGAGGGTCAGTTGAAAAGATCGCGAAGTGACATCTGTAGCTTAAAATCGGTAAACTTTTCCGTGTGCTACAAGATTTGTATTTTATGTGAACTTGTGCTTTGAAGAACGCACAAAATCAAACATAATGGTGCGATTCTTTGTTAAAAATTGTTTAGCGCCAATGGAAATTCAAAACGAAATTGTAAATGTGTCAGGAGATGCTGCGACTTCAAAACCAATGGTTTGTAAGTAGGCACTTAAGTTTAAACGTGGTCGTACGAGCATTGAAAACGTGGTCACACTAGACGCCGAAAAACAACTCCAGATGCGGCAACCATCTTGCACAACGCTTTTTCACACCGAATTCTTGAGTTAAAGTATGATGCACACGCTCATATGAGGTGCCTATGATTTCAGCAACGTCATTCACTCCTCAATATGTGGTCTTCCAACACCCTATGAAATTTTTTCAATAATGCCATTTTTTGTTGTACTTTTTGGACGTCCACCGCTGGGACAGTCTTCAGTGCTTGTACGACCACGTTTAAACTCGAGTGTGCCCCACGTACCGTTGTTTCTGAAGGCGCAGCATCTTCTGACACATTTACAATTTCGTTTTGATTTTTCATTGGCTCTAAAACGTGTTTAATAGAGAATTCATCACAACACGATGTTTGATTTTGCGCATTTAAAAAATATGCGTGACAGGAAAATTTCAAACAGCTGGTAAAAAGTGAATAAATTAACAGATATATCTGGAAATTAACAGGTGTTTACGCGAAATATAAGTCTTGCAGCACACAAAAGCTTTTAGTTCTACCACTGAGCTATAGATGTAGCTCCGCAACCTTTTCAACTGATCCTCGTACGTTATTCCAATATTAATTTCTATTTCTCCAGTAAGCAATGTTTTCTTATATTCTCAGTCATACTGGTAGGCCGCGTTGCACAGGGATGAATAAAAATAAAATTCATGATTTTTTAAAAGTAAAATTGTAAAAGAGAAACAACGAGTATTGGTATTTATTACAACAAGAATAAGCCTACAGTTATGCTTGTTTTTCTGTCTAACACCCCCCCCCTGACGCTGTTCATTCCTAAAAATTCCCAATGTACCGTAGTTAAAAAACAACCGTCTGGTATGCCTAATGCTTTTGCCTTCCATTCAACCGTTCTGATTTAAAGGAAAACTTATGCAAGTAAGTTTTAAAAAGAGTCGATTAAATGTTTTATGCTGTCGGTAAGCTTTTCAATATAATTTACTGTAGGGCTATAATTTCTTAAGGGAACGAGTGAACCTATTTCTTTGTGAACGTAGTTGGTTTTACGAGAATTCACCTACTTCTAACTTTAAACTTTTTTATTTCATAAAACAGAAATGTTTTAATGTAGGATATGTGTTGCATCGGATATTTCTTATAACACTGTTGTAGTTGGTTTGGCTTCAACGAGAGAGGCGCGGATATTGCCGATTAGGGTTGGTGCTTTCGCAGTTAGATGCTTCCACAAAACGGTGGTAGTTTTGTGAACTCTCTGCGTGAATTTCAAAGGAAGTGCAATAACCACCGCAACGATCGTGTTCCGTCAGTCCATACCGTTAAGAATCCGACACAAACTATTGATATTCATGACTATAATTAAAAAAGAAAAGAGGCAGAGTAAAAGCAGTACGTTCGCCAACGAATTTGGCACCAGTGGGAGAGGCAGTTGAATGGAGTTCACGTCTCTGCATGTCACTCATACTGTTCGTTACTCGCGTAAAAAACATTATCGACTTCTAAAATAGTTTATTATTGTTATTCCAGCTGTACAATGTTTACACACTTTCTGGAATCAAAGATTACAGAAGAGACTTAATTCTCATCTTCAACTGCTGCTTGTCCATCCAAAGATTTTCTTCAATTTCTCGTTCCCTTAATATAGTCTGAATTTCTTCTATCCAGGTGATAGGTGGTCTTCCTCTTTTCCTTCTTCCTGGTGGGGTCCATTCCATAACTCTCCTTGGCAATATTTCCTGTACCAATCTTTCTTGTGCGTCCATACCATTGTAATTTTTTGTTTGGATAAAATCAACAATAGAATTTTTCACATTCATTCTGTTCTTAATAACTTTATTTATAATTTTCTCACGTCTGGTTACTCTTGCCGAACGTCTCCAAAAGTCCATCTCTGCTGTCTGTATTAGTAGTCCAAACTTCTGAGCCGTAAGTCATGATAGCCTATTTTAAAATAATTTATATTTTTAAAAAATACATTATTTTAATTTTAAAATAGCAACATCTAGTTATTAAATTAAGAGATCAACCTATTGACCTAAACGTGAGACATAGTAGGTTAGTCGATGTTTAAATGTTGATGATCCTGTCTATAACACGAATCATCCCAATACCTTCATGATGACAATCATTACTTTTACTAAGCTATTTTCTATTTCCATTATTCTTCTAGACTAGCGTTTATGAACCTACGGGGCGCGACCCACTGGTGGGTCCCGAGGGGGCGTTAGGTGGCTCGCGAAGTCGGGATCGAAAATGTATTTACTGTGTCTTAAAGAAATCTATTACGTATTTACTTTTCTAGAATTAAGTATGTATAATTTGTTTGAACCGTAAAATAAGGCTTAAAGTACTTGATGTTAGAAAAAATATATGATTATAAACTAGTGAACACACCCCTACAAGTAATTCAGCTGGCAACCGTGCTTTTGGTTCCTATGAAGTGTAACATCCTTCAAGATGGGTCCTGGACTTAAAAAGGCTGAGAACCACTGGTCTAGAATGTGTCTTAACAAATTGCTCTCAGCGACCTTAATTTTACTCATAATCTATTCATTTTCAAATATTAATTATCTACAACAAAGTATTTATATCTATTAGACATACTTTTGTAGTTTAATTTATAAATTATTAGTCGCTCGTTACAGGAGAAATATTATTTTTCACAACATTCAATATAAGAGGAAAATGTTTTCAATTCAGTTTTTTTTTTTTGCATGGTTCTCTACAGTACAGAGTGGTCCGTTTCGCTATTAGCTGGCTGCAGTCCAAACGTTCTGTCACTCGGGACGTAAAAACAAACAAACAAACCGGGGCGGCGGTGTGGTATTACATACAGTAGCCGGCCAGTTAATTCTCACGTTTCACAGGCAGACACAAAATATTTATTTCCGCTATGTGTCAGTTATGTTTATCACTTCTGCAGATATTACAGACTGTCGGGAATTATTTAAATGAAATTTTCGCTATATGGTTTTTACACTGTCAACCTAGTTTCATCTCGTTGCAAAGAAATTAGTTAATGACGACATGTCAGTTATTACCTAAAAAAGTGACCGATATCAATTATTGCAACAATTTAAATTGTATTATTTTACTTTTAGAGCAAATGTATACATCTACATTAGGGATACATGTCGATAAATACGTCACCAAAACGTATTGTTACGACGGTCTCACTGATCCTCGTATGGTACACTGGAAGCAAATACAGACACCAATGAAGTCACTAATTACCAGCTTCAGATATCACAAATAACAGTTTGTGATCAACAAGGTATTCAAAAAGATTATACTCGTACAATAATTCAAGTTAAATTTTTACACACGCAATAATAATGTCAAGTAATAGACTTACACACTAATTATAACACAGTAAACACATTCCACTACCACTCGATCCGCACTAAGGAAAACGTAAAATGATTGACAAAGCCAGCTGCTGTGGCTTGTATAGGTGGCGCTGGTGTTCGATAATAACTGTCCATTCTTACTGCATAATGCGTATTTCAAGTGCCTTGAACATTCTGGAAGGTACTTGAATGTTACGTAAGTGGACGGCCTTGATACAGACGAGGCACGCTGGGCTAGTCGAGAAGCGTGCAGAACGACACTCTCGCCGTTTCGTAACAGTCGTTACAATATGAAACACTAATAGAAGAGTAAAAACAAAATATTTTGGCTGTAAGCTAAAATTAACAAATAATGTAAAAAAATAGTTTGAACAATAACTATTTGTCAAAAAACCCCGAATAAAATTATTTATTTTTATAAAATTGTTAGAAACTAACAGTTTGAAGGTAAATGGCTGTCCGACAGGCGGTTTTGTTTTTATAAACTATAACAGTAATAAAAGAAATAGATCATATACCAGTAATGACCGCGACACCGTGTTACAAAACCAGCACAAGACTAGTGTAAACACATGCTTCATGGTAAACACGCTGGTCATAAATCCACTCACGCAGTTGTGATGCATATTCAGCTTGTTTTGTATAAAACTGTCTACTGCTTACTTTAGGTGAAAATATAATCTAGTTTCTGCTTCAAATCGTATTCAAAATTACTATTAGTAACACCGCTGAATTTGAATTTCCTATTAAAACATTTGAATGTTCCTGAATGTATGTTAAAGACTAAAGTAAAAAACATTTTAAACATGTGACATGCACATGCCAATATTATAATAAATTTTGAATGTTTTATCTGCGGAGAAACAGTACAAAATTAAGTTTTTTGGAAAAAAATTTGTAGACAGTTTTAAACAAGTAAGCCATCTAGGTACTATGTTTGAAACCTACTGTAATTATTTGGATAAACGAAAAGTCACTGTCGTTTAAAGGGAAAAAAGTGGAAAGAATTACAGTTGTCCAACTTCAAATTTTATAGGCTCTTTTTGAGTTCTAACCATCATAATCGACATGAGTTGATTATTTATTTATGCACAATTACCTACATTTAGTCAACTCGGCGTCAGTAAATTAATATTGTTACGACGGTCACACCGACCGTCGTATTGTACAGTAGAAACAAAATACATACACCAATGAACTAGCTAATTGTTAACTTTAACTAGTCACAAACAACAATTTGAAATCGAAAAAGGCACTCCCATAGAATAATTCAAATTCAATTTGTCCACACGCAATAATAGTATCACAATACTAATTAACACAATAATCACTTTTCACTAAGCCGCAACAATCATTTCATCCGCACTAAATAAATGCCCAACTCTCACTAACTAACCCGGTGGCTAGCGTATATATACCCCGCAGAAATTCCAGAATACTCTTTGGTTCCGGGAGGCATGTCAAATTAAGTTACATAGTTACAATTGCTCGAAGAATCTGGAGACTAAGTATGCGTACGAGCTTGACACAGACGTTGAACGCGCTGGGCTAGTCGAGAAACGTGTTGAATGGCGCTCTCAGATTTTCGAGAACGTTACGTAATTGTTGTAGCAATATTCTCTGACGACTAGTAAGAGATGGGCAGAGACGGTCATTCGTAACCAAGATATGAGATTAGCTACATATATACTGTATATTGGCGGGTATCCCACAGCTACTGCCGCATCCCGCATCTTAGTTTCCATATCAACTTATTCTGTGTATCTTCATTCTTCAGATTCTTTCCTTCCATACTCCTTCCGATCCCTTCTATCCATTTTAATCTAGGTCTGCCTCTTTTTCTTTTGTTGCTAGGTCTGTATTTGAGCACACTCACAGGTATCCTTTCTTCACTCATTCTCATTATGTGTCCCTACCACGAAAGTTATTTACGTTTTATATCTTCTATTACAGTTTCTTTTCTATTTAAATAGAAAAGAATTAGCTACCTACAGCAGTATTATTACACCTTGTGTGTGTGTAAAATACGTGTTTGCACAGGTCACCTAAAATGAAAGTTAACATGTTTTATCTATGTGAAGGAGAGGACTGACATCCACAGTTTATTAAAAAGACGGTGGTGGAAAGCTTAATGACTTTTACTACAGAATACTCAGAAGCCCATTAATACAAAATTAGCCGTACCCTGAGGATCGGGGAACAGAGAAAATTGAAACACAGTTAATCATGTTTCACGATTAAGTATAAAACAAATTACAAAGAAAACAAATTATAAATTGTTTTTATTACGTAAGATATTTTTTATCAACAATTAAAACATCAATTCGTAAATCTCTAGTGCCTGTGAAGTAATTAAATTTCTTGTTTGCCTGAGGACATTACTTTTAAGACAAAATAACATTTACAAAACAGTGAGAAGAAGCGTTAATGCAAAAATCACGATTACACTGAGAAAAATCTTTTTTAATCGGTGCAAGAGTTTCGCTGGTGAATTTGATTTATTTGGCACGATGCAGTAATACCCCCGCTTAGCGCGGCCCCTTTTAGCGGTGATTCGTCATAACGCTTTTGGATGAAAAGCCGAGCCCAACTGAGTTTTATTTTATTATCAATAGAGTTTAATTATTCGTTATTTAGTTAGGTAGTATGTATATTATTTTTATCGGTAGTTCGTGTTACGTTTACGTATAGTTATTACAAATTTTTCAATTTCTCAATCGCCAGTCGTGTCGGGTTTAAATCCTAACCCTGTAAATAAGATGCAAAAAGAAACATCAGCTTTAGTGCAAAATTACAAATGTCAAGACCATTAGAATCTGGTGAGCGTGAAATGGGTGTAGCTTGTTCATTAAATTTGGTACCGAGGACAATTAGGACAAAATAAAAATTCTGAAAAGATGAAAACATGTGCCTCGACACCAATAAATTATCTCTTACTAAAATAACTCGGTCGAGAAGCAGTGTGCTTGAAAAAGTGGAAAAAAGACTAAGCATTTGGGTTGCTGATCAAACGCAGCGTAACATGCCGCTAAGTGAGCTTACCATCATGCAGAAAGCGAGAATCATTTTTACCTTCATTCAGGACGAAAAAGGGGACAAATTAGAAACAATGGAGCTGGTGAAGGATAGTTTGATAGGTTTAAGATACGTTCAAATCTTCAGAACTTTAAATAACGGGTGAAACAGCTGACGTAGATTATCAGGCTGCGTTGGAATTTCCAACGTTAATTCATTAGGTTTTTCATTAGGCACTGCGTTATTCATTAGGCACTATGCCGTTCGGATCCGGCGTTAAACTGTAGGTCCCCCATATACCTGTGAGAGACTCCGTAACACACGCACCACGATTATATGCGGGGAGGGTACAAACCAGTCGAAAGACTGAAGGACCCAATAATAATTCATTCGGTTTAAGTTTTTCGTAATGTACGCATTGTGCACCTACTCTGTAATCAACTAAATTAAATTTTTTGCTATTATTGTATAACGTTTCTAATAAGCAAATATTTAGTACCTAGGAATAGCAAATAAATTAAAATATAAGTAAATCAAAGTCAAACAATAAAGACAAAAAGAATAAAACAAGTAGTAAATAATAATCATTGAGAAAAATCTACCCGGTAAAATAGCGCTGTTTCGTGTAGGGCTTTGTGATCGCGGAACCTATCTGGAGCGCTAAGTGGGGTATTAGAGTACAATTTTCCTTTGTTTTAAATTTTCGTGCGGACGTTAAGTGTCCTGAGTATTTCGTGGTTTTATCTGCGTCGGGCTTTATGCATACGAAGCATATTTGCTGTTTCTTCGCGTTCGTGGGCATGTTTTTTGTGGTAAAATGTAGCATGTATTTAGCCCGTGGTATATATTTTTTTTGTAAGGCTTCCTTGTTTGACGTTTGGAACGTAGGCTATTACTTGTGATAGTAGAACTGCAAAATTCCGATAAACGACGAACACAGCTACTTTTTTGTCACTTTAACTCACTAAGCCTCTCTATCACAGGAGATGTAAATGTACAAGATGACAAATACATTTGGTGTACGAAGCAAATCTTTCCTCTGAAGAAATTAAATTAAAATGCACAAATTTAGAGAAAAAAAGATAAGCCTTAATTATGCTGTTCCGCAGTCACCGATTTTTTCGGTACAGTAAATCAACACTCGAGACATGTATCGTTTCTATACATTGCTCCTCGTTTTATTCAAAATAAACAATAACACTACAAAATTCACCGATATTATCATCATCATCATCACTTCATGGATAGCATTTCTCCTGTTCCGGCCTCATGACTCCCCCATCTTGTGACTGGCTTCCCTACAGATCTTCTTCTAACCGGCTCATACTCGTAAGCCAACTTTGGAAAGCGGGTATTGTCCATTCTTTCTATATGTTGTTGCTAGCAATTTGTATAATTCTGAATGAGATCACTTGGGGAAACTATATCAAGTTCTCGTCTGGTATACTCACTTCTTTATGATTGAGTCACGTCAGATACCCTTTACCTATCTCAAATAGCTCACTTCTGGAGCCTATAATTGGCACCAGTCTATCTTCCTTATAGTCCAAGTCTCGCATGCATACAGCTGCTGGTATTGCCATTGTCTTATAGAATTTGATACGCGCCTCTTGTCTAGCTTTCCGATATTATTAAATCGCAAACAACAAAACAGTTAACATCACTGATGATACAATGATCGTATAAGTAAGTGTGTTCAAAAATTTAGGGGTTGTAATAAACGAGAACTGCAATAAACCAGGAAAAGAGAGGGTCGAAAAAATTGTGTGCCAATAATGATACCACAAGAAAGTGGGAAATTATATAAGAAAGCGAAAATGAAAATATTTTAGATTATTTATAGATATCTTCTACATTTGGCTGTGAGGTATAGGTATTGAGCAAGAGTCGGAAAACTAAATTACATCCTGGGGAAGTGAAGGGGGCTCAATGAAAGAGAAAGTGAAATACTGCCTTAAGAAGATAATTAGAGATACAATCTACCCTAAAAAGGGTGGATCTTTGTGTTAGGGGGTTTTCAGACAGATTTTAATTGTGGCGGATGGGGGTGTGAGGGAATTGCAACTGGCATAGTATACGGTATTATGAAATCTTGAGGTAAACGTATCTTTATTTCAAAAGTTAACTTACTTTATTATGAATGAAACTACAGCGAAATTAAATACACTAGAACGATCAGCAAATATATTCCTCTAAGTGTACTGTACGTGTATTGTTACCTTTCTGCTTAATGCTAGCAAAATTACAAATTTGTTTTAAAAGCTGATGAGGTTGTTACAGACTAATCGTTTAAAAACATCTATAGCTGACCAGACGATGGTGTAAGAGTTGGAAGCCCTCGTCAGACATATAGCGGTTTTCATAAAAGTAAACTGCAGCAATAACTAGGAGCCATTAACTCTTAGTATACGATACACTTGTGTATCGTTATGTTTTAGAAATACAATTTTTTATTATTTTGATCTGGCTGTATTGAATGAAATTTTGTAGGATCTGAATAATAAAAATTTCATTTAATAAATTACATATTTTAGAAACGCCATTCCTTTGCCCTGGTACGTAGATTAGCACTAGGCCTAGCAATCAGTTGATTTCATAAAACATATTGAATCATCTTACAAAACTGCTTTATGCAGAAATGGTTTCACGTTAGGAAGGTGTTAAGGCAGAATGTTCTTTATGAATGATATATATTTGTTTTAGTGTTCTCAACAGCTCTATACATACAAACGATCAAACAGTTCTTGCTTCTTCCTTGCACTATTTCAATAGATAACTGTAACGTTAACGCTCCTTATTGCAGCTTCAGCAGACGTTTTTTGATGTTTATGTATACATTGTGACACTTCTAATTTATTAAAACTAACGTACAAGTCATTACCTACTTATTTGATAATGGTTTGTCATTTCATAGTACACGTGCTTGTACGCACAAAACGTATTTCTCACGCACATTCTACTAAACCGTTCTTGTAATATGTTAGCTGCAAGGATACATGTTAATCAATATAAAAAGATTTAATATTATAAAAATGGTAACTTCAGATACTATTATGTTTATATGTACAAACCTTCTATGTTGTTACAAGCGCGTGACGTTCCCCTAGATAATTTCCCTTATAATTATTTGTTGTTCCTCGTGATAAGAATTTAAAGTTCTTATCGTTTTTAAACGATGTTATATGTCATAAAGACGTACTGCAAATTGGAAACAAATACATCGCCAACACACACACACACACACACACACATACACACACACACATTTTGTAATAGAATAGTGATCCTGTTAAGAAAAATACAAAGAACAGTGTAGTAGTGATAGAATTGGTTTAAAATCAACAATATATAACAACAAAGGCGGGTAAAATTTTCTCCGTTAAAGGATTTAGTTTTATTGACAGCTGCAGATCTCTAACAAATGTGAGAATATCAACACATACAGGTGTACCTTGGATTATGTGCAAAAGTGTGTGTGTGTGTGTGTGTGTGTGTGTTTGGGAGTATTTGTTAGAAAAAAGCACGGAGAAAACATTTGTACAAACTGCCAGCAACAGAAAATAAAACTCTTTTCTATGTTCCCACCGTGCACACCAAAACTCTTAGTTCATAGTTTATAAAACACTAAAACCGCTAATTTAATATTCCTATAATACTTATTATTTAAACAAAACTGATATTATAAAAAAATAAATATTTTTATTGTAACTTTAATTTTATGATTTGCTAAAAAACGTTAGCTTAAGAACTTTACGTAATCATTAACACTAAATATCTGACAGGAAAAATTAACTTTGAAACAATGAGTAGAGTAAAGAATTATTTAACATACATAATGACTTCCTTTTACAATACTTAGAAAAGAATATCACACATACACACACGCGCGAGCGCGTGTATATATTTGTTACTGAGAATTGCTCCCAGAACTGTAACTGGCTTATTATTACATTGTTACAAAAAAATGTTAGACAATTTTGATTTATCATGCAATTAAAATAAAATTTTTGTATAATAAATGGTTTTATATATTCATTAGGCCTAAAAATTATTATGTGATGGGTAGATCATCGAGTATGGCGTTGATAACTAGTCTAGTTATCACTGATTGGACCTACATCATGGCAATTAAAATGAAACTGCGTTATTCACCCCAATTCGATTCAGAGTGAGACACAAACACCTATGGTACTGCCTGGGGCACCATATCGACATACACCATACTATATGGCAGCCTACCTTACAGTTCGTACACTATATCTGACAGTACTATAACGTTGTTTACTATTTTTACTTATTGTATAGTTAACATTTCTTAACGATCCAGTATGATAACGTACGCAATAAACGAATTACAAAGCAACTTATATTGACCAATAACACTGAGAATGTGTAAAAAAATCTTCTGAAAACCAATTTTGAGTAAAATTTATAAGTAGCCTACATATCAAAGAATACCACCAAGACAAACATGTACTCGTATAGGGTTCAGTAGAAGCTAATCAGCTTCTCTGCTAATCTCGTCTGCTGCCATGCCTGTGGCTACGTCAGTCACCGAAACACTGCCGTTTGTCATCCCTGACAGTCGGAAGCAGTTGTCTTTTTCTTCAGGACGTCCGGACTGATATTAATTTCGACATTTGTAAAGCAAAGCACCGCGGATCCCGTTACAAATTTTCCCTACGCCGGTGGAAAGAGCGACAATAGAATATTCTCGACGACAATCACTAAACATGGCGAGGAAGTCAGCACCTGCCTCGATTCAACTGCTTCCTAGCACACCGTCTCTAGTCAGTCGAGCCATAGGAGTCGCACGTGACTCTTTCATCCGTGTTCAGGCCTCCAGCAAGGTGAATACTTTCCACCCTTGTTATACTCCCTAAAGCCTGCTAGATTCTCCAACGCAGACACAAACAAAGCAGCTAGATCGGTAAAAGGCCAGTTGAAAGATTGTCCGTCAAAAGCGAGAGGAGTCAGTCACTTCTGAAACGAAACATTAAGCAGCTCACCGATGATCTTTCTGTCCTAATCTTTTAAATCCATACAATCTGCCAGCCGCGGCTCATCGGGGAAGGCAAGGAAAGCCAAGCTTCCCCAACAAAATTTAGAAAAATATTAAAAAATAAACAATTAGTAATAGGCTCTATTTTGTACTATAACAGTACCTGTAATCACACTTTGGCATTTTAAATTATCTGATTACTTACAAATAAACAATTAATCGAGCGTTACCAATAATAGCGCAGAATGGCAGAAGACTGAGGCAGCGATCTGAGTAGCCGTAGCCGCCGTAGAACTGGTACAGCTACGTGAGAACTGTGCCCGATAGTTAGTGGGGGGACGCTACTTCAGCTGTAACCGTGCGTGGGAGGCAACGAGTGAGGTAGCCTCTAGACACGGTTTAATGTAGGTTTTGTTACTTTTACGCAGTCTTTACGTTCTCGTGCTCCTTGTACGTATGCATTATTATTATTTATCTCTTCTTGGCCATTATCAAGATCGATTAGTCCCATTAATTTAGTTTCAATTGGAAAGTCGACCGATATGACATGATGATGTTATCGACAATTTTGCAATAATAAGAATGGCCGCAAACTGAATTTGCTGTAGGCGCACAAGCAAATTCATCGCAGCTTATAAAATATATTTCTACTCAGAAGTTAACTTCTTTGCTAGAACAAAACTAAGTTAATCTGCTGATTATCTTGTTAAAGATTCGCGTATATTTCTAATAAGACGTGTATGCGGTAAAAATCAGATATCTCGTATCCTCCCCTTCCTCAGGATTCACCGACCGCCATCCAATTTGCATAAACCCACTGACGTCTTTATGGAAATACGTCTTGGAATAAACATATGAACATGCGATATTAATAAAGTAACATAGCGATGTTATGGGATAAAAGTCCAGTTAATATTAGGCAGAGTTAAATATCCTTCATACCTACGATGTCCGTAGTGTCATAGAATACAAACGGTTAAAAAAAAACCCTGTAAATATAAACGTTGTTGGCAACAAAATATTGCAGGAGACATAGACATTGAATGTGTACTCTTCATTTAGCTTGAAGAGTAGTAGTAGTAGCTTGTTTCTGTTCGTAGCCAACAGACTTCCTCATTTAGACATAGACGACTAGCTCCCTACTTACTTCGTCCCTAGTGATCAATCCTCATTCTGTTTCATTCTTTTTATTATACTTCTTGATTCTGCAAATCTAGTGTCATTCTCGCTTGTCTCTTCGTTTACAGCCATAGCGAATGATCGTTTCTAAGTTAATACGCTGACGTATTTTAACCTTATTGAATAAATACGTTTAAACAAATACAGACCGGTACACATTTAATACTTTAACATGATCACGTTAAAACGTGTTTACATATATTAAACACAAAAACTTATTCCAAATTTATGTCACGGTATACGCTGATGCTGAAAGATACACAATTGGTAAAGTAAGTAACTATAAGAGATTAACAAATCCTTTTGTAAAAAAAAATTCCTTAGACGTAGACCCATGTTTTATTTTTGGTTATAAAAATAAATTTTGATATATTTGAAGATACGTAAGGAACAATGTATAATCGGTATTCACAAGTCTCAACTATTATAAGAAAAACAAGAAGCCTGACTATAAAATAAACCAGTGTTATCTGAAAATCGAATCTCTTACTTTGTAATAACAAAAATAATTCATGAAGGAAAAAACAGATAAATAAATTACTTGGTATTATAGCAACTTGAATGACATTAAAAATGATTAGAGTACGGAAAACGATTTATAAGCATTAATTTATTTCGTATTTCAACAATATCGCTATAGAGTAAGATATTTTAATAACTTGTAAGGTGCTATATAGCCTATACAATTCACCTTATCAAAACGATTCAAAGAAATGTAGACCTATTTATAAAAGGCGTCATCAATTTTTGGAGTACAGGAGCACAAATAAAGATACAAACATGCGTAGGAGAGAAATACATAGAATTTATTTACGTAGAGTTGATAAAATCAAAATCGATTTGATTATATTCAGTTAACCCTTCGTAGACAGCTTTGTATCCAAGGTCACTAGCGAGGTCAAAAATGAATCGAGTGCCATTTCCCCAGATGGTTATTGAAAACTACATGTGTGCTTTTTGTGTATCGTGTTCTCCCAGAATGTTTGTGTTTTTTTTTCAACACAGAGGATATATCATTCGTATGTTACCTGCCGGTGATATTACTTTTCCATAAGAGAAATATTCTGTACTAATTTCGTTGAAAACGTATAAATGTGAATTCTTTTACATACGAGAAACTTTAATTTCCTGTCAGTAAAGGAAATACTGTAAGTTGTTAATATTTATGACTCATACAGAACAGCGCTTTTAAATTACTTGCTTTCAGAACAGTGACGACGATTCACAAGTAGAAAGTATAAGTAACGAATAAATCACCGATGAAAATTGTAAAAATAGTGACTTAAATCGGTGACTTTTATCAGCCGTGGCTCTACAGCCCCTGGTGGGTCTTTGCCTGCTCCAGGAGTCGACTCCATTCTTCTCTATTTCGTACACTGGCTTTCCAGTTTCTTATGTTCTTATATTTCTTATGTTCAGTTCAGTTTTCTAAGGTCCTCCTTTATCTGATCTTTGAATCTACTTCGGGGTCTTCCCCTTGTTCTACTATCCATTCGTTTTTGGTAGAAAATACTGTGTATTGTGATTATCCTGACAATGTCCGGCTCTTTGTAAAGATAGTATAGTTCATAATTATAGCGCCTGCACCACATTGCATTTTCTTGTACTCCTCTAAATATAATCCATCTTTCAGAGCAACTTAGAAGTCTGTCGCAATATTTTTGTCATCGTCCAGGTTTCTGAAGTATGTGTCTGAAATGGCCTAAAATCGATGACTGGCCTAAAATCGGTGGTGTATGTACTGGCTTAAAATCGGTGCCTTTAGAAGGTGAAACTGTGAGACTAACGGCTCCAATAGAATCGCTGTAGTTTTCGCTTTGGTAACTGTAACACATGCTCAAGGAGCCGTTCTTGATTGGCTTGTGTTGTTACAGCAACTCAACGGCCGTTGCAGCGTATGGCTTGTGTTGTTACTGCAACTCGACGGCCGTTGTAGCGTATGGCTTGTGTTGTTACAGCAACTCGACGGCCGTTGTAGCGTAAGGCTTGTGTTGTTACAGCAACTCGACGGCCGTTGTAGCGTATGGGCTATACGGGAACGTTGCCTGTCTGTAACGGAATTTTGTAATGACTGCTAACATAACTGTGTTACTGAGAGAACCGTTCACGAAAATCATTTGCATTGTGTAGCACACTTGATCCACTTAAACATCCAATTTCATATTAGCGGAAACAACGTTCAACAATAAAAACTCTCCTGCGTTGTGAAAACCATTTTAACCTGTATCAAGCTTGAACTAGAATAAATGTACTGGTATGTTTCCAAGCAACGATCGATGAAGTGACCACGAGCTGCGCATGTGTGTAACATAGGCTTGTGGCTTTCAGTACTGTTTGTTTTGACGAATACTGTATAACGGGTGCAACTCATCCGCGAAGGCATCAAGAAAGAAGTTCTCTGGCATGTCCGATTTCAGTATATGCCTTCGTTTAACACATTCCAAAATTCCGAGCCCAACATCGAACCGTATTGTACCCCTGCCGTCATCTTTTTCTTTCTAGGTTCTTCCGTGGTATATAACAACTCCCAGTCACTTAGGCAGTCCTCTAAACAGGGCTAGTACATTAAAGAGAAGTACAGTAATTGTAGCAGCAGCAGCAGCAGTGGTTAGTAGTAGTAGTAGTAGTAGTTTTTGCAAAATTTCTTGTACAAATGTCCGGAATGGTGCACACTTCCGGAGTCTATGGGTTTGGGTATTATACCCAACTCACTAACAAAACAACCTTAACTTCCTCTTCTAGGACACTAACCTGGAACTGTTTGACACATTATTTCGGGCTAGGCCCTAAAGTTTTTCAGCTCTAGGGCTCATATCAGACTTGTTATTCGTCTATATTGTATTGTCCAAATCTATCTTCTTCGCTCCAGATAAAGAATCCCATACAGTTCCAGGTGTCCTTCCCTCGAGGCATCGCTTCAACGAAGTTATCCGGGGAGATCTACTGCCTAATATCATCTTGCAACGATCTCTATATTGCTCCCGTCTGTCGCAGACGAATAATGTATGGATGGCATCGTTCGCAGCTCCCGGCACTACCGACATTCCGGTGACTCGGATTTTCCAAATTTTTTTCAGGTAACATAGAAAGTACCCGTGTCCAATCAGAAACTAGGTGAGGTAATAATCGATCTGCCCACGCTTCCTCTCCGCCCACGGCTGCACCTGCTTGATGAGCTTTCTTGCCTCGCTCTTCTTGCTCCAAAGCTCTCTGCCAGCTCTGCAGCATACATACACTTCGTGCCTCTCGGTGTGCAGTTTCACCACCTACCTCCTTCTAGTATTAGTAGTAGTAGTAGTAGTAGTAGTAGTAGTAGTAGTAGTAGTAGTAGTAGTAGTAGTAGTAGTAGTAGTAACAGTAGTAGCTGCAGCAGTAGTTACCAGTAGCAGTAACTGTATGAAAATATCATTATATTTATTTCATAATATATTAATTAATTATTTAGTTATATATTTATTATATTTATATATTTTCTGTAACTAAAGACAAAATTCACGTTACATACAACTGTCATCAATTGATGTTACTTCTAATTCGCGATATACTGAGGTAATCCATGTGTACTCGTCATGCGGCGCGCTCATACATTTCCCTCCTCACGTACACATTTTGTCTTCCCAATGCGCATTCAATGACGTTAATTAGTACCTATTCATGTGTATCGTGCTGATGGCAGTAAACACTGCGTACTTCTGCGTACATCAATCGCGAGGGGTATGCCAGAGTTACTGTTCCCTCAACAGCACATTAGGTTTCCGACAGTACTGGTTGAATAAGTCAGATGAGATGAAGATAAAGTAATAATTCGGAAACAATATGCGGCGTCGATTTATCCAATACTTAATTTATTTTGTAAAGATAATTCTGTAAACAGGAGCTTAATCAAAAATCCGCTGGAATGCCACTAAATTAAATACACGCTAATTTCTGCATAAGAAAAAAGAAGCAAATCTATATAATTTATGCATAGAGAATAATTAATTTGATGCAGTTAATAAGTTTAGATACCTGGGTAACATGATAACAATGAAGGGTCCATAAAGACGATAATAGTATACAGGATAACAAATAGGGAATAGAACATATTATGCCAACAGTAGACTATTGAGAAGCAAACTCGTTACTCGTAACACAAAAATAAAAATATATAAGACCGGTTGTTGCTTATGGAGGCGAGATATGAACATTAACAAGAAAGGAACAAGAAACACTAAGAAGGTTTGAAAAAAAGATTGTAAGACGTGTGTATGGTCCGGTTAAAGTAGATGACGAATGGAGAATATGAAATAACAAGGAGATAGATGAGATATTGAAGCGTGGTGGAGGAAATTGTAAGATTGGTAAAGGCTCTTTGAATGCAATGACTAGATCAAGTAGACATGATGGATGATCAGCGTATGGCAAAGAAAATCCTGAGGGCGCAAGTCTATGAAAACAGAAAGAGGGGCCGGCCTAGGCTAAGATGGTTGGATGATGTGCTAGAAGATCTAAGAAGAATGTTTGTGAGGGGTTACACTGAGATGGCAATGGACAGGATATTTTGGAGACGATGGGTGTTGGAATCCAAGGCTCACGTTGGGCTGTAGTGCTAAAGAAGAAGAAGAAGAAGAAGAAGAAGAAGAAGAAGAAGAAGAATTCCCAACTGTACATAATACCTAGGTACTATAAAAATCAAATGTCAGTTATCCTCCTGTAGAAATGTACTAACGTATTGTTACAACGGTCTACTTGATCGTCGTATGGTACAGTGGGAAACAGAATACAAGACACCAATTAAGTCACTAATCACCAGCTTTAATTATCACAATTAAACAGTTTAATATTTAACTCGTACAATATTTCCAGTCATATTTGTCCACACGCAATAACAATGTCTATTAATAGAGTTTCACACAATTTTTAACACAATACTACTTCACTCCGACAAACACTCAATCCGCACTAGCGAAAATCACTCACGTAACTGAACTGACAACCGGGCTGCTATGGCTTTATATAGACCCCGCAGAGGTGCAGTACAGCTTTGCCTCCTTACTGCACGCCAGCGGCTTAATGCGTATCTCTAAGTGTTCCTAGAACTCACTAGAACCACCTAAGTGAATGACGCAACACAAGCCACACTGGAGGGGGGGAGTGAAGAATGTTCTGGATTGTTCGGTACGCTTCTCGTAACAGTATTATAGTCCTGCCCAATAAATAAGACACTTTTGTGCTGGTATAAAAGGCGAGTGAGGGGTAATATCTACAACGAAGTCTATTACGATCCATCTAATTGAACTAATTAGGAGCTGTAACTGAGATTGCTTTGCATTTCATGCCTCTGCTTTAACGTCACGACTCGCACATCAGCCACACATATGTAATTTCTTTACGAGTGCGTTGCAGATGTCTGAAGCACAATGGAGCTCTTTCACTAAAACTGTGTACTCAAATTAAATATTTTAATGTTATCTAATGGCTAATTAAATTTGTAACCTATACCGTTTCAAATATATGAATTCACAAGAGAGAGGAAGCTTATCTGTTATGTCAGTCACTTCATTAACAATGTATTTCGTCAAATATCTTGAAAACGTAATCTGTATGAAAACATATTTTACATGCGTTATTAAAAACTTACGCTGAGTTGCAACCTTCTGATCATGTTTTACGAGAAAAAACACTGAAATTTATTTTGAAGCACTCGAGCATAAAAGTCGCTAACATGTTAGACTTTCTTTAGTAAAATGCAACTGATTTACTAAAACTACGAGTAAATTTCTTGGTAATTTTTTCTGCTGTTTTCTCAGTGACGTTAAACTGCAGGATAAATTATTTATTATCAGTCTTCTTAGCTAAAATTCGAACGGAATTTTTCATTAGAATAAAGAATTCTAGAAATGGAAAACGATGCCTTCTTTCTGATCTGACCTCATTTTATTGTTGTATTCTTAAAATACATAAAACTCAGTGCACAATAAAAGTGTACCAAAGAAAGTCTTAAGACGGTTTTGGAATCAGGGAAGATTTATTATTCCGGCAATCAGCACATTCTGCTTAAATAGTAGCTAAGTTCTGATGGCATTCTCCACCTAACCAGTAGTTTCGTAGGTGAAATTCTTAAAACACAATATTAAACCCGCTTTACAGGCCAGCATTTTTTTAAAGTCGATGTCAGTATTATAAAGACAATGGAGCATATAAATTACTGCCTTTTGTTGATATAATAATAAGAAATGTACAGTTATTAGTTAACGTAATCGTAAAAGAAATCACGAGCAATTATTTCAACATATTAATCAACATAGTTGACAATAAGCATGCAGTCTAATACCCGAAATGTGTCTCAAGCATAATACCCGAACACATCTTGACTTGAATAATAAAATATCTGTTATTATGTATTTCCTACCTCCCTCGATAATTGTTACTATTCTCCTGGACACTTACTATTATCCTGCTCCAATATAGCTCTAGGATATTACTATACTTGATGTGAATTCAGTACCGGCGTTTTCTCTTGTCTCTAAAGTTAAGAAAATTAGAAGAGCTCTTTAGAAAAACGCAGCGTCGGGCGACAATTAACGGATTCTTCGTTACATTAACTTGAGCTCTGATGACTGTCAGACACAAGTATGTAGCCAAGCTAACGCTTGTTTATCGCCTTAAAACTTAAGAATTTATGTTTATAAGGGGGACAGAGAATCGAAAATACACAGAAAAAGAAGCGTCCCATCTTGCTAAAGACGTCAGTTGTGTAACCTTAAAAAAATTTCCAACCTATAATTTCAAGTGTTACATACTCGGCAATAAGAATCATATATTTTTAGAATTTGTGTGTTTAGTGTTTTTTTCGTACTTTTTCAGTTTCAACAAGTAATGATTAAAACAGTCTTATATATACAAACACAACAAGCAAACGTCCCGATCGTAATTATACAAATCTTTACAAAAACATTTTTACGCCATTACAGAACGTTTTACATGTTTCTCGGCTATTCCAACAAAGCCCAGCTGTAATATTTGTGTGCGTCAACAATGGAGGCAGTATTACGTAATGCGGAACCTGCTCGTAATAGTGTTGTTCGACAAGCTTCTCAACTAGCCCAACGGTGCGTGTTTCTGCCAAGGTCGCGCTGAAGTATCCTCTAGAGCTTGTTAAGGGCGCATGTTATGAACCCTGCAGACTATAAATAGTACACACCTGCCGTTTAGTTTCAGTTTATGTCGGGCGATTTACACAGTGCGTCTCAAGTGATATATTAGTGAAACGTGATTATAGTGCGGAATGCTTTATAGTTGACATTATTATTTGTGCGGACATTAACTTCAATTATTGTACGAGTACAATATTGTTGAATAACTTGTTGATTACAAACTGTTAATTGTGATAATTAAAACTGGTTATTAGTGATTTCATTGGTGTCTTGTATTTTGTTTTTCCGCTGTACCATACGAAGATCAAGGATACCGTCGTAACAATATTTTGTCTAGCTGCAGTTTAAGTGAAATGGTAGTGTCTGTTTACACGTGAATTGTACCGTTTTCCAACGGTATAGCCCAGACTCTACCTCATCACTGGGATGAATTGGCGGGCACCGTGTTAATTGTTTCGTACACTGATGATGGTCTCCGATGGTGGGGGTGAAACGTTTGTCAACAACGACTGTAGACCACGGCCTAACAGCCCGCCTAATAGTAGCAATTTCAACAATGTTAACGCCGGCCTTAAAACCTTAAGAACTTTCATAATAACGAATACTTGCGTTATGAATAATGATTGATCACTGTTCAGTATTTTGCTACGGGTACTGCAACGGTGTAGTTAGAACAGAGATATCCCAGGGTACAGATTTACTCTACTACTTAAGGTGGACTTTACTGTGCTGGACTGTAGATAAATGGGACAGTGTTCATAATTTTTCTTAATAAAGTAGATGTCTATATAGCGTTGTCAATTAATGTTTAGAGGTGACTGTCACCTGTTTTTTAATTATAATGGGTTTGTTTGGTTTCCTTGAATGAAACAAATGGTAAAGATGTTTTTGTTCAAGGGCAGCCAATGCAAGCAAGGAGAAAAATAATTAAACCATGCAGTTAATATTAATTGATGCGACGATAAAGCTTAAAGATCATGAGGAGATTACAATTGAAAACAAATTTAATATAATGTTGTGATCATATTACGTATTATGTGTATACATATTAACATCTTCTTCTTAATCATCCTCTTCTACCCGTCGGGTGTCGAGGTTTTCGAGAGAGCTCTCCATCTTGTCCTGTCCAGTTACAAATCCCTTGTACGGGTCCAAACTGCTCCTCTACTTTCTACACTCTTCTTGATGTCATCCTCCCATTTTGTTCTGGGCAGTCCTCTTCCTCTTCTACCTTCTGGTATTGCCTCACATGCTCGTCTCGAGTACCTTTCCTCAGTCATCCTACAGACATGGCCAAACCAACGCAGTTGAGTGCGAGCTTTCAATTTTATCGTTTACAGAGAATATCTTCAAATTCTTCCGGATGATAACGTTTCTCACTCTGTCTCTACGAATTTTCTTCTAAATCCTCCTCAGTAATCTCATCTCCATTGTTTATATTCTCTTTTAATGTCTATCATTCGGACTCCATGACTCTATCTATACACCAGTGCTGGACCATATACAGATTTATATACTGCCAGTCATATTAAAATACGAGTCACATACATTTTTCTTCAAAAACGCTATGTCTTGTTGATATCTAATACACTTTTGCTTTTAGCTCAATGAATGTTATTAATCTAATAAATTTATTTATATATTGCACTACAATTAATTACAGGTATTGTAATTATGATATGCCACACGTTGGTTGCGTCATTATTTATGCTGTTATTTTTTACAAGTATTGTAATTAAAATATTTAATTACAGATATTACTTTTTTTTTTATCTGCACATGAAAAGAAAGCTCTATCTCAGGGTTAACAATTATTAAGCTGATTTATATTATTTAATACTGTGTATGATTTATTCTTTTCTTTAATCCGTACCAAATAACGTTAGTGTATACATTTTTTAATAAATAACAAGGTAAGAATATCTACCATATAAATGTAAATAGCTTGAATCTGAATTCTTCACAACTGTAACGGGTTCAATTCTAGTTGATGTTTATCATCTTAAAGGTAATGTTAGGCTTCGTGGTCTGTTCCTTCTCTGGGATTTCTTATTAGATTAAATATTGAATTATATTTTCTTCTATGATTACTAAATTGATACTTCTTCGGAATATCGAATTTTATTGTATTGACACTCAAACTATCTTCCAGGACAGGCTTCTTCTTTTAGTTCGGCGTTCTCTAAATGATATACTCAGACTTCTTGAAATATTGTTGCTTATTAAGTTGTATAAAAATTATGATTCTTTCAATGTTACAGATTTATACTCTTATATGTTTATTAAATTCAATATCAATGTTAACTCCCTTCCTTTAAAGGTTTCCTTTATTAAATACAAAATTAAACTGTTTTACAAGACCACTCTTATATGTTTATGTGATTAAAAATAAAAATAAACTTTTTGATGTGGCTCTTGTTAAGTATAAAATTAAACTTTTTTGATAATTAGTATATTTTAGATTACTATTCTATTAATCTTTCTCATTTTATTTGAATGTTTATTTCCAATTTAATATAATAATTGTCAACACATATTTCTTAATGCTGTTCTATATAATATTGGAGTCTACCTCTATGTTGGTCGTGACTAACACTCAGTATTTTTGTTTACAATCCTAACATATGTTCATAATACTATTAATTTTATACATTGGCTTCTTGTAAAATTATTATTTTACTCTTATGTACTATGGTGTATTTTAACAGCAGAACAATATCTATCAAATTTTAACTTCTAAAAACAAAAGTTGTCATCAAATTTGAAGTCACCTAAAACTTCAACGACAGTCTATTGGTTAGAACAGTTCTGATACTCAAATAAAACAAAATTACAATGATAAATTATGTTAAAGCCATAATCTATTTAAAATATTTCTCACTAGTACAGTCGTACCTCGATACCACGAACCTCAATAACACGAATTCTTTGATAACACGAATTCCTTGATAACACGAATTTTTTCAGTCCCCTTGAATATCCCGTAACACTCAATGTTAAAAATACTTCTATAACCAGAAATTCCTTACTTAAAAACTTTGATAAGCCAAATTTTCGTTAATTTGAGATCAAAATACAGTACTAATTAACCTTAATAATACGAAATTTTAATCAACATAACCTTTATAGCACGAATTTGACCTCTATAAGACGAATTACCCACGGCAGCGAGCTCAGTAAGCCGAATGTTATGAAGCAGGACAACGACGGACCTCGATAACACACGAACTATTGTTACCTTAACCTTGATAACACAAACCTTGCTTTGACGAATTCCTCGATAACACGAATTTTTTATAATCCTTTTCAGATTTGTGTTATCGAGATTCCACCGTATATCTTATTTTACTCATATTTACCGGCTATAATGATGAGTACTGATTCGGTTTTTAATTTCTAAAAAACAATGATCCTTACAGAAAATCCTTAAACTATTAGACTTGGCATCAATAAATTTTGAGTAATAATTATCCAGTTCCATATAAAACTTACTGTAAGAAATATACAAAATTTAAGATCGTATACAGTTATTAAAAAAATTATTCGATTTCACTATCTTTCTTAGCTTCTTCACGACCGTTACCCTTTAACATTATTCGTGTTCTCCGTTTGCTAAGCGAACTGTATTCTGTGAGCCGATAAGCGCTTTTGAAATATATAAGGCTTGACACGTGCGCTGCTCTCTAATGGTCGCCTGCCTTTAATACTAAGGAAAAATTCGTATAAATTTTTTGATGCTGTTAATAAACATTTCTCCAACGTAATGGAATTCATAATATTTCTACTAACTGTCTCATGGCTTAAAATTTAATATTATAAAATTAGTTGGAAACGGAATGTTAAGCGATGAAAACAGAATATCAAAAGCACGAGGAAAGACGTCTGAATTATTCGTTCGCAGGGGAGAATTAATTTGTTCAAGGGAAACTGAAATGAAAGCTCCTGTGTATAACTTGTATAGTTAACGAAGTAGCCCTAACTTCACGCAACTAAGCAGATAATTGCTTCGTTTGGTGAGTCTAATAGTTGTTTATATACACGGTACAAACACGTAGTAGATGTTTTATAAAGGATTAACGTCCACCTAAAAATATAATGGAACACGGCTACTTAAGGGCCAAGCGTATTTACTTAGAGTTGTTTCCTGTTAATTTTCCTTCTTACGTTTAGCTGAATCAACGTGTCTTAGCTGATTAGACTATCTCTGTTGTTTTCATCATTATGTTCATTTTAACCACCAATTTTTAGATATAAACAAAAAAAACATTCAATTTGTGGTCTTTGCTTTAATTATTACTATTCCCGCTGTACAATATTTACACATTTTCCGGAACCAAAGATTATAGAAGTGACTGAATTCTCATTTAGCCTTATTGAATCCATCCGGTTGCAATCTATTTGGTTTTTTAACATTTTTTTCTTTCCAATGAATGGGGAGTTGGCTATTGCATTAACCCCCAACCTGGAGGACCAGACAATTTTTAGTCAAGGTTTGCTTCCTTTAGCCTTTGATAAACCAATGTCCATCTACAAGGCGGCAGCTGCTAGTTTTGGTCCGCCCCGAGTATTTTATTTCCCTGGTACCAATATATGTGGTGAGCATACCCATATTCGCCACCTGCGGAGACGCCCGATGGGAGACTAGCAACTCCACACGGGGTCTTGCTTTAATTTGTCCACTAAAACATTTACTAAATCAAGATTTCTATTGCTTGATTTAAATGTTATTGTAGATATTAAATCTAAGAAAAAGTACGCTTACGCTGAAACGTTTATTTGATTTCGTTATTATCTTCGTCAGTCTACAAACGTTAAACAGCTGCAGGGTTAAGTGAGTGAGGTGACGCATGGTTTGAGAGAAAATTAGCAACATAAGGTATTAGAATATAGTGAGAGTTACTTCTTGTTACTACGACTACTGCATAGACCGAAAAACATTAAAACCTTTGCTGCACTTTTGTACCGACAAAAACATTATAAACCAATATTCCTGGTATATTTTCATGGTTTAGATTCTTTTACTAAGTTGATACTATTAATTAAAGCAATACGCCTTGTGTGTGAAAGAAGGGAAGTTTTGACAGAGTTCACAGACTTGTTCTACAGAGATTGTAGTTCACAATACTCTGCAGATATTGTAGATAAAATTCCCTAAAACTATAAACCTAGTCTATTAATAAAGTTGTGTTAGTGGTTATAATCATAAACAGAAATTACACTGTTGCACACCACTATTGAAAAAGTCCCGATTAGCGCTTTCAAGTTTTACAGCTAATCATCAAATCGAAAATATACGAATAGATATCTAATTATATTAGGTAAAAGGTGAAAACAGTTTTATAATTAAGAAATAGCAGTCTATCAAAGAATCAACATGATAAGAACCATTAAGTAGAAGAGACGGATTTGTGTAGTAGGAAGTACTGAGAGTTGCAATAAATTTTATAAGGAACAAAGGAACAACCGTGGTTTTGAAAACTAAGGGGAGTCCAGTTTTTATTTAAAGTAAGTGGATTTAAATACAATTTTATGAAATACTTAATTAACGGATTGTCTTTAATTATAACGAAGCCATCATCTTTTAAAACATAATATCTTAAGACTTCTTTAATACACTTTTATTTCACAACATTACGTTTATTGTATGTACATCGTTTACATTTTTCTAAAAATTTACAAGATATAAAAACAAATGTTGTACTTGGTTTTTAGTTTCTTAAGGTCGTTTACACAATACTGTAATTAAACACGTATGTACAACACTTGTCGATACTACACAAAGACTACACTTTAAAAGACATTGAGTGTAAAAAAGAACGGCATAAATTATGTGCAAATACAACAAAATTTTTGTGTTTTTAAATTTATGGATAATATAAATAGATTGGCCTAATTTAATCACACGAGGTAGATCTAAAAGTTTTATCGGAGTGGGTAACTTGAAAAAAAACTTTTAAGCCATGGGTGATTTCTTACGGGTAAATCCTCTATCCGGACTGCCTCCATCGTAATATTTTGTAGCTTGGCGTTTCGATCCGTGGAATCTGTACTCGCCCTCAGAAGCTGTGAGTGGCGGTTGGTAAACCCCGTTGAAATACTTTACCTATATTTACTTTAAAAAATTTACCCGTTTAAAAAAAACTCTTAAGAAAGTCGACAGAAAGCGATAACGTTGTGACTATAATATTATGTTTTGAATGCTACTAAACACTAAAGTCCTGAGCCCAAATCCAGATTCATCTGATTGTTGGTCATGGGTCCCAAGCCGAAAGCTGGGTCATATGTTACTTTCTGCAAGTGGTTGACAGAAATATCCAGATGGAGTACAAATGTGGATATAATAGTTTACAAAGTAAAGACAGTTTACAAAGTAAAAATATAATCTCATCTGTAAGCTGTAGCTCGAGCGTTGGTTTTATATGCTGTGTTAAATTAAACATATGCCGCTAAACATAGCTTGGTCGTTTTAAGTGGTCCCGTCGTCAAAAAACTTCAGTACAGTATTGAGGTAATAATTCTCTGAAAACTATTATGCCTATAAAGAAACTGATAGCGTTGTAGCTAAGCAATGGCTCATACGTTCACACTTTTGTAAATCTCCACAATGTGTAACGTGATCTCGGATAGAGATTTGGGACTTTGTTATCCACAACATCAGTCTCCTCAACGTTGCATTTAGTGTACACACCTCACACCTACACGCGAAAACTACGAAACCGTGGTTCTTGCTTTACTTTGGCAACATTTCCTTATTCCACACTATACTCTTGACGCAAATTCAACTTTACTCTTGACAATTAAGAGTACTCTTCACAGGCAACTGTTTACCTCTTTTAGTCGAAATAATCAGTAGCGTATCTATAATGTGATCTAAAGGAGGGGTCCGGGGTCCGATCGAGTCGGCTTTATACAAAAGGAAAAAAGTTATGACTAATCAGTTTTACTTAGCTTATTATTAAAGTGGCTGAAAAACGTGTGATAACATCCTGAAATAAATCCCATTAACGTAAACGGTAATAAGATAATAAAAATACTAGTCACTGAAACATTGTTTACAAGGTACTTACTGACTGAAATTATTTTCCTATATTTCATATTTCAAACGTATACCCAAATGCTGTGTAATAAACCTGTTTGCATAGTTAAAAGACGCTTACTAGCTGAAAACACACAGCTGAAAAAATAATAAAGGAGCCTAAAAATTAAGGGATTCAGAAAATTCAACCATTTTTTCGACCCTCTGGGGGGGTCCCGTCCGTCCCGTTATTCCCCCCGTAAACACACCCCTGGAATTAATACATAAATGTTGAATATATTTTTGAACTCCTCACAAAAGTTTTGAATTGAAAACCCCGTCTTTCATTAAAAGCAATGTCTGATTTTCTAGAAAGTTGTATTTTACACCTAGACGTTATGTGTACTGATTACCGATTTTAAAGACGTAAAAATACAAAACGTTTACGTCAACGTATAATACCGGTTGTTTTACGTGTAATGGACTTTTGCTGACCAACTTGCTCATTGACAACAGGACAAACTGATCGTCAGAAATGACGTTCAAAAGTAGCAGAGAATCTGGGAAATGAACATTAATTCAAGGAAGCGACTGCCGGGTGTAGCGCGATGAATATTCATCTGTGCGATGTTCCTTCTCTTTCCCGCCTCACAAATTCCTTAATAACAGAAGATTGCCGTTCGCGCACTTTACAACAGTATATTGTGTTTTAACTTTGTAAAAATCAAACAAACAAAATTACTTTCATTACACGTCTACAATCATTTTCAAATCTTTAACACGTAGATCTACTCTTATTACATATCAAGATGGTAACACAAAATTATGTATTACCATCAGAAATCAAGCGACTCTGGTTTTCAATAAGTTGACGTCTGGTAGAAACAATTCAGTACTAAAATACAAATACAGGCATACTAATTCTCATCATCATCGTCGTTGTCGTCATCAGCAGTGTATGAACATTTACATTACAGTTAATTATTCTAAATGTTACTAAAAATACATGAGGAATAATACGTAAAGAATAAGATAAGAGTTTTCTTCAGTAATTGATATAATGTATAATAAAGGGTATAATAAAATGAATAAAACATTGATTCCTTACAAAGCCTTTAATTATCATTAATGTTGACAGTAACTTATTTTATATGAGCAATATTGCAACAAAAATCCGAACTTTTTACCAATACACTATTAGATTTAAACAGACTAGACATAAATCAGTCTCTCCAAGAGTTAGTGTCTGGCTTTACACCGTTAAAGGCACAGAGACAAAGACGTTGCTACGACGATTGGCAAGTTTCCAAATATTACCGCAACCACTAACAGACAACCGCAAAGCAGCGTTTTTACCAAGTTGTTAGTTGTGGTAAAAATCGCTTTGCCGTTAAACTAATATGTTTATCCTGTCCATGTGCAGAAAGCTCCGGTCAAGCGACGTTCCAAACAACCGGATGTTCCTGTTTGTTGTCTTCAGCACTTTTACAAATTTGCGTTACGAGTATTGCACAAATTTTATTTTACCTACGCGTAGAAATATACGTACTGTATTACAATGCACAAATTAAAAAAAAATTGTATTGCGTACTATAAAACTTTGTTATTTTTCGAAGTAAGCAAGTTTATAATTACAATTTTTTAAATTTCTTTTACTCTTATGCAGTATAAGAGTCTAAGTATAAGTCTTCCGACGCATTTTTTGGTAGTGAACAATAGCCCTAAAGACGTTTCTTTTGTTCAGAAGTTGGCTGTGACTAGTGTTAACGTTTACAATTTTCCGTAATGTTGAGTGCTTGCAATTGTCCATAAACGTCGTTCTGTTTATTTTTTAAACATAAAATAAACGAGCGGTTAATATTTCTCAGCTCTACCTGCAAACCCTGTAGAATGTCTTTTATGCATTCACATACAATACATGTTGTAAATACATGTACATCGTGTTTTCAGAAACAGGTTCTTTGTAAAGTACACCAATATGTGAAGGTATAGGTATTTATTAATCAAGGTAAGTCTAACATGTAATAAATTATATGAACTTCTAACACACAGATCTTTTAAGGGTAGGTTAATTCATGCTAATATAATAAAGGCAATGTGGCAGAATTACATAAGCGATAATGCCCGAGAGACTGCAACCACTCTACTCGGTCGATATGCATTCACGTTTCAACTTTCTAAGATTTTCAATAGAAACCTGTTGTCACTGAAACCGACATATGCAGACGGTTATTTTGACCAATAATTTTAAATTATATTGCAAAATTTAAAAATATATTAGTATACTAAAATTATATAAATCTGCAATGACTGACAGGAAAGCACTTTTCTGTTTAATTTTCATGGCCGTTTTTTTAAAATTATTTCAACAAGAGTGGAAAAAGCAATAATAAATAAACAACTGCTTGAAGTACAAATACTTGAAAAACAATTACCTTTAAATAGAATTAAATAATTTTCTCTTGGCTTTCTTCCACGTTTACCTCGACTGCAAATAATATTATAACTTAAATATTGCGATAAATACTGTTAATATTTGGTCGTTATTATTACTGCAACGGGGACCAAGGAAAAAAAGCACGGCACAAGGAATGCAGAGAAGTAAGGAAGTAGGACGAAATTAAAAGAAAAATGATTTTTTGGAAGAACTTGTAACGTTTAGAATAAGATGACATTTAATAAACCATAAATAGTATATTTCAGTGCAATCCATTGTTGACAACAGTCTAACAACCCAACTGTTCCTAACCACGTAAGCGTCATTCGCACAAATGCGTGTAGCGTTAATAACGGCCGAAGGATACGAATAGATATTTATTTAATTTTACAAAAAAAGCTACAAAATTTTTCTTGTATTCTGAATCTTACCGTCTGCAGAGAAAACACAAAGCACAACATTACGTATTGCATACGAATACATAAAAAAATTTTACAGGTTTTGGAGACAGAGATATAAAATATTAACAGCTCGTTTATTTTACGCTTCAAAAAAAATGAACAGAACTGAGTTTATGGATAATCGCAAGTACTCAAGATTACGGAAAAATGAAAACATAAATACCAGTCTCAACCGACTTCTGTACGAAAGAAACGCCATTAGGGCTATTGTTCGCTTTGTAAGTGGTAGACGTGCAGTTTTATATATGACAGATGAAATCAATATGCTTATATCCCGTATACGAAATATAAATAAGTGATTATGAACTGTGAACATAGTACCTAAAATTATAGTTTGTTCTTCTATCATACCTTGAAGCAATAATAAAGGTTTTTAAAACAGATTTGGTCATTTTAACTCATTCATCGATCACAACATAAACGAGCATTTTATACAACGAACAAGTAGTTAAAAATGAAGACAAAGCAATTAGAGTGGAAGAAATATAGAAGTATGGAAAAAAGATTACGTGTGTTTAATGTTTATTATCAGTAACAAGGATAACTGCAGATATACCCCTTCTGGCAAGGGTGTGTATATAAAACACATTCAGAAACGACGATGAAGACAATGCTTTGTTGCTGATTCAGACTGCGGTGTATGTTGCTGATATTTAATTTGCTTGTCCAGTGCCAAAATGTATGGTGTTTAAGGACTACAATAATTTCTTAGTCGCTGCCACCGAAGAAAATGATTGACTCACATTTTTATGGACAATGAAATTTATGTTTCCTCTCACATAATTCCCGAGTGATCGTTTAACTATATGTCGAATACATGTCAGGTCACTAACAAGAAAGCGCTGTTCTAATGGCGGATTCTCAATTATTGATGACTCTTGTTATACAATCAATATTTTGTATTTACCGCCACGAGAGTACACTTATTTAACTCCGTACATTTTTGAAGAAACGATAAATGTCCAGTTCGAACATGAAATATCGTTTACACTTTAGAACGTTTCCAATGTCACAGCAAGTCCTGTTCTTAAACTTATTTTCTACCTTAACTTCGTTTAGATTTTCACCGTCTGTTGTCTAATACAATTGTTTAAATAATTTTTTTATACAAATCAATGAAAACTAAGCGATTTTAAGAACGAAGTAATAAGAAGTAATCTTAAGAAGTAATCTGTGTGAATGTTACATTAGTGAGTACTTATAAAGATTATAAATTGGTGGAGAGCAAAATAGAATAAAGGGGGAGGAGAAAGAGAAAGAGAGTAAAATTTTTGAAAATAATTTAAGGTAAGAAAAGAAAGGAATTAAGTTGAAGAATACGAAACAAAAAATGGAAAAGGCTGAAGGGAGATGCGTGTTGATGAAAGTCAGTCGGAGGAGTGACGGTGGAATAATAAGAGCCCTTATTTAGAGTTCTCTCTAAATAAGGGGCTGTGACAAAACAATACAAACATTGCCAATCGATATGAAGCGTAAACATTCAACAGTTGTTCTCTGCGCGATATTTGCTGCCACTCCACAATTACATTCACAAGTTGTACTTTTGATACGTTTACCGCTCAACATTTTACTATAACACGAAACAGATCAAAGAGTCGAAGGTTATCAACAGAATAGCTACTGATTGCGTGCATATCAGTACGTTACAGTTGTGTATAGCTGTGTTCATTCAAAAGTAAGTATTTATAAAACACTTCTTCGAGGATCAGATAAAATATCTAATTGGATATCGTTACGACATTACAGAACAATCTACGTGTTTATCGAATGTTCCAGTGGACTCCAGCTGTAATGTGTGTGTGCGTACATAATACTGCTACGAGCGTGATAATACTCGTACTTTGCGGTGAAAGACAATTACGCGTCAACTATCGGCTCAATACCAGACCATACCGATCCTCGCGTGGTTTGTTCAAGGCCGCAATGAATTACGTTCTACTGTTTTCTAGTAGACGCCTGTTAGCGAATATTCTGGAACCTCAGCGGGGTATAAACACAAGTACTCAGCGACGTTCAGTTTCAGTTTGAGTTGCGATATATTGAAGTACGTTTCGTAGTATTGTGGCGAAGTATTACGTGCTTTATAATTGTGCGAGACTATTGTAATACAATTGTGTTTTATATCAGTTAATATTTTTATTGCGTGTGAACAATTTTCATTTGATTTGTTGTAAGACACTGTCTTGTTAATTAAAAACTGTTTAATTGTGATAATTAAAGCTGGTGATTAGTGACTTAATTGGTGCCTTGTATTTTGTTTTCCACTGTACCATACGACGATCACTAGACCGTCGTAACAATATCTAATATATTATAGGATATCTAAAATCTAATATGTAATATAAAAATTTAATACCAGGCTTTAAATTTAATGCCACTTAAATATGATTTAAAACCTCTTATTAAATCGTACGAATCGAAAGCGAGAAAGCTTCCTATTAAATAGGATTTGGCATGCTGTGTTCCCAAGCCAGTCAGTTAGCACTTGGTGCTGTTTGGTTGATACGGCTTTGCAGCTTAGGTCGTGCTGGTATAAAATATTATTGAAGTGGGCCTCCTTAGGCAGAAATACATAGTCTCTACTTCATAACTGGGGCGAACTGGCAGTCACTGTGCCAATTGTTTTCGACACTGAAGATGGCCTCCGATAGTGGAGCCGAAACGTCAGTCCACGTAAACAATAGACTATGGCCTAACAACCCGGCAGATAATGTTTCCAAATAAATTGAAGTTGTTTTTGTAAAAACTGAATAATAATTGAAAATCTTTTAGCCAGGGACCGTGTTTTTAAGAGGGAAAGCACGCTTTTTGTACAGGGCACTATAAAGTCATACTGCGTATATTGTCGTAGGCCTGCTATGCATAGTTACAGTTACAAAAGAAGAGTTCGAATAACTATTTTAGTTATTTCTCATATAATGTTGTTTAACTTACAAACTTTAATGTTCCTTCGTTAATGCGCAAGTCAAGGTATTTGTATGCTGTGTAAGGAAACAAGCTTTGCTGTCGCCATAATGAACGTTAATATTTAAATAAGAAACATAATTACTTTTTATAACTAATAATAGGCATTTTGTATAGGACTAGCCATACGTCTATACCGTATGTCAAAATCAACATTTTCCTTCATCAAACGTAACAAGTCTTGAAAAAAGAAGTTATTCATTTGAAGCATCAGACGAGTGCAACTACATGTGCAAGCTTACACGTGTACAATTTTGCAAAATGAGATTTGTAATATCCGGAAACTGTATAAGCCTATAACTGCTTTTCGCAATTTCTTTCATGACTGTGGTTCTTGGAAAAAACGGAATCGTGTGTGCGCGCGTACATGAATAGTTAACATGCGCACAATTCAACTCTTCAGTACACAATTTACAAAAATACAGTTTACTAAATTTGGTGTGTTTCTGTTTAGATTACTTAGTCATAGAGGCCTGTAGAAAATCCAAGTAAATTCTCTCACGTTTTCATTCGCAGCAGAGATTAGTTTCTGGAATGAAGTGTACATCGAACGTGTGATTTTTGTAATGATATTTGTTTTATTGCTAGAATCTAACAATTCCAGACCTTTCTTCCTTATAAATGATCGTAAAAAGTAACAAAATTGTATTTTTTAGATTGTTATTTTTACTAAAGTACAATTTAACGAAAATAACTAGTCGGTACTAACTTAATCTAATTGCTTTACAGGATATATCGTAATGACTATCGTAATATCATATACTAAATAGTAATAATAATAATAATAATAATAATAATAATAATAATAATATTATTATTATAATAATATAATTATAATAATAATATATAATATATTATATTAATATTATTATTATTTAATACTAAATAATAATAATACTAAATAACTAGTCGGTACTAACTTAATCTAATTGCTTTACAGGATATATCGTAATGACTATCGTAATATCATATACTAAATAGTGTGACGACTCTACATAGTTTTTTTTTAGACGATTTAATTACGGCTGGCGCCGCCTCTCGCATCCTAGCTTTCACTGGCGCCGGTCTAAACAGTCCTGTTCTGTAAGTCCTCTTGCATTCATTGCGTCTTCGACGTCCATTTTCCATGAATGTTTAGATCTTCCTTTTTTTCTTCTAGAGGGTGGAGTCCATTCCCATACCTTCCTTGGCCATCTCTCATCCGACATTCTTTGTAGGTGTCCAAACTACTTCAGTCTTCTTGCTTCTATTGTTTCTATAATCTCAAGGTCGATTCCCATCGCTTGTCTTATCTCTAAATTTCTCACTCTATCTAGTCTTGTTAGCCTACAGCACCTCCGCCAGCAACTCTACATAGCAATTTTGAAAAGAATAACAAGCTTTTGCAAATAAGATTAGTATTTTACAGTTTATAAAACAATTGGAGTTTAAGCGTCATACGAATGACACTTTGGACATCGTAGAAAAAGAAAAAAACGTCAGTGTAAAGGAATTGTATTTGATATGACAGAGTACGAAGATATTCGTGAAAAGAGGTTTAGCCATAAACATCAGTAACGTCAATTTATTGAATAAAATTCTTTATTCTAACTGTCGCAATTTTATTGTAAAATTCTAATTCTCTAACTATAAATTGTAAACTTAGATATTGCAGTATTCAGTTAAATACTGGCTATGCAACGAATAATCACTAATTTGGGTATAGAATATGATAAGGAAACAACGACGCTTCAAATAAACCAACCGTAAGTCAAAGCCGAACTTGAAGGCAGGCAACTCGGAAAAAATAATTTCAAACTCTCGAAAGGGAAGAAGTAAGGAGAGACATTTTTAATCCTTAAACAAAATATTTTAGAGTAATACGTACATGTGTATGGAACTGTAAACTTTTGCAGTTGAGAAGAACTATTTCATTGTCAAATTTAACCCGACTGTAGAAACTTAGTAATACTCATATGAACGAACAACTCAAACTTAGTTGTGATTGTTTGTAGGACATTTTTTTAAACTATAATATGATAATGGTATGATAATAGTGTTTGTTTACTTCATTGTTAAATTTAAACCAAAATTGTAGGTTCGTGTTTGTATGTAAATAATGTATTCACAGTAGAGAGTCAAGTGACGAATATCCGAATCATCAAAGATCGGAATTCATTAAAAAAGGAAAATTCACGAGTACCATATGTCCGATATCTGTCATATGTGCGAGGCATTTTGAACAACTTTGCCTATTAATCAATTTAATGTTAATCATTTATTGTATTATCACTTCGTAATACCAAAAACAGGAACACAGTGCTTATTTTTTCTTTCTCTTTTTAATTGAGTGATAATTCTTGAGCATTAGAAAGGAAAAATAGTGGTTGTTTGGAGGCTGTAACGAATCATCACTGCCTCCAATTGCAATTGTCTCTAACGGTAATCTTAAAAAGAATGAAACAATGACCTTGCCTGGTTAAAACCCTTGAACAATCTAACGGCAAAGAATTTTTTTGAAAATTGTCTGTCAAATATAAGCGGTTGTAACCTATAAACTCGTTTTTTCATTACAAACCTTTCATTATTATAAATAAACATTCTTTTGTTCATAATTCCTTTCCAGTAATTCTTGTTATTTTAGTTTTTTGCAGTTTTTTGTTGCTAATTACAAGACTAGATTCTTCTGCAAGTATAATATTTGAAGTTGTATAACATTTGTGTGTGTGTGTGTGTAAAATATACATACTAATAAAACTTCAAATATGCTTTCAGAAGAAATCTATTCTTATGAATAACATTATTTTATATATGCTGTAGGGTGTAGTAAGCGTACAGTGCTCTCAAGAAGCGTATTAAAGACACCGTAAATTCATTATTTATGCCTTTCAAATGTAATTTAAACACTATAAGCAGCCTATATCATACTGTATTACCACTTTTTCGTGATTGCATATATAAATTTTCGTAACTCTAAACTACCTTCCTCCCCAAGTAGTTCGATTACTGACGAATTTCTGTAGTTTTACATACACAATGTATATTTAATGTTCACGCTGGAGGACGTTAGTGATTTTACTACCCCAAAAATTTAGTGAAGAAGCGTTTACGAGAATCCTTTAAAGTCGAAAACAGTGGTTTTGAAGCGGGATTTAATTTAACAATTCAAAGAAAAAGCCTAAAGCTACAAAAACATAAATAAAAAATATTAACAAGGAAAAGCAACAGGTGGAGGATGTAATTATTTGGAACCAACGAAAGACAACAGGGAACAGATGCACGACTTGGTTTAACGGAAGCCCAAGTCCAGCAAATGTGTAAATGGTGCATTGTATTTACACAGATTTATTGTGTTTTACAAACTTTACGATAAACTGCTTCAATATCAATTTTATTTTTACATCTGTATGATTAATTAATTTTTTTATAGTTGGCAAATAATAAATTCAGTAACTAGATTTGACCAATATTTCTTGTGAGTGTTCAAAATAAAATGATGTTTTTTTAAAGATGGTTCATTATTTATAGACTACTTGAGTTGAAAAAACTAAAGAAGCTACTTAAACTACAGTGGAAAACGTTAAACTCGAAAACGGTTAACACGAAATATCGGTTAACACGAAATATCGGTTGACACGAAAAAGTTTTATTAAAACTAATTTTTCTGCTGACTTCCCAATAGCTAGGTACCATAACAAATATAGTGTACATGCACGCCCCAAAACAGTGCAAGTTAAACTGTGAAAATGATAAGAGTGCCGACGAACTTGACACGAAAAATGACGGTGAAAATTTACGAGTTCTTACCGCTACCGATATGCTTTCGTTGCCGACCGTGTTCGTAGATATTTAGAAGTCAACTCGGAACGTAAAATGTTTGACCAAATTGATAAACTAGAACAATTTGTTGAAAATAAAGTAGCGCAGAATTGTGTGCAAAAGAAAATGACGGACTGTTTTAAAATGAATTCAACTTTGTCACTGTAGGAACTTTAAAGGACATAGGCCTATTACATTACTGCACAAGAAAAGCTAAATTGTACGTGTAAGACTAAGTACACCTACGTGCATGTATACCAAATGTTAAGAAAAATTAATCATATATTTTTCCAAAAATTAATAAGAAATTATCCAGAATGATAAATAAAATGTTTAAATATAAGTACCACCTGAATATACTGTACTGGTTTATTTTACTACACTATTCAGTAGTTATTCTATACTGATTTATTCATTGTAACCATACAAAATAGCAATCCTAATAAAAGAAGAAATAACTTATAGAACTACAAAACCAAGTACAGCTAAAGAAGAATAAAGTGGTGTATATAACCATTTTAACAAATAAGCATAGTGATGACAATTGACTTAGACGTGACAAAGATAATAACCCTACCCAAGCGATTGGCATAGCGACCAAACTTGGTATGAACAATAAAAAACTATAATAACAAAATGTAAAAATATTCATTTTGTAATAAGTGAAAGGAATGATGAGCCTTGAAAGTACAAAACTTCGAATAACAAATAATATGTTAGAATATTAACGTGTGACAACACTTTAGAAAAATAAGTAGTTTTAAAATGACCATATTATTGATAAAAATATTCACTTAAATAAACCCAGATTAGAGCCAAGTGTATTAGGTAGGTACACAGTTAGTGAAAGAAACACGGAAATAGTGGACAAAATAGTGAGCAATAACCAATACATTTTGAGGGACTTCAAGCAAAAGTGTACACTAAAAAAGACAATAAAGTGATGAACACCAAAAATTGGGAGTCAACTCAAATGCATGGAATAAACAAAGTGTATAAATAAACCAATAGGTGTAATGAAATAAACATTATATCCGAGTATAAAGGATCAATGATGTTCTCTCTTTTGTTAATGATGAATTTTTGTTAATGATGAATTAGTAAACTATGTTATAAGAAAATAGTAGGAGGCAGAGAGAGTGTGTTGACATTGAACTTTATAACTGTTAATACCTACCACTCAGTGTTATGAATTAGATCATAATATCCGAATGCAAAGGATTCATTATGTTTTTTATGTTAAAAATAATTGATTAAATCATGTTATAAGTAGATAGTACAGGGAGTACAGGGAGTGTGTTGACACTAAATCTAAATGTGTTTATACTAAAACCATATGAATTATAAAGATAGTTAATAAGCCAATTCTTAATCCTAAATGGATATATAATAAACGGTTTAATTTATGTTATTGAGAGAATAATAGTAGGGTAACAAAAACACTAAATGTTATACACGTTATCAGAATGTTGATTATAAGTTATGTTATGTTAGAATTTTAATGATGAATAATTAAGAAAACAGTAGTGTGTTTTAAAGGGATGGCAGGAGTCTAAAAATGTTAAAAGTAAATGTAGCAAACCTAGGCTTAAGAAGTAAGAATTTGTATAAAATTAACCATAAGCCTAAAACAGTATGTACAAATTCAACCTAATTATGCAATAACTAAACAAATTTATAAAGAATATAGGAAAGAGGGTGCAACTAAATTATGTAAATTATCAACCATTGTAAGAATATGTACGCCTAGATAGTAGTTAGATTAATTGTAAATTGTAATAAGAAAATAACTTTAAGTAAAGGGAAAAGTAGATAAACATAATATATTTCAATAGGGAATTATAAATAAAACAAATATTACTCAAAAAACCCAACTATAAAATAAATAAATATAAAAAGGTAGAAAGAGCCAAAACGGTAACATAGTAAATCAGTAAATAATGAATGAAAGTTAGTCTTGTTTGGTTTCAAAATAATCTACAACCGAAAAGCCATTCAAATATGCTAATGACCAGTATATTAGATATACTATAAATAAATTATCCGAATTAGAAACATTTGATCACTTTCAGTAAAAAATTATAAGCAAAATATAACAATGTGACAAAATTTCCAACCAACGAAATCGGTAGGCTAGTAGCCTAATAACGAAAAAACAGTTAAAAACATTTAAGAGTTAATTATTGGCTTCAGTCGAAGATAGATGAGAAAATATTTACTCCATGATTTAAAACGATGAGAAAAAACAAAAATAATGACAGAATATATGCCTAAATTATCAAATTGAACTAGTATCACTAATAATAAACCATGAATACAAATTAAACAAAATTAAAACGTAAAAATTACCAGCAAAATTATAAAATTATAAAAAAGATGAAGTAACTACCCAGAAGGAAGAAAAACCGAACGAAGATAGCTACCATAATAATCCCGTATGGACGGAAGATCAGATGATTTGGGAATAGCGTAAAGTATAACTTCAAATAAATTTCCAACACCTCAGAAGAAATACGGTTGAACATTGTGACACAAATACACCAACGTTTCACTTGGTTCAAACACAGTATCAATGAATGACATTAATAACTAATTAAATATTTCCGATAAGTTGTTAAATCAGAACAACACTTTTGTTGAGTTAAAACAAAAATAAAATAAAATAACTAATTATTAACGAAAAAACCTAACCAAGATTCACGTAGTCAATTCGACTTACTTTAGATATTAAGCACTAAATTTGTAAAGAAAAATATAGTATATAATAGTAATTCTTTTGTAAAAGTTTGTATATTCAATTATCATTTTGTTAACTTTTCTGGTAATCAAAAGGATCCTGACTAAACAACAGTTTGGTGAGTGTACACTTTCGCATAGCGAGTCTGTTGTTAGATAAACAACCCTAGCGCCAACCGCTGAGTTTGTAAAAAATCAAGAGCCGGAAATTATTACTATATTTATGTGACAATTTGTATTAAACGTTCTAAAAAAGGGCACAAAAGCTATTAAATAAACCTGCAATCAGAATTTATAATTGTTCATTATTCCATAGGTAATTGTTGATGTGTAACATGTTTAATATAGCATAGGTGAAGATCCGCTGCTGAAAAAACCGAAGTTGGTAACCCTGACGCTTCGGATCGAAATTCGAATTTTAAGGCGGCAGTAAAATTAACTGTTGAATTACGTCGAATAATTTGATCACTTAAATCTTTTTAATTGTTTTAAATGAAAACAAATTTGGCGCCTTAAACCGGAAAATCGATAAAGATTGACAGCAGGTAAGATAGCGGGAACAGAGAATAAACCCTAGTGTGGCTGGTAAACCATACTAGATTGGCGTTATTGTTCGTAAACGAGTGGCACTCCAAGAAGAGGCTATTAAAAGCGAGATTCGTAAGGTAATATCATTTATCTCAATTTGCTTCAGTTTTTGTCCTTTTAAAACGAAATCCGGATAACACGAAAAATCCAGCTTGCCCCATTATTTGTCTTTAAAAGTTTTCCACCGTACTTATTAAACCACTTAAAATACACTGTGAAAACTTTTTATGTAACTCAAAATCGATTATTTACTCAATGTGTGGGAGTATTATCATTAGTTATCACATATTATTTTCAGAAAGCCATAAAGGAGAATTTAATTTTTCTAAATTAAAACTTAGTTAACAAGTAAAGATGATGTATAATATGTGGATTTTTAATGTGTTTCGCTAAATTTACATTAACAGTAGTGCTACAAGCATGTTTCACTAAGTATTTGGAGCAGTGGGTGTACAAGGGTACTGCGTTATCAACAGCTTTCCGAAATAACTATCAGCCCCCGCAAGGGGTGGCAATTAGCTACTTAGTTGTAAGCGAGCTAGTTCCTAACTGTACGAGTTTACACAGCAGGCGTAAATCAAGTTACTCTTACACAGATTAATCTCCCTCTCAGCGTGAACATTTCAAGTCATTTACTTCAGTTTCCAGTTATTCCGTTTTGTATGCATCTTTCGTTAAACTAATATTATTATATCAAATGGCGAAACACGACTCAGTTGTTTGTTTAAAACATTATTAATTTCATTAAAGTGAAAAATTTGTATTATCTACACGCAAAAACTCAGAAGAATTTTCCCTAATATTAAACGCAATTCTTCACGTCCGAGGTCGTCGGTAATTTCAAGAGCGTTAACCCACAAATTATCAAAGTCAAGCGCTAGATTCGCCGTATTATCAAAGCCAGACATTGAAAAAATGAAATTCTGAAAAGAAAAACTAGCAAAATTAATAATCTAAACGCTATGATTTTGTGTATAATATGTGCAGTTACAATTATTGAGATCGGTTCAAATTATTGCTTACAATCACGCCATTCTTATGATAAATTAAAAACATTTTGCTACACCAAATTCAAATTTTATCAAGATATAAAAACAAACACACACACACACACACACACAAACAAATATACATTGCAAGGTAACCAGTTTGTAACTGACTGCACTTGCAAAAATAAATTTTGATTGGATACATTTATCGGTTATTCCTTTTTCTAACATAAATCATATACAGTTATATCTGAAAATTATGAGTTCAAAAATATATAAATTTGTATTTGACAGTTAGCAAATTAAACAGAGTCTTTAACTGTTTTATCCTTTTAAAGAGTTTTTATAATTTAACTCTCCTGGATTTGCTGAGTTAAGTTGAATCAGTCCGGTCGATCTCGCGGGACTGTTCCTTCTAACGTGGGATGTCGAGCTCAGGGTTTCCTCGTCCCTCAAAGTTGCTCCTGATTCAGTTCTCGTTGACAGCCATCGGTCTTTGAAGATCTCGAACGCCGTGCTGTGACGATTTCATTAATACAAATATGTTAATTAATTAAGTTGATGATATATAATCGGAGAAATTTTAAATTCTTAATAAAATCTCACATTGTAAACTAAATCTTATGGCAATCATTTAATAATAATAATATTTAATATAAGTCTAATAATAAAATTAAAAGGGAATGGAATTGTACAGAAAGGGTAAAGCTTATTAATTTATCCTGTATAAACAAGAACTGACCAGAAGTAACTTGTTTTCTGACCCCTAAATAAACTAAGTATTATTGTAAATTTGTTATTATTTAAATAATTAATTAAGACCATTGTTACGTACTTTGATAACTTCTGCAACTAAGAATATCACGATTTAATTATTTAATCAACCGTAGTCCTTTAATTAAAATTAGAAAAACGGAACTACTTTTATGTTGCCTAGTAATTGTCTTGAGATTACTACGCTCCCCTTAACTATTTTCTGCCACTTGTAATGGAGCGCTCACGCCGTAAGCAGCGTAAAACGTTGTTTCGCTATGTGTATATATAAAAATGTGAAAGGGTTGATACTATGACTATTTAAATGAGTAAATTTGTGTGGTGATGACATCTCTCTAGATTATAAAATAACGGACTATGTAAATAATACAGTATTACAACCAAGAAGGTGATAGTAAACTAATCTATCATCATGTGAAGTGTATAACAGTGAAACAAACTTTCTATCTATGTATTCTAACTACAAGAATTATTAAGAGTAACTACAGTCGCCGGAATTGAATGTACCACACCAGGAAAGATTTCACATACTTCAAGAACTTCACCATCACAGTATGATAAGGTAACGACTGAACTTCAAGAAACATCAGGAGGACCGAAGAACTAATTCTGCAGCAACTTCAGGAAAAACACAGGTGACATGGAGGCTTGTCTTCCATGGTTAAGAGTTACAAAATTATAAACCCCAAAAGACAATTTAAATTATCACATTAAAGACTTTAAAACTTATGTTTAAATGTAATAACATTAAAGACTTTAGAAACCTGACATTTTAGGTAACATGTAGTATAAAATCTAATAACGCTAGTTATAGCAAAAAAGGTAAAGTTTAAACTAAAAAGTTTTGTTGTTTTAGAAGATTAATAAAAAACCATTCTTCAAATGGTTAGAGTTTCAATATTGTACATGGCAAGGTGACCATAATTCATTTAATATATTTAATCCCGGATCCGTGGAATTAATCAATAAGATGTACATCATGTTTTGAGGCCCCTTTGTAAAGTAGTAATTTATATATTTAATCATATAGTAAACTATATTGTTTGAGAACTTTCAATAGAGAACTTAATCACCAAATGTAATAAAGAGATGTCATCTAAGTACCGAGTAAAATGAGTGCATAAATCAACAGTCTCCCCTTCCAAATATTCTGCTATATAAATTGTTTATTTGTTGTGATTATTTTCAGTGCTTCACAACGAAGGCAGCCGGTATAATTGGCACATCCAATTATTACTGGTTCCCTAAGTTATAACTCAAGAGAAGAGGTTATAATTTGCGCCACTCTGCTGTTTCGCTATTTTGCGAATTTGCTAATTTTGCGTAAGAGAAAAGAAAGAAGTAATTGCGTCCCGATATCCCACGCACAAAAGCTGTTGATCTATACACTCATGTATTTCAATAGGTGTCAGAGTTTGAAATAAGATAAAAATAATAATTAATATTATAGTAATATAGTATAAATAACTTTATTAGTAAATATAATGTGTGTAACGTAATATTAGCATATAATCCCATGTAAACAAACCATGTCGGTACTTGTTAAAAGTCCCATTCATAAACGTGCCACATTCTCGACAATATCGGACGTGTAGTTTCCTGCCGCCGTTTGCTTAAAATTGTCATTGTTTAGTTGAGTTGACAATAAGTCACCCTCCTTGTGTGGTCTATTGTTATAAGAAGCGTGTCTGTTCATGTGTTAGTAACCGAAGGGGGAATCTTTTGTCGTACGCATACTCATGCATGTGTGAAATTTCTCTCTCTCTCTCAAAGTAAAACGATAAAGGTTGTCATAACATTTTAAGTGTTTATTTGTGTAAAAGAAAAAGGAAGCGTTGTATAACAATTAATGCAAATAGTAGAATAATTAGTTATAGCCGCTCACGTTACAAAAATGACAGAGTTTAATCCTGATCTGTTATTAAAAGATGAGCTATGCTACGAGGCACTTTTACGAGGCCTAAAACACGTAAATGTAACCGTGTCGGAGTTACGAAAATCATTACGCCAAACCGGATCAGATACACCCTCGCAGTTAGATAGATTGCGTGAACTCGATTATGACGGAGAACGAGAAACCTGTTATGCGAAATATAGGGAATTGATAGTATTATCTCAGAACCTTGAGGACAAGAAATCACCTACGGAATTTTTGCGCGTTACGCAACGTATAGAACATTTAACCCGCCGGTTAAATAATTTATTAAGCTGGCCCGACGTCACCATAACCCCCCCCCCGATGTGCAGAAATTTGCGGAGGAGGCATTAAGCCAATTACCTATAATTATCAACGACTTACGACGAAAATCAGACTCATCGAGAATGGAGGAAATTGAGCACTACTTACAAAAATTATATATCTCCCCAGTTCAATCCCCTACTTTAGACACCCTCCCTCCACCTCGAACCCCGAATCACCCACCGTATCAAAGATACCACAGAGTCATGAACAATTACCAAGTAGAGAATTAAATACCCACACTATGTCAGAACCCCCACCGCCAAATGTTCAGCATACTCGCACTAGTAAATATGCTATTACAAATCCCAATGCAAACACCAATCTTTCGAAAAGTATACCTAACGTATGTTTTAATGTAGACCTCTACGGAAAGATTTCCCACCCAGTAGAGAAAATAATTAATGATATTCCTTACACCGATGGCTTAAGCATCACGACTCTATTGACTTTTATCAGATATCTACTGCAAATAAAAGATCTACAACAATTGAGCGATTGGCAAATACTGCAGGTCATCTTACCCAAATGTAAACCACCTTTACGAGATCGTGTGCTCGAAACATTAAACTCGAATCTTCCGGTAGAAGAACTTCATACAAATATAATCAAATATTTTATTCCCACTGGAATATATGAGGAGATAAAAAGAAATACCGTACTTCGAGTACAAAGAGCTCAAGAAAGACTGGCCCACTATATCGCAGACATCAGAGAATCTTCACGTCTACTGCAAGTCGACTGGACTGAAAAACAATTGGTCGATACTATATTGGTAGGCTTATCTCCTGAAGAACGCTCCCGTTTAGCTCTAATAAGTAGACCCCTTACTTTCGCTGACCTTGAACAATGTAGTGTGCACTCTTCAAATGTGTGGTATGCAGATCAGCATCGACATGCACCGGTATCCACAACACCACATAGAAAGGAAACGCAAGCCCTACCCTTAGATACAAGAAGTCTACGAGAACGACGCCCATTTCGGCGACCAACCTATGTTCATGGCCACGGTAAGTCCAAAGAGCCACCACCTAGACACGAAACCAGTGAGACCCCGCGTAAAGAATATATATGCTATAACTGCGGAAAACCTGGACACCTCAGTAGAAACTGTAAACGGAAACAGTATCATCAGAGAACTCATTATCCAAAAAACATGTAAGGCAGGGAGATCCGAAACCCTGTGTCTTCCGCAGCATCGTGAAAACAGGTAAACCCCTGAGAGACCACAAGTTAAAACAAAATACTAATAATAATAACAAACGAAAATTAGACCCCTATGTTAGGAAATTTATCGATAAATGTAACTCTATTAGTAAATGTGATTACAATAAGTGTTAATTACCGTATATACAAGTTGACCTTGGTGTTACATCCAGCCTCGGATTAATTGATTCCGGATCCACGCGAAGTTTAATTAGTCAAGAGCTAGCCGATCAATTATTTAAACACAATCTAGTTAAACGCAGTCAATCAGTAAATATTAGATGCGCTACAGCTAATAAACAAAACTTAATGATAAAGCTTATCATCACGTTTAAAGTAAAAATTAAAAATCTAACGTGGTATTTTCCAATGTTGGTATGCGACGAATTAGGACCCGAATTAATATTGGGAGCTGATTTTATCAGTAAAACAGGAATAATTTTAGATATTCACGAGAAGATATTTTACTTTGGATTCGATCGTTCACGGAAATATAACTTGCATGATAATGCAAATAACAGAGAAAGTACTAGCACCACTTCTACACATATAAAGGATCACGAACCTGAATTATGTCATCTAAAAAGTAAAGATAGACGGAACATACAGACTTTAATAAAACAATTCTCCAACGTCCTCACCCCAAAATTAGGACTGACGGATCTGATAGAGTACAAAATAAATTTGAGCGACAACAAAGTAATTCGTTTAGCCCCATACAAATTATCACCACCGAAAATGGAAGTGATGAGGAACCAAATTAATAAATTGTTAGAACAAGGAGTCATCGAACCCTCTACGTCATCTTATTCATCACCTGCGTTTTTAGTACCCAAAAGTAACGACAAACATAGATTAGTGGTGGACTACAGACAACTAAATAAACGGATAGAATTTGAATCTATACCACTTCCCGACATCCACAGTGCATTTCATTATTTTACTAAAGCAAAAATCTTTACCATTATGGATTTAAATCAGGCATTTCATCAGATACCTCTTTCGGAAGAATCAAAACGTCTTACCGCCTTTGCCGTCCCTTTCAACCTGTACCAATTTACAAGGGTACCTTTTGGTATATCCCAAGGTAGTTCTGTATGTAGCAGATTATTAGAAAAATTATTTCATGACATAAAGTTTAAATATGTGTACCACTACCTTGATGACATTGTTATTTACAGCGAGTCAATTGAGCAACATCTTAATCATCTACGTGAAGTACTAACCCGATTGGAGAAAGCTGGATTGACCGTAAATCCCAGTAAAGTAAATTTTGCTGTGACACAATTCTCATTTTTAGGTCACATCGTAAAAGCCAACGGAAAGGTAAGCATAGACCCAGAGCGAACCCGTGCCATAAGAGAATTTTTACCGCCGCGGGATGCGAAAGGAATAGCCCGATTTTTAGGAATGATAAATTATTTCCATAAGTATATCCCACATCTAGCCGAAATTGCAGCACCGCTAAATACCTTAAGAAAGAAGGGAATTAAATTTGAATGGAATGAGCAACACCAAACCGCATTCGAGAAATTAAAAGAAAGCATAATATCACCCCCCGTACTACAATTAGCCGACTTTACAAAACCATTTGTAGTGCAGACAGACAGTTCTAGTGTCGCCCTAGGTGCAGTAATATATCAGGAAGTAGATAACTCAAGGTTACCTATTAGTTACGCTTCTCGCACCCTAACTGAGCAAGAAAAGAAATACTCCGCATACGAATTAGAATGTTTAGCTATAGTTTTCGCTTTTGAGAAGTTCAAACCATTTTTAGAACATAAGGAGTTTTTGTTAGAAACAGATAATCAAGCGTTATCTTGGCTACTAAATCACCCAAAACAGTTAGGTCGTATCGGAAGATGGGTATTAAGATTAAATTGTTTTAAATTCAAAGTACAACATATTAGAGGCACCCAAAACGTAGTTGCCGATACACTGTCACGTATGTTCCAGCCTAGTAGTAATAATTACGAAAACAAGAGTAGAGAAACGCCGATTATTAATACTTTAATTACCGAATTTCCTCTTGCATTTACGGATTTAGCCCAGTATCAAATACAAGACCCACGTTTGAGTCCAATTATTGAACAACTTGAAAAAGGAAATAACTCAGAGAAATACATATTAAGTAGGAGAGTATTATGTTGTAAAATAGCGAACGGAAAATATCTACGAATAATTGCCCCTGATATTATTAAACCTATGCTGATGGAATATTATCACTCTTCCACCATTGGAGCACATATGGGAATAAATAAAACTATACACCGAATTCGTAAAGAATATCACTGGGAAAATATGAACAGTGAGATCGCCAATTTTGTAAAAAAGTGTAAGTTGTGTGCACTCAGCAAACCCGCTAGAAACAGCCAAATAAGTCAGTTAATCTCTGAGATTCCTGCTACCCCGTTCTCCAAAATTTATGTAGACTTTTCAGGACCCTACCCGCGTTCTAAATCAGGAAATACAATGTTACTAATTTGTGTAGACTCTTTTAGCAAATTCGTCTGGATGTACCCCATGCGGCGAGCCTTAGCTACAACCACAGTAAATATTTTACAGCATAGATTATTTAAAGAATTTGGTATTCCTGTCCATCTAGTGTCGGATAACGGACCACAGTTTAAGTCCAAAGAATTCAGGAACATGTGTTTCAAACTAGGTATAAACCATATTACCACTACAGAGTATCGTCCGCAAGGTAATATAGCTGAGAGGTATTTGCGAAACCTAAAATCTGCTTTAATTGCCTACCATGCTAACGACCATACTTCTTGGGACCAGAACTTATCCTGGATACAGTTCGCTTTTAATTCTGCATATCATGAAGGACATAAGTCGACCCCATTTGAATTATTGTTCAAATATAAACCCAACCACCCATTATCCACTAAGTGGAAAATACATGAATTGCTACCCCTTGAAATTAGGGATAAAAATATTAGGAAATTATGGAATGAAGCGCGCGCTAATTTGCGAACAAACTTAGCGAAATCAAGGAAATATCACGAGCGAAATAAAAATAATGAAGTAAAGTACCAAATCGGTAACTTAGTTATGTGTAAAACACATCCTACGAGTAGTGCAATCGATAAGACCACTTCCAAGCTATCATACCGATGGTGCGGTCCTTATCAAATTCACAAATATTTAACTCCAGTAACCGTAGCACTGTATGAACCCTCTACTCAAAAATATGTACGAAGGACACATATTTCTCAGATAAAACATTATCACGAAGAAGGTAATGGTAGAGTGCAAGTTAAATAAATGTAAAAAAAAAAAAGAAAGGTATATGTTTTGTACTCAACTGCAAAGGAGTACCAGAGTAACATTTAGCTAGCTAATGGTATAGATAGGTACGAGGCCTGATCACCCTTGAATCCTATTCTTCAAAAGTAGAGTAAAGTAAGAAGTCAGCTGACAGCAAATATGAGAAATAATTAAGTAACAAATTACTTAATGAGTAATTCTATCACTAGAATAACTCCCAACTAAAGAAAAACCCGGTAGTAGTCATAAGTAGTAGTGTTAAGAAAATTAGAATGTTAACTATATGTTTTATAATGTGTGAATTTTATGTACTATTAGAATTAGTCTGTAAAGTATGATATGTAGATAGTAAGAATGAACAATTCGAGGCTGACGTGTGTAACTCATAATTACATACAGAGAGAAACGGGTGAAAGAAATTACACACGGAAATCCCTAAACATACTCTCGGTATATTCAAAAAAAATTATACCGGCGTCTGTGGCTTAAGCGGCGGAGTATGTGACGATTTCATTAATAAAAATATGTTAATTAATTAAGTTGATGATATATAATCGGAGAAATTTTAAATTCTTAATAAAATCTCACATTGTAAACTAAATCTTATGGCAATCATTTAATAATAATAATATTTAATATAAGTCTAATAATAAAATTAAAAGGGAATGGAATTGTACAGAAAGGGTAAAGCTTATTAATTTATCCTGTATAAACAAGAACTGACCAGAAGTAACTTGTTTTCTGACCCCTAAATAAACTAAGTATTATTGTAAATTTGTTATTATTTAAATAATTAATTAAGACCATTGTTACGTACTTTGATAGCTTCTGCAACTAAGAATATCACGATTTAATTATTTAATCAACCGTAGTCCTTTAATTAAAATTAGAAAAACGGAACTACTTTTATGTTGCCTAGTAATTGTCTTGAGATTACTACGCTCCCCTTAACTATTTTCTGCCACTTGTAATGGAGCGCTCACGCCGTAAGCAGCGTAAAACGTTGTTTCGCTATGTGTATATATAAAAATGTGAAAGGGTTGATACTATGACTATTTAAATGAGTAAATTTGTGTGGTGATGACATCTCTCTAGATTATAAAATAACGGACTATGTAAATAATACAGTATTACAACCAAGAAGGTGATAGTAAACTAATCTATCATCATGTGAAGTGTATAACAGTGAAACAAACTTTCTATCTATGTATTCTAACTACAAGAATTATTAAGAGTAACTACAGTCGCCGGAATTGAATGTACCACACCAGGAAAGATTTCACATACTTCAAGAACTTCACCATCACAGTATGATAAGGTAACGACTGAACTTCAAGAAACATCAGGAGGACCGAAGAACTAATTCTGCAGCAACTTCAGGAAAAACACAGGTGACATGGAGGCTTGTCTTCCATGGTTAAGAGTTACAAAATTATAAACCCCAAAAGACAATTTAAATTATCACATTAAAGACTTTAAAACTTATGTTTAAATGTAATAACATTAAAGACTTTAGAAACCTGACATTTTAGGTAACATGTAGTATAAAATCTAATAACGCTAGTTATAGCAAAAAAGGTAAAGTTTAAACTAAAAAGTTTTGTTGTTTTAGAAGATTAATAAAAAACCATTCTTCAAATGGTTAGAGTTTCAATATTGTACATGGCAAGGTGACCATAATTCATTTAATATATTTAATCCCGGATCCGTGGAATTAATCAATAAGATGTACATCATGTTTTGAGGCCCCTTTGTAAAGTAGTAATTTATATATTTAATCATATAGTAAACTATATTGTTTGAGAACTTTCAATAGAGAACTTAATCACCAAATGTAATAAAGAGATGTCATCTAAGTACCGAGTAAAATGAGTGCATAAATCAACAGTCTCCCCTTCCAAATATCCTGCTATATAAATTGTTTATTTGTTGTGATTATTTTCAGTGCTTCACAACGAAGGCAGCCGGTATAATTGGCACATCCAATTATTACTGGTTCCCTAAGTTATAACTCAAGAGAAGAGGTTATAGTGCCTGACTACGTGATCTAATTAGCCGCTCCCTCGACGAGACACTCCGACTTCCCAGAGACTATGAGAGACTGCAAGACACCGCCATATAAAAGACTGCGTAACTCACGGCTCACCCGTGCTGTTATAGATATACACACATTTTTACATGTTAAAACGTTCTAGATTGTACAAGAAAACGACCACGTTCTGATGAACATGCATTTCCGGTTTCTAGACCTTCCCAAACTACGTGTTTTCAACTGCATGTGATTGCATAGCTAATTGCTTTGTCAGTTGAATAAATGTTACTAAAATTTATTTACTATTAAAATAATTAGTTATTCATAGTTACCCCAATTTGCACACTAATATAAATGGCTTATAGCGTGTCTGTTAGTTTGCTTACTGTTCACTATCTTCACAGAATTCGTTACGCGCACAACACTTATTCACTTGCAGTCTACATTGCTCTGCTGTATTTTATCGTTCATTATCGTCTTAAACTATGTTAACATGCAGTACTTATTCTAATAACTGTAATGTCTTAACACATTTACACTCCTTTGCACAGGACACCAGCTAAGGCTTATTTTAAACAAGTACCCGTTAACTCAAAAAATGTTAGCTTCTTTATTTTAAGTGTTACTGTGTTATTAGCATTCTATATACACATTAAACGTTATGTTTTCTTCAACCATGGCTTTTATTTATTTCAGCAGTAAACTGAAAACCAAAAACCGTTGTCACCTAACCTCACAAATGAAAACAACACGTATTTTCGCTTTGCATTAAGAAATAGGACAATTTACAATTAGTACATTTTTACATTTCCACATCGTAATATATCGATACAATCGCATATTGAAAACATCGAAAATGTACTGCAGGAACGGATAAAGGTACAGTTTCGATCCTGCTAAATAGCATTTGTTTATTTACTAGTTACTATGGTAATTAATTCTGGTCTCCACGGTGTTGTTGACATCTTTATACGCGTCAACAAAAGGGCATAATTAAAAGGGCCTAAATCGTTCAAACGGGGCAAAATATCAAATTCCAAGTTGAACAGTGTTTTTGCCTTATGTCAAAGGTTACCTGTGCAAATTTTGGTGGCAGTCGGTGTAACGGTGTGGATTTGTATTCAATACAAAGAAATCCTCAGACTTCGAGATTTATGTATGCGTGTAGATATGTGTCCATATATTCACGCATGGTGTGAATGTTTGTCTCATTGCCATAGCTCTCTCTCTCTCTCTCTCTCTCTCTCTCTCTCTCTCTCTCTCTCTTATGTATATATGTATAAAATGGCCAAAACATTATACGGTACTCACCGTTGCGACGCAAACGTTTGCTTAGCTAAACAATTTCCTTTGATACTGACCGTGTCTATTCTGTTACCTGACATTAGTTTTATACTATTAACGATCAAAGGAATACGTTATTTGTTGTTTGGACGTTGCACATGCACTTGAATAAAATCTGTATAAATGAGAATGACTGAATATAAACGCTAGCTATTATATTGAAACATTGTTCACAAACTATAAACAGAGAATATTTAGTCTAATCGGAGTAAATGACTCAAAAGAGAATATTGTAGAGGGAGATGGAAGAAACGTTGTTGTACGAGCTGGTGCAGAAATGGAAACGATTCATTATGCTTATGTTGCCTTGTCTTAGTCACAACGGACTCAGAGAAAACTTATGGAAAGCATACGGCTAAACGTTTTAAAAAGAAATAATCTGGAGTTTGCACGTTGTTTTACTTCACCAAATGCTGCACACGGAAACATATTCAAGCACAGTCTGTTACGAGTATGCATATTACAAGTTTAACACTTTGCAAGTAACGTAAAGTTAGCATAGTAGCTTGCAATTACGTCTTGAAGCTAATGCCGACTGTTCTTCACATTTTGCAAAACGTAAGCCTACTGAAATCGTAGGCTTTATTTTAAACTTTCAAAAATGAGAACAGTTTTACAAAAAGTTGATGTTTTCTTGCCTTAGTTGTCCTAAAATTTTGAAATTTCCCAAAGTGTACGCTGTGTTAAGATTTTAGTTAAAAGTATATTTAATTTAATACCCCACATGGACTTTTGTGATTTTGATTAAAACTTTTACTGGAGTCCCAAATTCACGAATCATTTGAAATCATAAAAAATTATCATTATATACATTTTTGCTAAGTAATCATTATAAGCCTAATCAGATTTTGGTTAAAATCCCCTTTAATTTGATACCATCCATGTATTTTTCCTATTTTTTCACAATTGTGACCCCCCCCCAATTTTGAGCCACTTTAATTATTGTAAAATGATATTAGTTATGATAGAAGTTATGCTATTGACGTTAAGTTAGGTAAGTTTCAGGCTAACTGTGGGACAATCACCGTATTTTTAGAAACTAGATACGTCGAGATAGAAAATTATATTTTTACAAAGTTATGGCGGTTTCTGTACTGTCCGATGGATGTGAATTATAGACGACAACCAAGAAAGAAGAAATTAAGATACAGGACTCGGAAGTGGCATTCTTAAGAAGAGTTAAAAGGTGTTCTAAACTTTACCGTATAAAGAATGAGACTACAAGAGGAAAATTATAACTTGAATGAAAAATTAAAAGATTACAAGCAACGGTGGAGAAAAAAAAAACTTCAATAGAATGTCGGATTCAAGACTGGCAAAACAAGTCTGGAAATACAAACCTATAGGACACAGGTGTGTGGCCAGTCCCAGGAAGACATGGCTGGAGAATCTTTGAATGAGGAACGGCCAGCGCCTTGTCTATGTCGTGTTGTGAAGATCTTCATGATGGTGACCCCCTTACAATTTTGCCCCCAGCCTTTATTTTTTGGGGGATCAGTCTAAAAAAATTGGGAGTGCCTACAGTATTAGTGGCAAAAGTTTGGATACGCAAGGCAATTTTTACAAATATTCAAACATTGAAGCGAGACATACCCCCAATAGGTAGACATATAGACAAATGCTAATCGGTCGAGTTAAAAATGAGAATTCACTTCGCTCCTTCAATTAGCATTATTATTATTGTTGTTATCATTATCGTCGTCGTCTTATCCTTGTTGTTATGACTTTGTTATTTACCAACGGCTTCATTGTGTTTAACGTATGCGTGACTTGTTCGCGCGCGCGGACGGCGTATGTGTACATAAACGTTTAAAACTGCATATAGTATTATAAAATAATTACAGTTTTATGTGAATCGACTAAACTTTAAACTTACGAACACGATGGCCATACGTCTAGATCCACAACAATAATACAAAAAGAAAACTGGAAAACCGGGGAGAGGAAACACGATGTGATACGCTGAATAAATCACATGTGAGAAGAATTCTCTTGAATGCAGTCAGTTTACGTAAACAAGGTTTCCGCGATTCACAGTTGTCTTTTCTTGTGTAATATTTCATTCCGACTTTATATTTTTGCGAAATACGTATAAACACGTAAACAGGCGAGCGGGTGCACGCACGTGCGAAAGTACACTGCTTTTATTTAAGTTTTATCGGAATCTGACTATTCACGAATGTGTGGGTATTTATAAGCAAATATTTAAACTGGGGAATACATTTCATTGTCTTTGATTCATTGTAACTGTGCCAGATAAACGTGTTACCACTGTTAGGCTGTCTTTTTTTTTAATATATATATATATATATATATATATATATATATATATTGCAACGAATCACAGGATCATGATAGGCGGGGCAAGTCATATATTACACAGACAATGGACATTCATATTATATTGGTAGATGGTTAAGTTTGGTTGTTATCAATTGTATTTAGTAAGGTTAAGGGTTTAGTTTAGAAAAACTGTGCATTATTATTTATGGTGATTCATGTACTGTGTTAGTGGAAATGTGCGCGTGTGCGTGAGTGGGTAACGTTTCCCGTGCGGTGCGTGAAGTATTATCGTTGTTTTGACATTAGCTGAACTGAGACGTGTGTATCACTACAATCCCTATACCTGTCGGACTATTGTTTACGTTCATGTATATTATTAATATGTAGGCAGCATGCATGAGATACGAGTAGTCTGATTACCGCTATGCATGCTGTTACAAGGTAAATGCACTCTAATGCATGAAAAGTGCATGGTCACCTTTACTAACCATGTGACTTCCATCCACCAATAGAATGCTGACTGGTGGTTGGAAATTTTCTTATGCCTGTCGTTACACAGGCAGTTCTTCTACGCCATCTACCGCGAACGGGTCGTGCACTCCTTGTACAAGAATTCTACCGCTTGCAAGGTGTTGTAAAAACTATTCGTCGCTAGTGAAACGGGAAGACTCAGAACTGTGTGTGTGGTACATTTGCACACACCAGTGTTTTAACGCATTGTGCGAAAAATTACAAGCAGTTCTTCACTGCTGCTACCACGAACGGTACATACAATTCCTTGTACAAGATTCTACCGCTTGCAAGGATCTGTTAAGACTTTTCGGGGATAGTAACGCGTGTGACGCATAACAATTGATTTTATATCTTTACACACGATATTAATATTGTAGTATTACGTGTGTAAGAAGTGAGTGTAACTGTACCACTGTGCGAGATTTTCCGCAGTGACAGTAGTATAAATTGTTACGCAATAGTTCCATCAAGACGTTTCCGTGCTAGTGCAAGATTTCCTCATAGGGTGGTCTGCTGATCGCGGTAGACCTTGGTATTCGCGAGAACACTTGAAGAAGCCGGAGACGTATAAGTTCAATATACCGTTATTGATTAAACTCACTGTCACCTGAGATATTACTTGGTCTTAAACTCTATATAAGTTTTGCGAGTAATAACATCCGTAGTACCGTTGTGTGTGCGAAGTGTCGGATTCATCGTGGGAATTCCAGGACATCAGCCCAGCTGTTACAGGACATCAGCCCAGCTGTTATAGGACATCAGCCCAGCTGTTATAGGACCAGCCCAGCTGCTACAGGACATCAGCCAAGCTGTTACAGGACGCCAGCCCAGCTGTAAACGTTTCTGGGAAACGTCTGTCATTTATAAGCCACACCTGACGAACCAACTATACCGCAAAGACTTGCCCTTCCCTTCAACAACATCATAGGGGGAGTCTTCTTATGTAACGTATCACGTCTTGCGTATGAACATTATTTAACATTTTAAAAGAAAGACTCTATATCAAACATTACATTCTGTACATTACAAATATACCATATAAACTATAACTTGTGTTTGTACAATAAATAATCTTAAACCCTCCAATATAGACTTGTAATTTGAAATACACATACTATCATATCCTATGCGCCAATAGTTTAGTAATTTGTGTTGTCGCATAGAGATATTTTGGCGCTTAGCAACGTAGGGCTCGTAAATAGCGGTAATTTTACGCTATTATATATTTGTCTATGAATATAAAATTTGTTGGAAAAATCCGACGTATAAATATAATTAACGTTATAATTGTGTGTGTATTGTTCATGTGAAAAGCTGAGGATATAATTTTTCAATTGTGCATATTCTCTTGTATATCATATATGAACAGATTTTATCAGTATATTGGAGGTAGATTATTAGTTGTTGTATGTTAGATAAGGTATTTACATGTTGATATTTTGAACTGCTTTTTCTGTGTGCGTATAAACTGGTTACCATATGTTCTAATCTTGTTGTGATAATAGTAACTTGCTTTGCGTATATATCAATAAATTTAAATTTACTAAATTTTAAATTAAAATTTAATCACTATGGCGGATACTGCAGAAATCAAGAATGCTTTAGCGACCTTATTAGAAGAAATGAAAGCAATTAAAGAAGAGCAGAAAGCCAGTAAAGAAGAAATTAAATCTGGTAAAATAGAAGCCGGGAAACAAAACAAATCATTCCATGAGGAAAACGAGAAATCATACGTGGCCATACAGGAGCAATCCAAACAAAGCAAACAAATGGTAGAAGCGGCAGAAAAGCATATTAGCGAGACCGTGGAAACTATGAAGGCCAATATAGAGGCAAATTTGGAAGTCAATAAGTCACGACTTAGTGAATATGAAGCGAAATTCTCTGGTACGGCAGAGCAAGTAGTGCAACGCATATCTACGATAAATGAATTAATGGCCGAACGTGACCTGCGGATTCAAAAACTACAACAGCAAGTGTCACGATTGCAAAGTACCTCGTCACCTCTAAACTGTACCCCGTATGTATATAAGACTTTAAATGACGTCAGCTCACAGCAAAATTTTTATGGACGGGAGAATAAAAATTTTCAGTATCAAACTCAAACCAAGCACACACAGTCACCAAAACAATATAAAATACCTAATAGAATTACCAATCGGAAATGGTGTAAACATAATGGGATGAATGAAGTTTCAAAAGACCGGTGTAAATATAAAAAGCAGTTCAATAAATCAAATGTGAAAGATGTTAATTATAAGAAAAACTTTGTAGTGTCCGGCCTATATCCTGCCGTAATTAGAGATAGTTTAATTTGCAATAACCATAGTAAGGAAAATGAGAAAGGTATTAGCGTTGAAAATGACACTGACCTCATTGTCAACGCGAAAATTAACGGATGTGTCGGCGAAGTTTTATTTGACAGCGGCGCAGAAATTTCGTTAATGGATGAGCGATTCCTAGAGAGGCACAGGAAACATTTTAAAAAAATCCCGATTCTGCCAGCAGCCCACAAAATCATAAAATCAGCGACGGGTGAATTTCAGAGGGTTGACCGTCAAGCTATGATAACAGTATCCATTCAGGGAATGGAAATAGAGGTCACGGTGCTTATGGTCAAGAAACTCGTGTATAATGTTATTTTGGGAGTGGACACATTAAATAAACTGCACGCGACCATTGATTTTCCTAATAAAATACTACAATGTACAGTAAATAATAGTAAACACAATATCAGGTTAGGACGCAGGAGGGGTAAGACGGGGTCTGATTGTGAACCTATTACTATAACTCGCCCAGCGGTTCAACTTGCCGATAAGATAACACATAATCTGCGGACTCACAGCAGGCAGATAACGAGCAATGAGCAAGATAAGCTGCAAAGTATGCTTGATAAATTTGAATCTGTGTTTTCCAAAAATCCTACCGTCACGAATGTTTATGAACACAGTATTCAGGTCACAGATGAAAATAAATTTGTACGGAAGACGTACCCCATCCCCCTTCACTATCAACAACAGGTTGATGCCGAAGTTAAGAGTATGCTTCAGAATGGTGTGATTGAACGAACTGATAGCAATTTTTTAAATCCTATGGTTATTGTTAAAAAGAAAAATAACGACATTCGATTATGTCTCGACATGAGAAATCTAAATTCTATTACAAAAAAATGCTACGACTGTGCTCCGAATGCGGAGAACTTATTCATAAAGTGTCAAGGGGTTAAATACATGTCTCGCCTTGATCTCAAAAGTGGATTCTGGCAGATTCCCCTTGCCAAGGAGTCGAGAAGATACACAGCATTTCTATATCGAAATAAATGCTATCAGTTTAAAGTAGTTCCATTTGGTTTGGTTACCAGTTTAGCGGCCATGGTCAGATGTTTGGAGTTAGCTCTGGGACCCGAGGTGGAGGACTTCGTCAGCATATTTGTTGATGATATTTTGGTCATATCCAAATCATTTGAAGAACATCTTGAACATCTCAAGATTGTATTTCAGAAATTGCAAGCCGCTAACCTGACTCTCAATCTTGAAAAGTGTGAGTTCGGGAAATCGCAAATTAAATTTTTGGGTCATATTATCTCAGCAGAAGGTATAACAACGGACCCGGAAAAAATACATGCGATCATGGAGTTCCCGAAACCCACAAAACCCAGGGATATCAGAGCGTTCCTCGGATTGACTGGTTACTTCAGACGTTTTACTCCAGAATATTCTGGGACAATTGAGCCGTTGTTAGAACTACTTCGTAAGAGTAATAAATGGAGATGGGAGGAGCGTCATCAGCATGCTTTCGACGCGACTAAAAATTTGTATAGTAGAAACCTGCACGTGTTTCATCCTGAGAAAAGGGGCACATATGTCCTGAATTGCGATGCCTCTGATTATGCCATTGGAGGGGTACTCTACCAACGGAATGAGAAGGGCGAAAACAAAATAATTGCGCACAGTAGTAGGTCACTAAAAGGGGCCGAACGTAACTATTTCACATCGGAGAAAGAAATATTGGCTATTGTGTACTGCATTAGTAAATTTCGTTATTACCTGGTTGGACAACACTTCGAAATCCTTTCGGACAACCAGGCCTTATCGTTCATGTTGCGCTGCAAGTTAGCGAACGCTCGCATATCCCGTTGGATCATGGCCATCCAAGAGTACGACTTTACCATTAAGTACTGTAAGGCAAGCGAGAACCAAGCAGCTGACACGTTAAGCCGATACCCTCCAATGGTGGAAGAACGTCATGCGTCTAATAACCAGGAGGTTCAAATTCTAGCTGTCAAATATAAATTAGAAGACAGTCTCAAAAATAAGCTAAGAAATATTGGTATGGAACAGCAGCGTGACACAAAGTTGAAGCGGATATGTGACGCTATCCGGATACAAGAAAACCCTAAGTACAGAATATATAAAGACGTAGTGTATAAAATTATCAATGGCGGATGGAAGATTATGGTACCGGACGCCATGGTGGAAGACCTCACCTGGATGTGTCATGAGAGTCTGGCTCATGCGGGGCCTTATAAATGTTACCTGGCAATGCGGGAGGATTTTGTGTGGCTAAATATGACCAGGAAAATAAAGGCCATACTCCGCTCTTGCCACATCTGCCAAACAGCGAAATATCCGAACCAACATACACAGGTTGAAATGGGTAACATTGTCGTCCGTAATAAAAATGACCTTGTATGCATTGATTTTTTGGGTCCACTTCCTCGGGCGGCACGTGGAATGAAGAACCTGGTGGTTGTTACCGATGCCTTTACCAAACATGTTAGCCTATATGCTATTGGTAGACCTACTACGTCGGCTGTCATAAACATTATGCTAAATAAATACATGCCGAAAAATGGTCCCGTAAGGAAGATACTCTCAGATCAAGGTAAGCAATTTACGAACACCAAGTGGCACTCCGAGCTTGAGAAACACGGGGTCCAGACGGTCTTGACTGCGATCCGGAGACCGCAAGGTAACTTGGCCGAGCGGGTCAACAAGGAGTTGGGACGGTTGTTCCGTACGTACTGTAATACTAACCAGAGTAAGTGGCCGGAATTCCTAGAATTTTTTGAGTATGCCATAAATGGAAATTATAATTCTACTACTGGGTATACGCCGAATGAACTCCAAACCGGAGAAATGCCAGGCCGGGTCTGGGGTAAACACATTGAAAGGATAGCGACGCATAATATGCCTATACCAGTTGAGGTAAAGAAAATCGAAGCTAGAAGACGCATTAAAAGGTGCGCCGAGGAGCGCACGGAAAAATTTAATGCGGAACATAAACTAGTCAAGTTCAAGACTGGAGAGAGTGTGCTTTTACGAGCATTAAATGTTGGAAGAAGGGAGGACAACACAGCTGCGAAGTTTTTTAGGCTGTATAATGGTCCGTATACCCTGTCGGAACAAGTTGGGAAAAATACTTTTATCTTAACCAACCCAAATACCAACCGTGCGATTGGTAAATTCCATGCGTCCTCATTGAGGAAGTATTATACAAAGGATCCGTAAACTTAGAAATAACTGTCAGGATATAGGGGTAAGAATGTGTAGTGATTTTAAATATGTCAAGTTCAGGTCTAAATGTTGTATGTAAGTTGGCTCTGTGAATGAACAATAATCTAGTTTTGATAAGGAATGTTGTCTGTGTACGCTATGATCCTGCATTAGTTGTCGTTATCTGTGTGTCAAGAACATGTGTGTTTGTTGTGGTTCGAAGGTTACCACGTGTCTTTTGATTTGATGCGTCTGTCAAAGTGACAGTTGGAAATGTTAGTATTAATTGAGGATGTTTATTTGATTTTAGTTTGAGGGTATTATTATTATTTCAGGATTAGGTAGTTGTTTTGGTTATATAAAAAAAAAAAATTTTTATTTTTGTTAGTTAACTAAAGAAAAAAAAAATTTTTTTTTTTTATGCGGGAGGGAGTTAATCCTGCAACGAATCACAGGATCATGATAGGCGGGGCAAGTCATATATTACACAGACAATGGACATTCATATTATATTGGTGGATGGTTAAGTTTGGTTGTTATCAATTGTATTTAGTAAGGTTAAGGGTTTAGTTTAGAAAAACTGTGCATTATTATTTATGGTGATTCATGTACTGTGTTAGTGGAAATGTGCGCGCGTGCGTGAGTGGGTAACGTTTCCCGTGCGGTGCGTGAAGTATTATCGTTGTTTTGACATTACCTGAACTGAGACGTGTGTATCACTACAATCCCTATACCTGTCGGACTATTGTTTACGTTCATGTATATTATTAATATGTAGGCAGCATGCATGAGATACGAGTAGTCTGATTACCGCTATGCATGCTGTTACAAGGTAAATGCACTCTAATGCATGAAAAGTGCATTGTCACTTTTACTAACCATGTGACTTCCATCCACCAATAGAATGCTGACTGGTGGTTGGAAATTTTCTTATGCCTGTCGTTACACAGGCAGTTCTTCTACGCCATCTACCGCGAACGGGTCGTGCACTCCTTGTACAAGAATTCTACCGCTTGCAAGGTGTTGTAAAAACTATTCGTCGCTAGTGAAACGGGAAGACTCAGAACTGTGTGTGTGGTACATTTGCACACACCAGTGTTTTAACGCATTGTGCGAAAAATTACAAGCAGTTCTTCACTGCTGCTACCACGAACGGTACATACAATTCCTTGTACAAGATTCTACCGCTTGCAAGGATCTGTTAAGACTTTTCGGGGATAGTAACGCGTGTGACGCATAACAATTGATTTTATATCTTTACACACGATATTAATATTGTAGTATTACGTGTGTAAGAAGTGAGTGTAACTGTACCACTGTGCGAGATTTTCCGCAGTGACAGTAGTATAAATTGTTACGCAATAGTTCCATCAAGACGTTTCCGTGCTAGTGCAAGATTTCCTCATAGGGTGGTCTGCTGATCGCGGTAGACCTTGGTATTCGCGAGAACACTTGAAGAAGCCGGAGAGGTATAAGTTCAATATACCGTTATTGATTAAACTCACTGTCACCTGAGATATTACTTGGTCTTAAACTCTATATAAGTTTTGCGAGTAATAACATCCGTAGTACCGTTGTGTGTGCGAAGTGTCGGATTCATCGTGGGAATTCCAGGACATCAGCCCAGCTGTTACAGGACATCAGCCCAGCTGTTATAGGACATCAGCCCAGCTGTTATAGGACCAGCCCAGCTGCTACAGGACATCAGCCAAGCTGTTACAGGACGCCAGCCCAGCTGTAAACGTTTCTGGGAAACGTCTGTCATTTATAAGCCACACCTGACGAACCAACTATACCGCAAAGACTTGCCCTTCCCTTCAACAACATCATCGGGGGAGTCTTCTTATGTAACGTATCACGTCTTGCGTATGAACATTATTTAACATTTTAAAAGAAAGACTCTATATCAAACATTACATTCTGTACATTACAAATATACCATATAAACTATAACTTGTGTTTGTACAATAAATAATCTTAAACCCTCCAATATAGACTTGTAATTTTAAATACACATACTATCATATCCTATGCGCCAATAGTTTAGTAATTTGTGTTGTCGCAATATATATATATATATATATAAAATATTTACCGTATTTCTTCCGTCGTGTGACTTCGTGTTGCGTCCGATTGATTTACGCGTTTCGAAACATATGTTTCGTCTTCAGAAGTAAAAAAATCACTCAAAGTGAGGTCGTTAAATACTAAAATTGCAAATATTGAAAAAAATTCCACACATATCCGCGTTACATGAGTGCGCACTAGAGTGTGCCGATCGGACACTGTCTGTTAGTAGCTATTGCGTAAACAGGTTTATTGCGGTATCGTAGAGCGGGTTTGATTTGAAGTTTAAATGATCGTTTAGCACGAAGTCACGACTGTGTACGTCATTATACCTTCTATATATCTAGAATTCTTCCAAGGCGTTCATGTAAGCGCCTTTATTACAAACGTATATGGGTTTCAAGTTGAAATTAAAGCTCGTGTATTTATGATTTTCATTTATAAAGTGACGTGCGTATTTGGATTTTATGTTGGATAGTGTTGTCTGACCCTTCAAATTGTGCTTTGGTGTGTGTTCAATAAAACGTTTTTGGAAACCTTTTGCCGTTTGGCCGATATAAAAACATTCACAGTCGTCGCATGATAATTTATACACCCCCGTTTTCTTTTCTAAAGATATGTGTGGAATTGTTTTCAATATTTGCAATTTTAATATTTAAGGACCTCACTTTGAGTGATTTTTTATTTCCGACGACGAAATATATGTTTCGAATTGCGTAAATTAATCGAACGCAACACGAAGACACACGATGGAAGAATGGTAAATGTTATGCATATTTTGTCAACAGGTGACTTGGGTACCTATTCAAACATGTTTTTTTAGAAGAATATGCCTACTTTTATTTATTAAAATTTATTTTTAATTTATTAATATATTTAATATGATTATTAAAGTAGGCGTGATTATTTTCAAAATAAGTGAATAAAGTATTACCTTTAGAAACAACACCTATGTGCGTATTATTCAATGTGTCATCGTAAGGGATTCACTTTTACCTCATAATGTTGCATGATAACAACTTTTATATGTCAACATAGTTGTAGACTTTCTTGACCACTTTATCGTCCCTGAACATTACACGTTTGAAATGTATTTTAATGCATTTTATTTCAATAAATGAATTTTAATAATATTAATAAAATATTATTATTATTATTAAATTGTTTCGATGTTGTTATAATTTATTCGTTGTTACCGTACTTAATACAGCAATCATATATGTACTGTTTAGTGAAAGGTTATTATAATATTTGTTTTCCAGACAAGTCAGTTTCTAGACTTACCCTACCATGGGTAAAATTTCAAATTGAGACTCAGTACAGCCGTAGCAGTTTATACGTAGTTGTTGTGGTATCCAAGTTGCGTGTACAAATAATTTTTAAAATTACCTTGTGTATCCAGGTTCCCTTCCTTGCAACTTCATTTTTTTATATTTTATACACAACGCGTTTCGAGACTTATAATCCAATCATCAGGTGATCAAATATGTTCTCTCACATGGAGTACATTAATTAATAAAAGTTACACCCATCACGTTATTTAAGCGAAACCCATCCAATATACTATTTAAGCGGTATATTGGACAGACAGCCAGAAACTTCTTGGATAGGTACAAGAAACATCTGCCTAAGGCTGACATCAGGAACATTAAATGAAACTTTGTCTTACATGTCATCAATCATAACCATAACTATTCCAGTTTTTCAAAATAGTTTCTAACCGCTGCATTTCTGCAAAAAGAGCAAACTCACGGACGCACTGGAAGAGTTTGAAATTTACAGAGCCTATAAAACTCAGGTTGATCAGCTTCTGAATGAAAAACTTTCTTTCGAATTCAACGATCTATATGATACAGCTGTACGCGTGCTAGAACAATATGATAGATAAGTGCGGGAATGATGTGGAATCGTTAGTCACTCGCGAGATCCGTAGGATGCGCATCGTGAGATAACGCGGATTGGGAGTCTGAACTAAGTACAGGTATAATCATGTATGAAGCATGAACTTTAATTTGGCTAAGTGGTCAACACATTCTGGCATGCCGGCGTCAGGAATGTTAGGAAAAGTCATAGAAAAAGTTAGTGCACAGTTTTGTACTGAGTCCTCTATCTTTCTGTACCTCACCATTGCGAAAAGGACAAAAACTCTAAGACGTGTTTGTGGCCCGATTAAAAAAGATGACGAAGGAGAATAAGATATAACCAGCAGATACAAAAGCTATTGAAGCATGAGGATACATTGTAAGATTTGTAGATGCTTAACGAATACAATGGCTAGGTTACCTAGATCAGATGGACGATCAGCGTATGCCAAAGGAAATCCTGAGGTCGCAAGTTTATAAAAGCAAAAAGAGGGGCCGATCTAGGATAAGATGATTGGAAGATGTGCTGGAAGATCTAAGAAGAACGGATGTGAATGGTTACACTGAGATGGCAATGGATAGAAGACACTGAAGAAGATTGGTGTTGGAAGCCAGGGCTTACGTTGGGTTGTAGTGCTAAAGAAGAAGAAGTGTGAAAAGGACAGAGATAATTCGTGAGCGAGTTTATAAAAATTAGTGTGTCCGGTTTGGTAAGTCGTAACGACGTGTTTATTTGCTTTTGTGCAGAATTTGAAATTATTCATTGGCTCAGTAACAACAATTTGCCTTGTTGTTAATGTAACGGTCACCATCAAAACATTCGTGAATATTACGATACGAGTATGATTACTTTTTACAGAAAACTATCGTTTATCAACAATAAAAAATGTCAATATATTTTCTTAGTCTTCTTCTTATAATAATAATTATAATTATAATAAACAACAACAACAACAACAACAACGACGACGACGAAAATTAATAATAATAATAATAATTGTTATTATTATTATTTATATTGTTGTTGTTGTTGTTGTTAGTATTATTCCAATCGTATTCTACCGCAAGGTGTAGAGGTTGAGCAAAGGTTGAGCACCGCGGTCTCTGCATGGCCAGGGCCACTTGGCTTCATCCCACTCCACTGTCAGCCACTGCAGAGAGCACCTCACATTGTCCTCCAAGTCACTCTTCTCCGGCCCTATGTCTTTTCCCAGCAATTCTTATCTAACACAGTTGTTTTGGAAGTCTATTCCCTTCCATATATTTTTTAAAGGTACTGTCTTAAGACTCGCTCTTATAATAATGTTTCTGTCTCGATCGATATCTTTTCTACTTAAATCCTCTGTCTTAGGATCACTATTCAAGTTAACTCCGTAAAGAAATATATATAATTTATTTAGCATATATATGTTCACAAAGATATCCAAATCGCTTGTGTGAATAGACAAACTAACCTATTTCAACCCGGCTTGTGACTTCTTTTTTATATACTGATGACGCGTTTCAAATCAAATGCTTTAGCATCAGATCATAAAATTTCCCTCGTAGGAGGTCGTCATTAGTTAAAAAATCCAAATCATTATGCACTGTAGGTGCGCACCTATTCATGTTTGGTCGACCATCGACCACTGACACTGATAAAGCGTATCCTTTGAAACGCGTCATCTATATAGGCTATAAAAAGACGTTACAAAGAGGATTCAATAAAGTTGTTTGTCTATATAATTTATTGTTGATGAAAGTTTAATATAGTGCAAATTTATTTAGAATGCGTCTCTGCTGTGTAGTTTAACTAATAAGTTATATTGGATTCAAAAAAAGAGGTGTAAAACAGTATGTGTGTCAGAGGCAGAGTAGCCGGTGGTGGAGCTTAGTTAATCCTTCCATTATACCGCGGCAGACAGCTGCAGCAATATCAACGCTGACGGATTTACCGTCCATAAAATTCTGTTTTATAACGGGGATGCAACTATGGCACACTAAACGCCTCAACTCGGTAGCCACGATGAAGTAATAATACACCCCGATACAGACAAACGTTGTAGCGATACAACACATACTGTAAATTGAAACTTTATCGTTCATTCATTCACAGACTACTACAGCTTTAATAATACTGTATTAAACTCAAGATAATCATTTATCTTTTAACACGATTTTCACAAAAAAATAACTTTATTTGTTATTGATTATACACACTCGTATGCGCGCGCATTCGTGACACTGTTACCGTGAGTGGAAACTGATAGACTATTAGTAAGTTGAAATTTAATTGAAGAAATGTAACCCCTCTTTCCTTTTTATGCTTTTCTTATTCATTTTATTTTATATTTAAATTTCTATCTCCTTGCTTATTTGTTTTGAAAGAGAGGCCACAAGTTATTTAGAACTAGGCTAGAGCCTAGAGAAGCCAAAATTGTGCTGGGTCCAGTATGATGGGACTTGCAAATGAAACACTGATCTTGAGATAACAACCACAATATTTATTGTGCTCGGCTTGTACAACATATGAGCCCTTAAGGCAAGATAATTAAGTCTTTTTATTTTTAAATATAATTCCATTAATATGTGCATTGCCAAAAGTTGAACAATGAATAATAAACTATTAACATCACTAAGTATTGAATGAGTATTAAATATCTGAATAATCATGGACTAGTAAATCGTTGCATGTTACAGAAATGATAATAATACAATTGTAAAATGGCACACAATCTCGACCTGACAGTAATCACATTTCCTAACAAGATATAAATACATAGAAATATTGTAACATAACAAAATTATCACACTAAACATTTGAATTAATGTTACATAAATAAAAGAAAAAGTTCCATAGTGAGTGAGAAGAATAAATTGTTTAAGGATTACACTAGAAACTGTATAATTAAGTCTAGAAAATGTTAATAAAAATGGAAGATAATACAGAAAACCATTAATTAAAATAACCTACTATGTAAAAACCAGTTAAACCAGCAGTATACCCAGTAGATTGGGGAAGCAGTACAAAAAGGGAAGGACCATAAAAAAGGAAATAATCTGTCATGAAACCATTTTAATAAGGAAACTACTAATGTGATATTTGAAGAAGGGACAAAACATATCAAGATTCCCACAAAGAGACCAGAAACAGGAAGAGATATGCCAAAACAAAATGTTAGTCATATAATAAATACCATGAGACAAAATTGAAACCGATATAGGTAAACCCAAACAAGTTACAAGATACAATACTATAAAACACAAATTGTATATTAGTTGTAAGTGTAATATGTTAAAAAATATGTCAAAAGAGACTACCATAGTGTAGAACTTACTAAAAAGACTACCAGAGTGTAGAATCCAATAAAGTGAAGTGAGATAACAAAATTAAGAAACTACAGAGTGTATAGTGAGAAACATAGTTAAAAAATCTATGAAAAAATCTTCAATGAAGTTTAAGTATTATAAAAAGACTACCATGAGTGTAGAATAATAATAATAAAACCATTGGAATGAAAGACAGTCTAAGGACTGACAACATTACCAGTAATAAGAGTTTTTTAAATTAGATATAAGAAAAACTATTACATATAAAATGTTTTCTTTAATTATAGTTAAGTAAATAGTGAGAAGGACAAAAATACCAAAGGACAGTTCATAACTGAAGGTATGACTAATATTAAGATGTTTGTTATTTATTATTAATTAGATAATATTTTAGATGTAAGGTGTAAATAGATACACGATGTTTTTTGATCACAGTTAAAGTGTTTTCAAAAGAAACATAATACACAAGACAGTTAGTGACTGACAGTGTTACTAGTAATAGGAGTTTTTTTTTATTTTTTTAATTAAATTATGTCTAGGATAAGCTATTTTGTTATCATTTGATGATACAGTAAAAAATAATAGGAATAAGAGGTTTTTGTTAAAATTAGGCATAAGATGTTCATGTTATGGTTCAATGATGTTATTAGTATAAAGAAAGTTTAGTAGATACAAGATATTCTATTGTATTTAAAATCATGTCATTTAATTTTCCATTGTGTAAGTCAGAGAGGCAAGTAGGGCATAAAAATGTAATAATTTTATTCAAATCAGTAAACCATGTATAATTGTACAAACAGACCAGCCAAGACACCATTTTTGTAAACACAGAATGGCCTATAAACAAAAAATTATCTATCAAAGAATTAATCTATGTAATAGGAATAGAATTCAATACATACAATACAGAAATTGAAAATATAATTAATGCAGATACAGTTAATAGCAAATAGAATGACAAAAGAAAGGAAATTAACTTCTTTTGGAAACAGTCAAAAATAGGCTTATGATAGTAATCAAATCAGACTAAACAGCAAATTAATCAATATTGAAATGTTTTAATAACCAAATTATTAACAACAAAGTAATTACGGAGTTATTAGGTGTATTCCAGGGAAATATTATACCGAAAAAACAAATAAAAACCTTTAAAACACTGAATTTGTACAAATATGGGGCATACAATCATTATGTAAAATTGTAATTTTTGGGCTTAAATGAGTTTGAAACAAACCCAGCTATATATCAAAAGATGTAAAATTAAATAATCAATATTACTGAATAGTTAGATTCATGTAAAATTAAGAAATATATGAAATACAGTAAAAAATAAGAAAACTTGTTATGTATAGTTAGATAGTGAAACAAGTCTTAGACAGATATTTTATAATTAAACAATATGAAGAGGAAAAAGACATACCACAAATTGCATTAAAACGACGACGTTGCGTCTTTTAGTCTATTGTTAATCGCAAAGCTGAACAGTTGAAAAATGTATTAGCGGAGTATTGAAAACGAAATAATTTATATTAAAACCAAGTGTGGTTATGTGGCGTGTAACGGAGATGAACTAACAAGTGAAATAACCTTATCTATCAATGTCTAACACTTCACAAGTTTCCAAAAACACAGTATAACACCATAAAACTCAACATCAGAAATCGACAGCCATTTTGAACAATTTTTAGAACGAATTCACAGAAAACCAACACACGTATTTGAACACCACACTACACAAGAGATCCATCCAGAATTCGACATCGCAGACGACGAGGGGACATTCAACACTATATTTTGGACCAACACCACTTCGCAGAAAAGGGAACATCGTTTTATTTCTGTGGGAGAAGATCTTCAATTCCAACGGCATCATAGCAGTTAAAATCGAGCAGACGGCGGCCATTGCTGAATTTCTATAAAGACGATCAGCCAGTGCTTCCTGGAGAGGAGTGACGTCATTTCTTCGACTTGGTTCGAAATTTAAATAATTTCTTTCTAATTGACAATTGTAATAATAATTCTGTTCTATTTCAGATATTAACATTTAGTTTAAGAATACCTGTTAAATGTATCTTGTTCCTTGCCCTCTGACCATTTCGACTCGTTAAAAGAACCATAAATTTAAACTTGTAAAAAATATATTTGTTGTTTTTTCCTCACTGCCGACTGTGGCGAATATTCGCCAGTGCCTGGGACATGCGCAGTTTGACTGGCGCACAATTTTGAATGAATAAACGCAAATCATTATTCAGTTACCAGCATTGTTTTTATTTCTACCATTAATGTTATTATTATTTTTTAATAAGCAAAAACATAATTCACATTGAGAGAATAGATATAGAAGGAAATTACAAACTCAACTAATTAATTAATTATTAATTAATTAAATTAAATCATTCCATCAAACTCGATACAAGAACAAGAAAAAATATTTGCACAATTTTTAAAGTTTGATGTATTTGTTATTTATCAATCCAACACACCTAGTTATAACATATTCTTATCATCAATATTTCTATATTCTATTTATTATTACATTTGAAATTATATTACAATTTGACTAGCCTAACAGTGGGGCTAAAAGAAGAGCACAATACCTTTGTTATCACCAAAGATACACACACAATATCTCTCTATATATTTCAATTATATTTTTATATTTTTATTTATTATTTGTAATATATTATATTACAATATACACATGCATAATCCATATAACAATGTAACAATCATATAAAACGACACACACATATAATTAACATCAACAAACATTTACAGATAAGTAACACATCACATGTTCACCCCGGTTATCAGCGTATATAAGTTTCTTGTTGAAACACCCTTAACCCCCTTATTCTGACCAAGTATCCGGTCCCCCCCTTAATGTTCAATTAATAGGTGACTGAACCCCCAAAACCTCAATTAAGATGTCCCAAGGAGTGAAGCAGACATGCCCCAAATTTTAATTAGATAAGTAGTAACTGAATGTTCTATGTCAGCCCTGCAGCCCGCGCACAAATCCCATGCCGATGTTTAATTATCAATCTGAATCACGTCAATGAAAATAATGAAGAGTGGCATCACAAGGTTAACATGGATGTCCTGTTGCCTAACTGCATTTTATATTTCCTTTTTACTTTCAAAACAGAATTTGTAAAAATAGTGGAACGTGACCACCATGAATATTGATAACTGATACTGATTAATCTTGTGTTGTTCAATGGTTAATTAATTGGTATAGTGAGCAATAAAAATTAACGTTACAAAATTTACTATGGTAAAATACAAACTGTGACAATGGTAAAATTTAAAGTGTACAAATTAGCTAAACAGTGGAACAGAATTTTGTAAAACGGAATCTAAGTCATGAAGGTATTAAAACCAGCTCACAGTGTTCCAAAAAAAAACTTAACTACCGGCCGGGTCAGGCATCGGGCGAGATCTAGCAAGATCTGACACCTACAGACCTGCAGTGGACGGCTCCAACGGGAGTCGACCACGAGTTAAAACATCTCCCAGATCATTAAATGAATAATAAAATACCTGAGCCCACATTAACCAAAAGATCCATTAAACATAAATATCCCAACGTGGACAGAAACATCTGTCCAGGCATGCTTAAAACAGAAACAGATTTAGATTCAACCCTATCTACCGAACTCCCCTCGACCCGGGTGGTGCGTGACCCTGGCCGAGTTTACACTCTCAGAACGAGATAGACATAACAGTGATAGAGGAGGCGTAAGCCTTACGAATTACAAATAATATATGCCACCCATTGTCCGGAAATAACTGTCCAAACTGGAGCGTCTACATGAGAGTCTCAAAGAGTTTATCAGCCACAAGATTTAGGTTAATATGGTTAAATTTCACCTGGTTAGTAGCGTGGAGTTTGAGGGTTCCGTTGGGTGTATCTAGTCCATGCTTCCGGCTGACACAGCTGACGAAGGTGTTTGAAATTACAGCATCTGAGGCAGTTGTTCGGCCGTCCTTCCGGAGCGGGCAGATTTCCGTCTACATCAGAAACCCGGAGGTCACGTAGGCTTCTACCTATCCATAGAAGTAGTTGGAAGACGAAAAACTGTTAAATCTACTCTGTCAGCCGGGGACCAGCAAGTGAAGCTCCGAGAGCCGGAGTTTAACTGAGCAACCCGGCTCTTGAAAAAACTGTACGTAACAGAGATAGGGCGCGCGCGAGTCAGCCGGCGGAGATGACAAAGTCCGATTGAGCGTACCAAAGGCCAAATTCCCTCGCGTCGTCAAATACGTAATTTCAATCATCCACTATATAGATATAGGAACATCGCCGCGTTTTCCAAAACGCGGCACAGAAATGTCTATTCTAATAATCTAAATGAAGCGATAAAACAAGCTGTTGAATAAAATATGATATTGCCTTAATTAGTTTTCATTCTCACAGTGGAATGTAGAAACGTCTATTGTAATCACATTTGTAATATTTCACTTGATTAAACCAATTATAAGTTTTAGTTTTATTCAGACTTGGAGGAATTTAATGATTTAAGTTGCTCTTTATTTGGATGTACGAATATTTTGGAGTACTGTATCAATTATACTTATATAATGTGGGTGTGTGTGTGTGAGAGAGAGACGGATGCAGGGAGAGAGAGAGTGAGAGCGAGAGTGAGCGAGGGTGAGTCAGAGGGAGGGAGGGAGAGAAAAATAGAGAGAGAGAGAGAGAGAGAGAGAGAGAGAGAGAGAGAGAGAGAGATTAGATTTTCGAGGATGTGATATTATTTGAAAGTGTTTTCAATTGAGTCACTTGTTGATATGAATCCTGTTCCTTCAATTCTACCGTAGACTATCAGGAAACAACATAATTATCTAAGAGTTGGATCTGCTGGTGGATCGGAGAAACCTCTTCGGGGAAAACAAGAACGGTAGAACAGTTCAATGTGGGATTCAATCTAAAACAAAACAATAACGCATCTGTAGTTGTGTGTGTGTGTGTGTGTGTGTGTGTGTGTGTGTGTGTGTGTGTGTGTGTGTGTGTGTGTGTGTGTGTGTGTGTGTGTGTGTGTGTGTGTGTGTGTGTGTGTGTGAAAGGGAGAGGGAGAGGCTTGCTCGAGTATTTTGGTATCCTCATGATCTACTTATACAGGCTACGTGTGCATATTTCTTAGAGGACCTCTACAGTTGTAAGAATCTTTTTCTTCTTTAGTTAGCAATCCGCAGATTGGTTTGTAGCCGTTTTCCACATTGATTTTCTCTGTGCTTTACGTTTCATCCTCTCATACGAACTACAACTTGCATCACCGACAATCTGTTTCATCTATTGGAGTCTCGGTCTTCGCCTTCCTCTTTTTTCTTCAGTGTAACCTTCTGTTATTGTTTGTGTAAAATTCTCGTGACGCTTAATATGCCCAATAAGTTCAACCCTTCGCTTCACAATATTTTGCCAAAATTCTTGTTTCTCAACTCTAGTCAGAATCTCATCATTACTAACCTTGTCGATCCACCTTACTTTCAGCAACTTCCTATAACACCACATTTCCAGTGCTTCAAGCCTTCTCCTTTCTTCTGTTCCAATTGTCCAAATCTCACATTAAATGCTCCATATGTAACTCTTCAGGAACCTCTCTCTTGTTTCCAGTTCTACTTCTTTATAAGTCAGTAATTTCCATTTACCGTTAAGTGTAACATTAGTCTGTCCGATCCTACTCAAAATTTCTCCCTTACTTTTTCCGTCTTCTGCGATTTTACTTTCTAAGTAGGTGAACTCTCTAACACTTACCTTAGTTACCTAAGTAGGTAACTTCCTGTATCTTTTTCCCGTTCAGCAATATACTTATATTGGATTGCCCGTGTTTACTATAGACCATGTTGTATGTATATGCAGAAGATATATGTTCAAATTCAAAAATAAGACCCTGTTAATTTTGTTTAGTAATTTAAAGAACTAAATGCTTAGTGCATTGAAAATCTGATAGTTATAGACAAACCTGATAAGTTAATATACTTGGTGGAATGCAAGGTTAATCAAGTTAACCTCAGAGACCATGCCTCACAGTTAGTGTTTGAGTATTACTTTTTTTGTAATGCCGGAGTCTTGAATGTTTCTGTAAATATTGTGTTTCAGACCACACTATTTCGTTTTAGTGCATGACATGTTTTCTAACTTTAAAGACTGGTTGAAGAGCAGAGCTCACTAGTGGCGTAACAGTTAAAATATTTGTAACGTGATTAACAAAATAGTTTTTTTTTTTTTTTTTTTTTTTTTTTTTGCTTTTAACCGCTTCTCCATTTTCAGCAAGCAGACAAGCAAACTGACAGTCAATTGTCGTCCTAAAATGCTGCTAATTTAAAGAATTTTCTTATTGATTATATTGATAATTTCTTAAATTTTTAGTACATTGCATCCATTCATAGTAGGACACTTGAAATGTTTCAACCGAACGTTAGCGTTTTATAAATTATTCCTATAGACCTACTAAGGTTTGATGAAATACCAACAAATCTGTCTTGGGTTTCATATTTTGTCTTTACAATGCACAATTCAAACGCACTGCATTTTTATCTGCTTAACCACAGATTCTTTACTATCTCAAGGAGGATTCACAGACTCCACGGGTACAGTTGCAGATTTGATACTTTACTTTAAGGCATTAAGCAATATAGTTGAATCGGTTTAAAATATGTTAGTTCCAACCACAATTAACAGGTTGAACGCATTCACAAATCTGAATTCTTTCTTCTTCTTCTTCTTCTTCTTCAGCACTACAGCCCAACGTGAGCCCTGGCTTGCATCACCAGTCTTCTCCAATGTCTTCTATCCATTGCCCTCTTAATGCAACCCCTCACATTCATTCTTCTTACATCTTCCAGCAAATCATCCAACCATCTTATCCTGGATCGGTTCCTCTTTCTGCTTTTATAGACTTGCGCCTTCAGGATTTTCTTTCACATTTGCTGATCATCCATCTAGGTGACCTAGCCATGTATTCGTCGTTGGGGGCTTACGAATCTTACAATGTCCTCATGCTTCAATATCTCATCTATCTCCTGGTTTTTCTATTCTCCAATCATCATCTTCTTTAACCGAGCCACAAACACGTCTAATAATCGTTCTTTCAATCCTTCTTAGTGTTTCTTGTTCCATAGTAATGTATTTGTTAATACTAATGTAATTGTTAATGTCCATACTAATCTGCATTGCAAAGCCTTTATAAGCCTCAGTTCCAATAGAAGTAGTCAGTTTAAAAGCGTACTAAGTCTGAACCATTTAATATTATAACATGATTTGTTTTTTATTTTTGTTAAAAATGTAATTTTATCACTTCGTTACCATAAAATGTCGCGTTCGTGAAGGTAACACCGATGCATTTAACACTGTTAAGCGAGTAAAACTCTTATTAATTATAACGTAATATAAATAATATCTCCAGTTTCGTAACTCATACAGCAAACTGTCAATAGCCATATGAAAATATAATAATTATAATAGTTTTATGTAAATCGATCGAACTTTAAAATGGGCGTTGAGGTCCATGCTTTTAGTTACACAACAATAATAAAAGAAGAAAACTGTGGAGAGGAAACACAATGTGATACACTGAATAAATCACATGCGAGAAGAATTCTTTTGAATGCAGCCTGTTTACGTAAACTAGGGATCCGCGATTCACAGTTGTCTTTTCTTGAGTAATATTTTATTCCAACTTTCTATTTTTGCGAATTACCTATAAACAAGTAAACAGGCGAGCGCACGGGCACACAGCCTGCTCTTATATACTGGTTTTATTTAACTTTTATTGGAATCTGACTACTCACGAATATGTAGATATTTATAAACAAAGATTAAAACTGGAACAAAACACTTCATTGTCTTTGATTCATTGTAACTGTGCCAGATAAACTTATTACCATTGTTAGGCCGTCTTCTTTTTGAGAAGAATAGGCCTACTTTTACCTAATGAAATTTATTGTCTTATAATTATTAAAATAGGTGTGATTATTTTCATTGTCATGCACTTTCAAAATAAGTGAAACATTATTATCTCTAGAAAGAACACCCATGTCTCTAGTATTCAATATATCATAGTAAGTGTTCACTTTATCCCATAATATTGAATAGTAACAAAGTTTTTATATGTCAGATTATAAAAATGTTATGCATTTTCGTATTGGGTCCTTTGTTATGGATTACCGTGAACATTACCCGTTTAAAATATAATAAAATATTATTATTGTTATATTATATTTGATTGCTGTTAAGTTAGTTAAGTTCCAGATGATATGTAGAACAATCAACCGTACTTTTAGAAACAAAGTACGTCGAGGTACAATATTAAAGTTTCACAAAGCTATGACAGTATCTGTACTGTCCTACGAGTGTAAATTATGGGAAAAAAAAACAATAAACGAAACAGTAAAATACAGGCCTCGGAAATTGCATTCTTAAGAGTAGTGTTCTAAACTTGACCGTATAAGAAATGAGGTCATAAGAGAAGCGTTACAAGTTTTTAACTTGAATTAAAAGTTACAAAGAACGGTGGAAAGAACACTTAGAAAGAATGTCAGATTTCAGACTGACGAAACAAGTCTGGAAATAGAAACCTATACGACATAGGTGTGGGTGGGTAGACCCAGGAAGAGATGGCTGTAGGATTTTTTAAGACGGAACAGGCAGCACCTCGCCTTTGGACGTTGTCACCGGCCGTGAAAGCTTAAGGAATTGAACAGCGATGAAGTTGGGCTGTTTTGAAAATCAAACTTGTTGATGGCATAACAAAAAATATAAAGGTGCCAATGCAATGATATACTCATAATTTTTTTACGCGCATTTGGTAACCATACTTTTTAAGCACGTTATTTTTTGCCATAACGTATTGTTACGTAATACGGAACGTTCTACAAGTTTCTCGAATATTACAGCTGTAATGTGTGTGTGCGTACAGCTACTTTGCGGTGAAAGACAATTACGCGTCAATTATCGGGTCTATACCGGTCAACGCAGTGTGTTCAAGGACACTGTTTCTAGTGGATTCTCGAGAGCGCCTGTTTGTTTAACAAGTCGTCCAAATTGAGATATTATTCTGGAAATCAGCGGGGTATAAATAGAGCCATTCAGCGACAGTCAAGTTAGTTACTGTCGGGCGATAACAAAGTGCGTTGAAGTGGCGATTTACTGAGTGCGGTATGAAGTATTGTGGCGAAGATCTACGTGTTTATAATTGTGCGGGGCAATTGTAATACAATTTATAAAGCATTTTTAGTACTTACAAGTACACCTCTAGGTATTCCAGGCGGTGATTTTCTTAGTTTTTCATCCGAGATGCATTTCGGAACAGTTATGTTCCATATTCAATCGGAATCATTTAGTAAACTTACATATATAAAAAAGTTTGTTTTAAAAATTTTTAAGTGTTGTGTTTTTATGTGTTTTTAAGTGTTATGTTTTATGTACCTGTGTCGACGACGCTCACCTGAGTGGACAAAATTTTTTATATATGATGACGTTTTATCTATTTTATCTAATGATTCCGATTGAAGATGGAACACAACTGTTCCGAAATGCATCTCGGATGAAAAACTAAGAAAATCACCGACTGGAATATCTAGAGGTGTACTTGTAAGTACTAAAAATCCTTTATACATTATTAAATGTATTCTTTGACTGTTTCATAAAAATGTAATACAATTGTGTTTTGTATCAGTTGACATTTTTATTGCGTGTGAATAATTTTTATTTGATTTGTTGTAAGAGACAGTCTTGTTAATTGGGAACTGTTTAATTGTGATAATTAAAGCTGGTGATTAGTGACTTAATTGGTGTCTTATATTTTGTTTTCCATTGTACCATACGACGATCAGTAGACCGTTGTAACAGTATGAATATGAGGCATTTAAGTAACCCCTCAATGCCATAGAAAGTGGCTTCAAGTAAGACTTAAAATTATAGTAAAAGAATTTGTGTAATTATTTGTTTAAAATTAAGTAACGTTAAAGCCGTTTGTGGTTCCAACTGGTTTATTCGTTTTCCATAATCGTGTTTTAAAAAGAATACTAATAATCCGATCTACCTTCAGACATTTTCTTATTAATTATTTGTATATTTATTTATAAAGCAAATCCAGACTTACAGAAAAGGTAACTCGACCGTTAAATTTGTAAGCGATACTCTCTCCCGTTTGAATGTTTACTCCGACTCCCACAGACTAATAACATTTTCAGCACCACTGTTATTTTACGCTCGACTTCTTTTCTGTAAGTAGGTCTTTCCACCACATCCTACACACTCCGTTCGTTTCGCCTGCTTCCCAAAATCTCTTACAGTAAAAGCCTTACGTAAATGTACCTTACAGTGTCCCTACTTGAATTATCTGTGTGTATGCATTTTAAACATATATCTATATATTATAAAACTCAAAGTCTGAGGATTTATGAGTACTGGATATAAATCCACACCGTTACACCGATTGCCACCAAATTTTGCACAGGTAACCTTTGACACAAGGCAAAAAATACTGTCTAACTTGGAGTTTGATTAGCCCCGTTCGCACGATTTAGGCCCTTTTAATTATGCCTTTTTGTTGACGCATATAAAGATGTCAGCAACACCATGGAGACCAGAATTAATTACCATAGTAACAAGTACATAAACAATTGCTATTTAACGGCATCGGAACTGTATCTTTATCCGTTTCTTCAGTTTTTAATGTTTTTACTATGCGATTGTATCGATATATTTTGTAATTTTGTATACAGATACGTCTATATATTTTTTAATTGTCTTAAACGATTATAAAATTTATGTTTATACTTATTTCTGATGATGCAGTGATAAGTAATGAAATATATTAAATACTACTACTAAAGATGTCAACATTACCAGGGAGACCAGAATTAATTACTATTGTTACTATGGTAACAAGTAAATAAACAAAAGCTCTTTAGCGGCATTGAAACTGTACATTTATCCACTCCTGCAGTACATTTTCGATGTTTTATATAATATGCGATTATATCGATATATTAAGATGTGGAAAAGATGGAGTGTTTACTAATTGTAAATTGTCCTATTACTTAATGCAAAGCGAAAGTACGCGTTGTTTTCATTAGTAAGGTTAGGTAACAACGGTTTTTTTGTTTTTAGTTTACTGCTGAAATAAATAAAAGCCATGGTTGAGGAAAACATAATGTTTAATGTGTTATACAATGTTTCTAACACAGTAACACTTAAAATAAATATTTTTATCGTTTTTGATTTAACAGGTACTCTATAAATATCTCCAAAGGCTTTATAAAGGGGTACTTTTAAATCCCCAAGGGCTGTTGCACCAACATAATAATTTAGTACAAGTTAAAATAGTACAAGTGTTGAAAAAAAGTTTGGAGAGAATTTGACTAATGAGTATAAAATTGTTATACGAGCTGACAGAACGCCATGTAGACATAGACAATAAAAATTATATTAAAATACTTATTAAAAGTCAAATATTCGCGTTCAAAGCCCCGGGTAACATGTAGTGTTGCTATAAGCGTCTTGTTAATTGAGCTACTGAGTGCGTAAATGTCTCGTAAACTTTAAGAGTATATTTGAAACACTTAACTTTAAGTCGAATCGAACGGAAGTGTTTGAATGAATTGTTTGAATATTCACCTGTGACTTGAATACAATTGTTTGTTTATTATCTAAAATGCCTTATGTATATTATGTTCCATTATAAGAATAATGAATTTGCTTAAAGTTGTAGTAGTATAATGATTTTAACTTTCTATAGGATTAGCTGTGAAAAAAAATAGGATAAATATTGGACACTGCCATTAAATTCTACAAAAGGACTATTACATTTATTTCGGTACGGAAATATAATGAAATATAAATTGCTACGAAGATTTCTGTCACACTTTCTTATATTCAAAATAATTTCGTATTAACAACAAACGGATGAAGCTATAACGTAACGTATTATGTCATCATCATCATCTTCAGAACACGGCATAGGCAAGGTGCTGCCTGTGCCGCCTTCAAAGATCCTCCAGCCATCTCTTCCTGGGTCTACCCACACACCTGTGACCTATAGGATTGTGTTTCCAGACTTGTTCGGTCAGTCTGGAGTCTCCAAAATGGCACTCTTAAGAGGAGCTAAAAGGTGTTATAAACTTGACCGTATAAAGAATGAGGCTGTAAGACAAGAATTACAAGTTTTTAACGTATTATGTGTGCAGGGAATCTGTAGACTTCGGTCCAGCAGAAGTACAGAGAGAGAGAGAGAGACGGAAACTAAAATCAGAAATTGTTTGAAGCGTGAAATTTAATTTACAATTTCAGTAATACTTTTAATAATGTATATAAAAACGTTAAGTGTTAAGGGTAATTTAATTGAACCTAATTATGTGATTAAACTACAAATTTTATTAGTGGTTAAATAATTTAGGCCACACTCACTTGTTGCACACACCACTAGTCACTGTGACACCGATTAGCGCTTTCGAACGTTACCCGTTCATCATCAGATCTGATAGGTGGCAGTTACGATCTGATGATGAACGGTAACGTTCGAAAGCGCTAATCTAGTGGTGTGTGCAACAAGTGAGTGTAGCACTAATTATGTGAATTCTGCTTAGAGGAGTGTGCAAAACACAAACCAACACTACCCAAAGTAACGTTAGCAGGGCTGTGAGGCCGTGGTAAAAGGATGTTAAGTACAGACGCTTCGGTCTCGTCACCAGAGGGCATCTTCGGCTATGCACTGAAGATGGTCTCCGACGGCGAGGCCGAAACGTTTGCTCTTAACAGCCTTAGGCCACGGTCTAACAGCCCGATAAACGATAGGCCTACTTTGAATAATGTTGACGCCGGTTGTGATATCCTAAGATCAAGATTACATACCGACACTCTTTAATGTACACAAAAATTAAGTAAAGACAGTGGGATTTTGTTAATTTGGTGCGAGTTTTCTCAACGCAGTCGTGTTTCTGGAATAACTATATAATACTGTTACGAGAAGCCTACCGAGCAACCCAGAACATTCTCCACTGCCCCCGTCCAGTGTGGCAGCTGTTGCGTCATTCAAGTAAGTGATTCTAGTGATTTCCAGGAACACTTGAGATACGCATTAAGCCGCCGCCGCCGTGAAGTTAAGGAGGGGAAGCTGTACTGGACCTCAGCGCGGCGTATATAAAGCCATAGCAGCCCGGTTGTCAGTTCAGTTACGTTAGCGATTTTCGCTAGTGCGGATTGAGTGTTGTCGAAGTGAAGTAGTACTGTGTTAATAATTATGTGAAACTCTATTAATAGACATTGTTATTGTGTGTGGACAAATCTAACTGGAAATATTGTACGAGTTAATTATAAACTGTTTAATTGTGATAATTAAAGCTGGTGATTAGTGATTTAATTGGTGTCTTGTATTTTGTTTTCACTGTACCATACGACGATCAAGTAGACCGTCGTAACAATACATTCGTAGATACACGTTCAGGTTCAGGAACGCTGTACAGTAACTCCTCGGTTGCACAATAACACACTGCATGTTGCCAACGTTGGTAAGTGGAACGTTGTTTTGAGTAAAATAGATCATTATCCTGTAAAACTGTTGTGTATGATGAACTGACAGCATACACTAACTGCACTAATAACATGTTTTGGGAACAACTGTCTGTATATATAGAAAATTAAAAACATATGGAAAGCTAGCTCATTCCTAAAAACAGGATCAAGTTGTTCTTAAAACAGAAAATATAAGCAGCAAAAATTCACTAAAAAATGCTTAAGTATCCTTAGAAAGCAGAAGTAGGCCTAAACATATGAGAGAGAAGGGATTTTAAAAAAGTAACACATAACAAAGAAAATACAAGAAAGAGAAGGAAAGATGAAAAGATAAAACGAGCAGATAAATTAGAAGATGGAATCGATTTGTAAAATGAACTTGAAACAGGTATTTTCATACATCATAAAGAGCAGAAAAATAAGAATCAGGAAAACTGTGAGATTAAAACTTAAAATCTAACGTGTCAGAGCGATAATTGTTTTTTATTCAAACTTTAAATAAAATACTGCCAATAGGAGAAGACTGTACCTTACTTAAAGTTGAATTATGACGTTTGTATAACTTATCTGACTTACATAGTTTTTTATATTTTTTCATATGGTATTAGGACAAGTCGGAGTCAACTGATATTGTGAATATTTGGTTTTACACAGAAACTGCTGCTCAGAGTGAAAAGAACGTTAATTAATATTACAAAAATTATTCTAGTTTTTACATTATTCATGAAGACGAATCATAATTTCCGTCCATTTGTATTCTGAAAAATTGAATAAACATGAATCAGAAAAAGTGTTGGAATAAAACGAAGGTGATATATACGTCAATAAAGCAGCGCGACGTATGTGAATATCAAATTAGCCGCCGGATGGATTCGAATAATCAAAAATCAAGTGCAGCGAGTGCACTATGTTTTAATCAAATCATGTTCCTGCTAATGAAGGTAGCTGCAGAAAACAAATGGCAGCGCTAATGCTCGCTGTAATAGCGTAGTTATAAGCTGGCAGTGTAATTATTTAAGTGCAAATATGAAACTTCGCTCTCTTGCATACTCACACACATACACACATATACATATTAATCTATACTATTAATCAGTCTGAATTCGTCACTTCTACTGCAGTTAGCTCTCTGTCTGAATAACAGAATCTAATTAAGTCTAATGATCTGTCAACTGCTACTAACTATCTGAGACAACGGCTACCCGTTAAGTAGGTAATACTATTTCCTTTTCCCTCTAAAGCAATATATTTAGAGCCACCAGACCATTGTGTGTGCTCATTATACCTGCAACTACTTTGAAGGTGGAAACAACTTCTGCACTTAAGCCGGAAAGGAAAATTAAACGTATAATTAATATATTCTAGCTTTAGGTCAGATTATAGAATTTCACAGTGACATTGGTAGCCTGACATACACTACTTTTAGCACATAATTTTTTTATTGATCATTATATTTTAAATTTTATTGATCTCAGCAATTCACCCCGGTACTGAGGTAGAGATTATAAACTGAGGACACCTTGCCAAACATTTTCTGACACTGAATTTTAGTGGAAGTTAAATATGCTCAAATGAAACTTTTGTTGTTTAATTTCTGTGTTGTGTTAGTAACGGTTTCGCAGTTGTACACTGTAAACAAGTGATAGGGAAGACCAACCCAAATAAGAGGACTGGTGTTGGTGTTCAATAGTAAGTTTATAATGATGTACTAACCAAACTGTATCGTAGAAAGAGAACAGTATAGTGGTTCAAACCAAACCGTATCGTAGAAAGAGAACAGTATAGTGGTTCAAACCAAATTGTATCGTAGAAAGAGAACAGTATAGTGGTTCAGCACACACATTTTACGTAGCTATTTTGAGTAACCATATTAACAAGTGCAATTAATGTCGAAAGTTAGGCAATTGGAGCAGTAGGTCAGTTAGACTGGGTGTCTTGGTATTCCTGGGACTGTCGAGCGCAATCATTTTCGCGATTATTCTACGACACAGTGGAACTGTCTAGTACGCAATTCAGCCGTTTCTGTCAGCTATAAATAAATTTTGCTTTCCTGTTTGAGCATTTCGAATCGAAGCGGTAAGAGTATAATTAGTAGGCGTCTGTTGAGAATCGGTGAGAGTTACTTGACAGAGGTCTAGTGTGAAGTGTTCAATAACAAACAGAATTATTACTGTTGCACACCACTATAGAAAAATTATTCCGATTAGCGCTTTCAAGCTTCTCAGCTGGATGGATGAGCTGAAAAGCTTGAAAGCGCTAATCGGAATAATTTTTCTATAGTGGTGTGCAACAGTAATAATTCTGTTTGTGATTATAACCACTAACACAACGTTCTTCATTAAACTTCTGTTCAATAACACTTGTATGCGGGCATATGCAACTGGAAACCTCTTTCTTCCAATATTTTCATTATATTAGATTAGGTTACGTTAGTCTAGTAGGTAATGAATAGAATTATAAAGGTAATGTCTGTATTATTATAACAATAACACTGAAACTGTTAGTAACGATTGACACCGCCGTACGATGCGTAAAGTTCACTACGATAGAGAAAGTTGATTGTCAACGGTGTATAGACGCTAAAAACTGTCGTAGCGCATTACCATTCCAGGAGTGAGTCTTCGCCTCTTCACGCGCCTTTGATAGACTGTAGCTTATTGGACGATATTTTCGATCTCAATTAGCCGAGTCGGAATTGACCGGTTTCAATTTCCACATCGGTCGCAATCGACCGGGTTTTATACGATTGGGTCGCAACTGACCGCGGTGCAAATTATTTATTCCACTGTTTAATGATGACGATTCGTGACAACTATGTAACTGAACTATATAAATGAAAAATTACTAACTACTGTAAATGAGTATTGTTTGATAAAATTCAGAGTTTACACGTATTCACAGGTCCACATGTTGTCTGTGTCTCAATGATTACAATATAAATACAAATTACAATAAAGACAAGCTGTCTTATTAAAAAATCATTTACCATTATGAATCTAACCACTTAAAATTTTATAAAGTAGTAAAAATCAAGCACAAACTAATGGAAACTCATGAAAACGAACGAACGTAAGACAATATGAATACCACTATATAAAATGTGTTTGTTACTTTACTGTGGGTTGAAGTGGAGTGTCAATTGAAAATCGTAATGATGAATTGCTATAGCTTTTGTTATCTAAGGCTTTCACGACCTGCGTCAACTCTGTTGAAATTCGTCTGACGACTCTCCGGTCTAGTAGGCCGCGGTCCACTACTGCCGCATAAAACATACGTTTCGGCCTCACCGTTGGAGGCCACCTTCAGTGTAAACGACTCGAGTATCCGGTACGATCTTCATCAGTTAATGACAGTACTGTGCCACATCTTTTGCCTACATGGTTAGCTGGTGAACATCGTACCGGTTACTGGTGTCGTTTACACTGAAGATGGCCTCCAATGGTGAGGCCGAAACGTATGTTTTATGCGGCAGTAGTGGATCACGGCCTAATAGCCCGGAGAGCTAGCGCCCCCACTTTCTCATCAACCGTCTCCTAGCGCTTGCGGATAAGCCTCCACCCAGACATCGTCGAAGAAGAACCCGCATCAGAAGGTTCCCTGGATCCGACTAATGAGCGAAAGCGGCCTCGCTACTCTGAATAAAATAAAATAAATTATATTAAACTATACTCAACTCCTCCGCCCTGTCCATAACCATAATCTACTCCAACCACGAAATAATAAAATAAAATAACTAATTCCCAAATATCGTAAACACCCAATTTAAAACTTACAATCCTGTCCCACGCCGATCCCTTGACGCCACTACGACGACGGTTCCAACCATCTTTAGCGTCACACGCTGCTCGACTCTGGCCGCCTATGTCTATAAGTTTAGCAATAAAACACCCTCCCTCACCCTCTCCTAGAGGCTGCCCACCTTAATTAACAGACACACTCTCTCAACTTTCTGGTACCACCACCTTTTCATCGGCCGGTCTGCGCTGGCGAGCGAACCCAACCAACCAATCCTACCCACACGGCTGAAGGGGGCTTGCTCCAGAACAGCCCGAGCCTGGCCTTAAAAAGGACCAATCCTACCCACACGGCTGAAGGGGGCTTGCTCCAGAACAGCCAGAGCCTGGCCTTAAAAAGGACCAGTCTCGAACAACTCGGAAAACAACCCGGAGAGTCGTCAGACGAATTTCAGCAGAGTGCTACAGCTTTTCTCAGGATTCATATATACCAAACCAATTAAAACGAAACACACAAAATAATGCGTTGCGGTTAAAAAAGAAAGAAATAAAGAAAATTTCTTTAGTATAGAGAAAATTTCCTAGCATATAAAGAAAATTAAAAAAATTTGTGTTTGAGGGTTCTCTAGTATAGATCACTGAGTTTGTTTATTTAGTGAGACATATTAACTTCTTACTTAATAAGTTATAATTCTAAAGAGCGTTATCATTTTATACGATGTAAGTGAAATAAAACATTGCATAAATAAATGTTTTATATTCAGTATTTTATTTTCTGGAATAAGCTTGAAATAGAGTTGCAATCTGTTAACGTTAGACAGTTGTGAATTTTGTGGGAATATACTCGTGCAATATAAGTTGTTTAATATTTTAATATAAATACGAGATGGAGGACGGTATGTTGGCTATACAAACGGAATGGAAACTTAATGAAAACTGGTCACGAGGAGGCGACAACAGCAGTAATGGGACCGTTAGGTATATACGTAAACACACACTCACACACAATATATGTTGGTTTATATTTAATAAAAATTCTGTAAAAATGCTATGAAGCATAAAAAGAGAGTAGGCTACTGAGTAAGTATCCGATTGTGGAAACACAATATACCACAACAGTTTAAACGTTGTGGCTTTTACAAAACGGAATAAAACAAATGTCATATCCACACGCAACACTGGTCTGCGTATAGGCAGGTTTGCGCTAAATGCATGCATTGCGATTATGTTTTATTACTTCTGGTTATAAAAAATTAATATACATTGCACTTCACTGGACACGCGAACAAATTATTCTGTGAGTTTTAATTACGCGGAGAGGCAAGTGAGTACTACAAGGATAACAAAAGCTACACGAAAATACTAAAACAATTACTAGTTATAAAAATTAACGAAAATGTTTTGCGGTATAGTCATTAGATTATACTTCCTGAAATATTAGATTGTATTTCCTTAGAAATGCCTTAAAAGGTGATTATATATTCCGTATCACAATTATTTCATCATTTCGATGAAAATCCAGCCGCTCGTTTTTGTTTCATCTAGTTCTCGTGTAGTTTATAATCTTCATCATTCTTTCTGGGTCCATAGTTTCTTTTGAACTAATTCTTTTTGAGCCTGGCATATTTTCATATATTTGTTATTTACAGTTGTTTAGGCCTACCTACTTGGCAAACATTTTCTTGACGATATAACGTTACTCAGGTATAACTGTTTTCCGTTTATGTGTATATGTTTTCCATTACTAGTGTAAGGTATCAGGTATAATGTGTATCAGGTAAGATATAATGTGTTTCGGTTAACAGGTATCAGGTATAACTGTTTTTATTACGTAGGCTATCACGGCCGGAGTCATTGATAAATGAATTTATGTCCGGGCAGTTTAGCCGTGGTGGATTCTGTCCGGGCAGTTTAGCCGTGGTGGATTCTGTCCGGGCTGTTTAGCCGTGGTGGATTCTGTCCGGGCAGTTTAGCCGTGGTGGATTCTTTTTGTTTTGTCATTGTCTAAAAGTTTCGGCCACCCACCGGACGCTGCCTTCAGTAGAAATAGTTTGAAGTGTTCGGCAAAAGGTTAGAGAGCCAAAATTTCCAGTAACCAAGGTAAATTAAATTCTGTTAGGGGTACGTTCGGCTCTCCACTCTTTTGTGGAGCACTTTAAGCTTTTCTCTAATAAAGAAGGCCTCCGGTGGGTGGCCACAACCTTTACACAATGACAGAATAAAGCAATCGACCATTGCAAAACAGCCCGGATATAAATACTATTATCTATAATTGCTTCTCTTTGAAGGGGGTTAAGTAACAATCAACAATCCCATTCCTTATTTTCCAGCCACATTTCTGATGTTCTCTACGATTCCTTTCTGCCTGTTATATGTTAGGTGGGCAAAATAGCTTACCGCGTGTAGCTTACTGCGTAACTTCCATAAGTAGAGGGAGCATTTGATATTGGCCAATTTTGGCGAACGGTTAGTGTCACATTGTCAGAAGTTGTTTATTCAAAATAGGAAATTTCAACGTCCTACGACTCTGCTTTGATTAATGTTTTGGAAGAGACGGACAGAAGAATTTACAGGATCTTGAATCGGAAGATAACACATTATAAGAAAACGTCTACGCAGAAGTGAAGACGGCTCGACCTTTAATGCATCGAAGAAGCAAGTAACGACGAAGTCTGCGGGAAAGGACAAGTAGCCCGGCCAAACATCACTGAAGAACCCACTGACCTGCATGAAAACGCAGCCATGTATACTGAAGCCCTGACTAGCCTTGCTAACAGCAAGAAGAAACAAGGAAGTATTGTCAGACTGCGAACCCGGCGATTTCAAAAAACTGGACGCACATTGTTAAATTATTGCAACTGTGGTAGTGTCACAGTTTGGCCCCCGGAGACACGCTGGACAAAGAGTAGGGGTAGTCTGCATTTGTCCAGGTCCAGTTGAACCTAATATGCTGTGCGACAGTGACGAGCCCCCCCCCCCTTTCCCCGTGACAGATGTTGACAAACCGAATTCCCATGTCATACGTGGGGGCACCTGCACCACCTACATAGATTCGTAAACAGACCCTTATGAGGGCCACAAGCGGCCACGAGATCCGAACCTTTCCCAGCTGCAAAGCCGTTAACGGCCAGTCAAGCCAAACCCTACACAGGAGCCTGACTCCCTGATAATGGAAATTTCGGAGCCATTCCCCAAGTAAGGTATCTCTTGAAGAAGGGCGAATCCATCCAGGGACTTCTAGGACTGAAACGAGACCTTTTCATCTGACCTGCAGAATCTCCCAATGCAGTCGATGTCATCGGTTTTGCCATAGTAGCTCCGCGGCCCGCAATGTACCGGCCTGCGTGAGATGTGATTGTAATTACCTCATGTTGACATGCACCAAACTTCGTTTTCTTAACGCAGGCAAACAGACAAAAAGGTCCTCCGGTAAACCCAGGACGGCCCAGCCTTGTGTTCCAGACCTTCACCAAAGGTCTGAACAGCAACTGACCAGCTCGTAAACTGGCCTGACTGGCTCGAGAGCATTCCATTGTCCCGCCTCTTTTCAATCAAGCCCTCTGACCCTAAACCCATTGCAATCTAGCGTTTAACCTTAGAATCTGAATATCATACCGTTATAATAGACTTGCTTGCCGGTTACGACATATAGAAAGTCGCTGACATTTTCAGGTTCATCTGCGAGCGCTTGAAAACACTGGTATGCCCAGAGAATAGTTCATACATAATTCTCTTGGAAGTTTGCCGTGTGATAGGACTGTCACGAACAACGGTCGGACACGGCAGTCCCTTAAACGAGGCGTACAAGTCGTGGCATGGGATGCGAATTGTCTCGCCCGTTGATCTCACTGCGTCGTTTCCTGTCTTCTCCGGTATCTTTCTCAAGAGAGTGATAAAAATGTGTTATTCTTATATTAGTCTTCTGAGGAAGACTGAAAAACGAAAAACACGAAATCGAAACACGAAAAACAACGACCGAAGCAGTAAACTCCGCACAAACAAGAACCCCTTACATGTGTGTGTGTGTGTGTGTGTGTGTGTGTGTGTGTGTGTGTGTGTGTGCGCGCGCGCGAACGCGTGCATTATTGCGTGAATTTATCATATATTATTTAATACTATATAGAAAATGATAATGTATACAATTTTCAATAATAGGAATTATAATATTACTGTAAATAAACAGTTACATTATTAACGTGTAATAAGTCGTGCACAAATGGAAGATTTTATCTTTACACTTATCCGTTTATTACATACATTGTGTATTGTATATCAGTATAACTAACAGATGAAGAAAACAACTTAATGTTGTTTGTAAACCGTTAAGAAGACCGTACAAACAACGAGTCTGGTATTATTCACTGGCGATCAGAATTCTCTTGAAAAAAAGAAATTACGTAAATTAGGAATATAGGAATACAGGAGATGGATGTTTTCTATTACGTGATTTTCGATTCTGACCTTCACATTTTAACAGATCTCTCTGTCTCTTTCTCTACTTCACTCACGCTTCCACTCTTAATTTATTTATTTTATGTTGTTACTTTTAGATGAACAAATAAACACGGGTATTTTAAAATCGAGGTTACAATTGGGTTCCAAATTATAAGTTCTGCATTTGTTTTTACCATAAATCGATAATATTATTATCTAATTTAGGATAAGTTTCCTATCATATCTTGATAAATTTAAATTTTAACGGAAGTGTTGCTACCTACTACTACTACTACTACTACTACTACTACTACTACTACTACTACTACTACTACTACTACTACTACACACACACACACACACACACAGATGTAGGCCTATATATATATATTTGCAATGGAAAATCCTATTGCATATGTTCAATAGGATTTATACGTAACCATAAATGTATATAAAATTTTAAGTAACCATAAAATTTTAGGCAATTTGTGTGCAGCTTTAAAACAATCTTTTACCAGAATAAACCGAAATTGACGTGATCTGATTGTAATCCCGTTACTTAAATTATATTTTTATGGAATAAGAGCAAGACGTTGACCAACCAGAGTTTTTGAATTTTAGTTAAAAATAAATGGAGCTTCGTACAAGTATAATTTTTTCCAGTTGCATTTGAGACTATATTTTAGTAACTTAGACTTAGAAATAAGTTACTATAAGTGCAAATATATAGTCCGATACATGAAAATATGGATAATTATCGGGTACAAAAGTCGAGTTCGCGTATGCGCGTGTGAATGTGTCGTGTACACTCCAATTAAAAAAAACCATTATGGCACCTTTACTAAATAAGATTTTAAGATAGGAGAGGGACGAGAATATACTTTATATTATTACAAACAATTTACCGTAATTGAATTTACTACTCACTGGGCGTGATTACGATTCTTCTTTAATAATTCTATGTATGACTCTTACTAGAAAGCCATAATAACGATAACACTTTAGGTAATTTCTGTGCAGGTTTAAAACAAATTTTAAAAGAATAAACCGAAATGTACATGATCTGGTTGTAATTTTGTCACTTAAATTCGATTTCTATGGTGTATGTTAAGAAGTTGACCAACCAGAGCTTTAGAATTTTAGTTAGGATTAAATGGAGCTTTGTACAAATTCAATTCATACCGGTTATCAAACAAGACGGACGTGATTTTCTTTAGAAACGATTTTCGAACCCAACAACAACCCAAAGCGACCCTAGGAAACATTGTTATCTCTTATCATTACGGATATACAACACGACTGCGGAGATTAATTGTAGAGCACCCAGTCGCTGGACATCCAGGGACTGTGATTGTTCTTCAATGTACGTACAAGGGACGTCCATCGTTTTAATACGTCATTCAGATCATAAACTCTAAAGAACTTTTAAGGACTAAAAAGTGTATCAAAATAAACTATGAAACGACAATTGATTGAAGTTAAATTTGTGTTGGACAACAGAGTGATTTTTCAAAAAAATCAGTAGTGATAACTTTTGACAAACTAGCCTTTCTCACTCCGCCTTGTGATTTATTTTTTATATTGATGGCACGTTTCGAAGCATATGCGTCATCATCAGATCTTAATATATCACTCGTAAGAGGTCGTCATGGGTAAAAATTCAATAGCACTTGCACTGTATACCCGTCAGTAGGTGAGTACATATTCATATTTGGTCACCCACTATGCGGCTGGCGATAAAACAAGTTCAAGGCGGTATCGTATAGCGGAGTGGATTTAAAGTTCAGCTGGTCATTTAATACGAACCCACGACTGCTTGTGTTTGTGTATGGTCTGTAAATTTAAAACTTCTCCAAGGTGTTCATGACTTGATCTTTTTCACAAATGTGCAGTGGTTCCAAGTTATACTTGAAATCCGTGTAATGGTTAGATTGAGGCGTGTGTTCAAGGAAGCGTTTAAAAACTCCTCCCCGTTTGACCGATGTAAATAATACTCACTCACCTGCTTTGAACCTCTTAAATAAAAACACGTGAATTTTGTAGAAACATTACTCTCAAGTCAGAAATGATCACTAAAAAAAACTCTTGAAATATTCGTCCCATCCCCTCAAGGAATAGCCTATATTAGGGGTCAAATCCCGACACAATAAAATTCGAAATATTTGTTTTTTTAATGTAAAAATGTTATTTGCAGTATTAAATTAAATAAATTTTAACTCAGAATGCACTTACTGTATGTGTTTAAACAATGAACATCTTACTGCTCAAAATGACAAAAAAAATGATTCTAAAAGTGACTCGTGTTTGAAGGCAACTTACGTCTGAACATAAGAAGATAAACAGCATTATATTTTTATTGCTTCTCGCAGGGATGTCTGACAGTGTAGTTGTACGAAATAATAGTAGTATTTATAATTAGTTGTTCTATATATTAGTTTTCCAGGTGACAGATTAATGCATGAGGACATTGTAAGATTCGTAAAGGCTCAACGAATACAATGCTAGGTCACCTAGAGCGGATGTATGATTATCGTATCCCAAAGAAAATGCGAGGGCTCTAGCTTATAAAAGCGGAAAGAGGGGCCGACCTAGGACAAGATGGTTGGATGATGTGCTAGAAAATCTAAATATAACGGATGTGAGGAGTTACACTGGCAATGGATGGGAGACATTGTAGAAGACTGGTGTTGGAATCCAGGGTTCACGTTGGGCTGTAGTGCTAAATAAAATATATTAGTTGTATTTAAACAGTTCATTGCAGCCAAAGGAAAGTTTGTTGGCTTATAAAGTTAAATACTAAATCAAGAGTTCTAAGAATATATATGCACAATTAAAAAGAAGTTTCATTTATTTCTCAATAGTAAAAACATTTTTAGTAACAAAACAGGTTGGAAGTTATTTCTCTCTAACACTTTATACTAATAATCGTCTGTTCTAATACGTTTTAACAAAGTTATGTACTGTATAAGATTAATGCGTATTGAAAACATACTCCTCAGCACACTTTTGTAACCATAAAGCATTAAAACGACAGACGAATTAAAATTATTTCATGTAATATTTATTTTACTAATATTATAATATATATTATTATTAAACTCATGCTTTCAACAGCCAGCCACTTATACGTATGTGAATAGAATGAATATTTACCTTTTTTGTCCGTCTAGTGGCTTTTCCTTTTTTATATTTCACTGCGCGTTTCTGGACAGATGTCCCATCTTCAGGTGTAATCCCTCAGTAAAGTTCGTCAGATAATTAAAACAAATTACTATAACTTACACTAGTTACTGTTCAGTCGAACATAGTGTTACCGTGGTGCGCACCAAAACGCCGCGTGTGTTCCGTGTTCATATATTTTATATTTATTTACAACATGTGTGTAAATTATACGTAATTTGTTTTAATTATCTGACGAACGTTACTGAGGGATTACGCCCGAAGATGGGACATATGTCCAGAAACGCGTAGTGAAAAAGGAAAAGCCACTAGACGGATAAAAGAGATAAATTTTATTCTATTCATATTATTATTAAATATATATATTGAAACATATATTTGCTGCCTTATAAGAATTAATGTAGTGTAAAGCCAAATCTTAAATCACTGTAAAATGTTAGTGACAATTTAATTACCGCTAACAAGTAATCCAGCGAACAAAAGCAGGGAGGGATTTGACGACAGAACTGGCAAAGTCATAAATCACTAATATGAAACGTTATCCCTCTCATGTGTGTCACAACCAGAGTCTGTTGACTAACGGCAAATCCAATCTAAGATTCTATCGTACAGTACTTCCTTTGTGACAGAAACTGTTATACAATGAGTATGACAGTAAGAATAGTTGTTGTTGTTGTTATATTAATATATTACAAACACACGCACCCGCCCGCGTTCCATAATTAATAATATAAAATTTACATTCTGACAAGAATGTAGTTGATATTACTGAGTGTGAATTTCAGTATAGCTCATACTTGAAAGCTATAAATTGATGATAAAATAATAGATAATTTCTCTGCAGGTTCAAAACAATCAATAACTTTCTTAAACAACGCATGACCAGATTTTGCTGAAGTCTACATGAATTTATTGTGGTTAAATTATTTAAATTAGATTTCTGTAGATAAGAAGTGAACAGTTATACAGGAAAGCTTTTGAAAAGCTCGACGTAATGTGAAGTTCATATGGATTTTTAATAAACCACCGTTCCATGTTTTTCGTGTTGTTTTGAGGCTTCTCCAAATGGACAAGCTCGGGATGTTTTGGAGACGAACCCACTTCAGCCGGTTTGGGAGACGCACGCCAGTGCAGGCCGGCCGTTGAGAAGGTCGAGAGTTAAGTGGAGTTCGTGGCTGGTTATTAGTGTGGACAGCCAATTACGGTATCGGGGGGGGGGGTAAGTGGAATGAGTTTGTGCGAAACTAGTAAGTGAAACGGTCAGGGCGGGCAGCGCAGGACGCTAAAGATGGAGAATAGCGTCATAGTTTCAAATTGGCGTCGAGGGTTTGACTGGTGACTCATGTACGGGGCGCGAAAGTCGGGTAGGATTTTGGGGTGTTACCGAATTAGCTAGTTAGTGTAGGAAATTGTGGCGTTCGTCTGTGGTGACTGTGTGGTGTGTTGGTAAGGGCCAGCAGGCGGTTTATCAGGAATGAGGACCGTTTCGTGCTTCTGGTGGGACGGTTTATGGAGACTACCGTGGATGGAGGTACGGGTACTGCCGTTGTTAGCATATTTGCGGTTTAACATTGCCAGGAAGGAGTCTAGGTATTCTAGGAAGAGGGTATCCATGTCGTATACCCTCCTCCTGTTGCTGCTGCGAGTTAGGGGGGGGCGGATTATAATTCTAAGAGCTCGCCGTTCTATGACTCTAAAAGTCCTCAGGCGGTCGTGACCGGCAGTCAGCAGGATCGGGTGTGAGTACTCCAGGAGGCGCGTACCCATACTGTATAGACCCTACTGAGTGCCTGGCTGGAGCAGCGATCGTTTATACCGAAGAGTCTGAGTGTTCGGATCATTCCATGTACCCGTACCGGCCATATTAATTTATCTGCGCATGACATGAACTCACAGATACCACAACGTGGCACTAATAAAACACAGTCTACACAAAAGCGTTGTAATGAATGTTTGGGAAAACTGCACATACGAAAACATAACACAAATACCGAAACAAACATAAATCAAGGTAATAATTTATTGTTAATAATTTTTATTTTCTTTCTCTAAATCGTGACTCAGTGAAATATACGTGGTCCTCTCTACAAACGATTGGTTTAGAGAAAACGGCTACCGGTATAACGGTATCGAACTCGGAAAAATAACCTCCATGTAAATACTTTAACAACTATAGTTTGAACGCATTCTGTGTAAGTGGAAAATTGTCCGCAGACTTTTTGGAAAGACACTTGAAAAGTACCGTATTTGGCTTAGCTACAGTTTGATTTTTGTTGATTATAGCTTGCTGGTATTATATTGATTGGATATGGTGTACAAACTTGTTTTTTGAACATTTCCCATGTTTAGTGTTTTAAACATTGTGTCGCGATTTGCACTGAGTTACATTTGATCCGGTATTAGTTTGTTTTGTGTTATATGTTTGTATATGTGTAAGCTTTCCTACAGTATGCATTATAGTGCTTGTGTGTGAAATATGTTTTATTCGTGTCACGTTGTTGATATTTGGGAATTATGTCCTGCATTTATTGCACATGTAATTATATAAATGTCTGTGTGTTTGCGTCCGCGCGTGTGTCCATTTATTGACAATGACCGGTTTATATTTGGCGTTGAGCTGATATGGGTAAATTTTTCAGTATTAAAATTTTAAATATTAAAAATAAGTAGGCTACCGTTCCTACCCGGCAGTGTCTTAAATGCTAAAAACCGTGTATTGTTGTATTAAAAATTAAATATCCTTGAACAAAGTTACCTGAAATGATAATGATCATGTGTCAATACGCGTTATCTTGTCTGGAGTAAACTGAGAAGATTACAGTACAATACACGTATGGATTGTATTTGTGATGAACTGTGTTGAAATAATTATTAAAACATACTGTTACGACGGTCTAGTTATCGTCGTATGGTATAGTGGACGCCAAGTACGTCACTAATCACCAGCTTCAATTATCACAATTCAACAGTTTGTAATCAACAAGAGAGTCTCTTACAGCAATCCAAATAAAAATTGTTCACACGCAATACTAATGTCTACTAATATAAAACATAATTGTATTACAATCATACCGCGCAATTATAAAACACGTAACATTTCGCCACTATACTCGAACCGCACTCGCATATATCGCATCTCAAACTGAACTGAACGTCGCTGAGTACTTGTATTTATACCCCTTCGAAAATCCATAAACATCCATGCTACGCACTAAAAATAAAGGAAAAAATTAGAGCGTAATTCATTTCGGCCTTGACACACTGCGCGCGGCCGCGCGACATCTACACAGTCTAGCTAACGCGTTGAGAACCTCAATCTGCTGCTGTGTAATCTCAGCAGTATATTGTCCAAAGAAGTAACGGAAATATATTCTAGTATTATTTAGCCTTTATTTCAGTTGATAATTTCGATATAACATATCAGATATTAGTAAACTTAGTTACATAAAAACCTTCAACGTTTACAGCTAGCAGAAATAAAGCTAAAATGTGTCTAAATAAAATGAGTATTTTCAAAACATTTATTATTTAAAGCTATCTTTATTTTCTTTCTCTAAATCTTACCTCTTCCTAAAAGGACTGTCCACTCATTTTACACTGCTTGCAAATAAACATAGAGTAGATCAGTGGTTCATAAAGTGGGGTCCGCGGACACTTTTAAGAAACAACAGAATATACCGTAATTTTCTCCGATTTTTATAGTCTAAAATCTAAATTTTAGAATCGTAAAACAATTAGTAGAAGATTCCACTATATTTTATTTTTGGTTCAATCTAATTGTAAATGTAAAAGTAGCTTCAAGCTAAAGTCTTTAATAATGTCTTTAAATCATGTCGTGTAGCAGGTCTGTTTGTCAACCGAACTGACTAGAGCGCCGCATCAACGCAGAACTGATCGCGCGATTTTAGTCCACGTATAAGCGTTGTATCTCGCGTATAAGCACTGTATCTATGCAAAACGTTTTTGTGTAGATGGTTTTACGCCTAAGTAGCTGGATTTCAACACGTATGTCTGGAAAAACAGAGCCGAAGTTTGGCAAAGTTAAGAAATAAACTTGATGTCTAGAGCGACTTAATATTAAAACTATAAGACATTAAACCCAATATTGCAGAGCGAATTGTTCAAAAGCATCTTCATTATTCACATTAAACTGTGTTTGATATCATTAATATTATAATTTTGCAAGTTAAGATAATTTTGATTTTAATACATTTTAATTAAAATATAAGTTTGTATCATATTTACTGTTTGTTTTATTTCATAACTCAGGCGGGAAACGTAACAAATTTTTTTTTTTTGGGGGGGTCCGCGAACTGAAAAGTTTGGGAACCACTGGAGTAGATACATTTTCCTTTAAATCAGTATTAATCTTTCAATATTTAAAGCCATTTTTAATCTTGCTAATCGCTCGTTTAATAAAGTAAACAACCACGCCTAGCATGCCTACATGTAGTGTCAAATAATGAACAAAAACACTTTTTATAGACGTCCCTATACTACAGGAACGAAACTTACGGTTGTATGTTCTCTTCAGAAGGTAATCCCTACAGATTATATTTAAATGCAGGTTTAATTCACTACATAAGTTCAAATGGAATTGAAAACTAAAGAATGGTATAGCAGTTAATGGTACCAGAACTGTAATGCATGAACTAAACTGGCTAAATAACTTAATAAACACAAACAGAATTATCACATCGGATCTGATATGACGAAGAGCTGAGGAACTTGAAAGCGCTAATCGGAATAATTTTTCTGTAGTGGTGTGCAACAGTGATAATTCTGTTTGTGATTATAACCACTAACATAACTTTCTTAATTAAACTTCAAATAACTTAATAAATTTAATTTAATAGACTAGTTCAACAGTATACGTATAGTAAACTAGCGCAAAAACATTAAGTCAGCTTAAACATTAAATTCAGTATTAAATTGTTAAACTGTTAAATTCTGCGATTTATTTAGGAAGTAGTCACGTGAATAGAATTCGTTGCACACTATTTACCGAATAAATGAAGGAAAAATATGTTTTATACTAAAAATAAATGTTAACTAGTATTACCCTGATATGTCTTAGTGCCTTATCGAATAAAATATGCGGTGCATACATACAAAAACAATTCTCTTGACGAGGTTGGCAGTTCATCCCGACTACCAATAACATGAAACTTGACATCCTCCTGAATAGGATTTATTAGTCTTGTCTTTATTGTATAAAAAGTAATCACGATTACGGGACTATTTAAGTGAATACTAAACCACCTGCTATAAACGAATATATGTACTCAGTGATAAAGAAATATTACAATTACTTCTCTACAGTAAAAACATACTCGTGTTATTTTTCTTTTATAGCTTTATAACATAATAATATTTTATTTATTGTCCTAATATTCTGTAACCAAAATTTTTTAACAACAATAATTCGTAAGCGTTTTAAAAATCATTAGTTTAAGCATTTCTTTTTCTTAAAAAAACAGTGTCCAGTAGGGAAAGGTAACAGTGAATAGTAGATTTAGAAACAATAGTAGGATTCGAAAAAAGCAATAGTAGGTTCTCAAAAATATTCCACGAACAGAACATCCTACAAACTTTAATGCACACTTTACTCAAGAAAGCAGTAAACAGTAATATACTATATGGCCTTAATTAATACAATTTTTATGAAAAAGAGAGAAATATTTTTATTGTCATTAAATAATGCATGTACCTAGATTGTCGTAACGTTCACGTGAATGAAAACAGTACAATTTATTGGTGATGAACGCGACATGAGGAAAACGTTTAATATGAACGTAATAGAAATTGAAAAGTCGAAAACTTTCTTTACAGTACTGCCTACTTACATTGTAGTCGTGTCTAGATATCATTTTCTTTTTTCAGAATCGTAATTTTAATATAATTTGCAGTAAATGATCGATTTAATTTATATCCGTAATTAAAATCTTTTAAATTGTCACGTCAACGCCCTTTACCAGTAACATCAATTAAAAATTCCTATAACACCTTTACTCTTTGTATTTATGATCCTGAGCATCACGTCTATTTATTCTATGGACTCTCTTTTTTTGGACCGCCTGAACAACATTTTCACATGGGATACCATTGTCTTCCTCAAATAGCCCTTTGGAGAATAACCTTTGATGGAAAATGGTAGTTCTCATGAACGTTGCAAAAGTGTCACTAACATCATGAAACTACACGATGCGTTTAGTCCTCATTACTCGCTTCTATGATACTAGTCCATTGGCGTTGATTTCGCAATAATTCAATAAACACTAACGTTATAGTATATATATCGTGATTTCATAAGCTTGCGTAGCCTCTTTTTTTACGTTTGCAAAAAAGAAACCTCTGGATAAAGAGTTAAGAGTTAAGTCTAGTTTGTCCCTATCGTAATGTTTTTTCTGCAACTGTCTAATTTTTTTTTTTTTTAGGAAATACGTTGATGAAGGCTACTACTATTCGCACGAGTCCGGCCATCATATTTTGTTGACCGTCTTTTTCCCGCTGCTGCTGTTTGAAGAGTCCATTTAAAAATTCCTTTCGTACTGTATTGATACGACGGTCACACCGATCGTCGTATTGTACAGTGGAAACAAAATAACAGACGCCAATTATGTCATTATTCCCAGCCTTAGTTAGTCACAAAAACAATGAAAAATCTACAAGGCACTCTTATAGAGTAATTTTGTTCAAGTTAATTTAATTTTGTTCAACAACTAATGTCACCTTATTACAGTTTTACACCAATTAAGGCAATAATCGCTTTACTCTAGTTCGCAACAATCATTTGATTCGGACTCTACAATGTCGATAGATGTAACTAACTTCTAAGCCGGCCCACAGATGTTCCAGAATAATTTTCCATTCTCCTGGCGGCGTGCCGGCATAATTTGCCGTAGTTACAAGATCTCGAACAGTCTGGAGGCCAAGTATTTGCACGACCTTGACACAGACTCTGCACGCGCTGGGCTAGTCGAGAAACGTCGAGAATTTTTTAGAGCGATACGTAATTGTCGTAGCAGTGTTTTAGTTCTACGTTAGTATGTGTAACTAAACGATGTACTAAAATGTCTGTAGTTTATGGCCTCGACAATCAGTCATGCCATCGAGTACATGTTAAGTAACATTGCGTGTGACACAAGGGAATGATATACAGCCTGCAACGTACACTTCGTTTAGTTGTCAGTTGAAATCAACCACAGTTTTCCACAGCAGACATCAATAGTGTTTACAAAGTACAGTCTCGTTACAGTGATGTTACCCAGTTTATGTATTCTGAATAATTTTTTATTTCTTTCTTTAATGAAGCACAAGGAAAGTTTTAAATTTCCCAGTATTGCTGCAATATTTATATATCTTACCAGACGCTTAAATCGTAAATAAAATGCACAAGTTGAACGTTCCAATTAAAAAATGCAAAAAAAGAAAATAGAAATCATTGTTTCAGAAATGAATCACGAATACTACATTATTACGTACGCAGTTCTACTGTTACGACGGTCTGACTGGTCGTCGCATGGTACAGTGGAAAACAAGGCGTCAATTAAGTCAATAATCACCAGCTATAATTATCACAATTAAACAGTTTGTAATCAACAAAATAACAATAAATCAAATAAAAATTGTTCACACGCAATAAAATGCCAACTAATATACAACACAATTGTATTACAACTGTCCCGCACGATTATAAAACACATAACGCTTCTCCACAATAATTAATTTTCACTAACAACCACTTGAACGCACAGAGTAATAGCCTGACAGTAACTGAACTGAGCGTCGCTGATTACTTGTATTTATACCCCGCTGAGGGCTGAGGTTCCAGAATATTCGCTAATAGGCGTCTGCTACAAAACACTAGAACGTAATTCAATGCGGCCTTGAACTCAGCACGCGCGGACCGGTGTGGTCTGGTATAGACCCGATAGTTGACGCGTAATTGTCTTATGTACGCACATACACATTACAGAAACTATTCGAGAAACTTGTAGAACGTTCCGTAGTACGTAACACTTTTCCGCATTACGTAACACTACTATATGCAAATAGCAACCTTGTTCAGTGGCGGTGTAGTAACGTATTACACCCATTGCGAAGTGTACGATAATTGAAGTGCGAGGGCTGCGCACTAAGCCAGAGTAACGTGGATAAACTAACGGGGTTGTAAACCGTCTTTAGAATTTTGCAAAGAGAGGATTAAACAAGAAATTACACATAAAAGATTTGGGAGATAATACAGAAGATGAGCAGAATTTATCAGTTTGGTTTTGCTCATACATACATTTTATTTTCATTTTAATTAACTTAGTGGATTTTACATTCGTTTTTTTTGCTACAATAGCATCCAAATCTCTTACCCTTATACGTTTCCTGAGCCCAACTACTTATTATGCGGATTTTGGGGTAATAACTATAGTTTCTTCCTCGTACAAAACTTCATAAAGAACCTGATACTTTGATACTTCTAGTTTCGTTTCTAAATTAAAGAAAGTAAAAATTAATTATTATATTTAATAAGTACATAACACATAATCCTAATTGACTGTAAGTAGCGAGCAGTGACAGCGGGCGATATTTACGTTCAGTAGCATACAAGACTATGGGCTACAGATCTCTGCTACAAAATCTAAAACGATGGAATTTCAGTACAGCTGTCCTATAAGAACTAAGATAGACCTGAATAATCAGATTTTGGATCAGGTTATCATTTTAATTATCTGTGTTGTAATATCTCATATGGAACTGAATGGGATAGTAAGCTAACAAAATTTAAGAGCATCTGTGGAACGAATCATAGTTACTTGAAAAATAAAACAAGGAATTATACCCGAATGAAATTTAATAAAACTGTGGCTGTCCACACATTTCTGTATGCTAGTGAGATATGGACTCTTGGTAAAAGAGACGTGTAGAGGATTCAGGCAGCCGAAATGAAATTTCTAAAAGGGACGGAAGGTTGGTCTCTCTTGGATCGGAGAAGGAACGAGGATATTAGACGCGATTTAAACATTGTATCATTTTATTGTATAAACATTGTACCAGAAGACTGAAGCCCACAGAAGGAGATGGTGTGGACACTTGAATCGCATGCCTGCTATCCGTCTACCTTTGGCTGCCTTGGATTAATACCCTACTGGCAAGAGAGATTTCGGTAGACCGAGGAGGAGATGGGTTCCGGAATAGGTCTAAGGCCTAGTCCTTGCAGTGGTGATGATGATGACTGTATTTATCATCATGGAACAAATGTAAACTAACGTAGAAAGTGCATCTTAAAACATAGAAATATTATTTTAACTTGTATATAAATAGATAACAGTTAGTTTTTACTACTCTATTATTATTTGAACTAATGTAAAATATGGCGAAATGATCTGCGACGTCTAAGTTTTCAGGGTCTCGAGATGTAATGTTTCCGACATTTTAGGCTATTAAATAGTTCTGGCTGTATTCCACGGTCAATTTACGTGTCGCTTAGTCATTTTTAGATGTCTAAATACTATTGCACTCCCTGTTCATCTTCTATTGATACCTTCTAGAATTCCGTATTAACGTCCATTGAAATTGACAGATCACAGTTACGAACAGGTTTTGTGTGTGTGGGGATGAGATAGAGAAAGCGATGGGAGCTTTTGGCGTTTTAGTTTATGTAAATTTTAGTTTGTCCGTCATCGGCACCGATGACCGGATCTATGAAAAAAGTCAGTCACAAATTGTAGATGCCGGTAATTTTTGTATAACTTTTATAAGGAATAAACATTATATATATATATATATATATAAATTTCTGTTTAATTCGTAATAAAATAACATACCAAGGTTTTATTATGTAAAGTACTTGAATAAACATTTTAGCGCTAAATATTGCTTCAAAAATAACAAATAATTTTAAATCTGTTTAGAACAAATGACTGGAGTTACATCCAGAGCTGCTTTTACACATAGTCTAAGTGCTGCGTTGCCAGATTAATAATGAAACCAGAAACTAATTAACTCGTAACACTAATTGTATTGTTTTTTTATAAGTAGCCGGGATAAAAGTCAGGTTATTGTGGATTTGTGAGAGAAACGAGGGATACGTTTTTAACTTTCTGTTTTAATGAATGAGAGCCTCTTACTAAGAACTTTTTGCCGAATAACAGGCTCTTACACTTATAAGCCAGCTGACAAGTGTACAGTAGTAGGTGTATAGGGTAAACTATATGGACGACGGAAAGTTGGCCGACCTGTATATTTGTAGTCGAAGCTTTATGTCCAGCTACAGATCATCAAAATGACAATTCCATCTGTAAATTATATAAGTTACATAGTAGTTGTGGTCCCCAAGTTGAATGTACAATTAAATTGTTAAAATTAACTTGTGTATCCAGGTTCTCTTCCTTCCAACTTCTTTTTTTATATTTTATACACAACACGTTTCGAGGCTTATAGTCCCATGATCAGGTGATAAAATATATTTCCTAACATGGACTACGTCAATTAATAAGTCACACACATCCCGTTATTTAAGCGACTCCCAACCCGCGTTATCTTACGATGCGCACAGACGTGGTTTTTTATATTGGACAGACAGATAGAAAATTCTTCAATAGTTGCAAGGAACATCTGCCTAAGGGTGATATTAGAAACATAAATCGAACTTTGCCTTTCATGTCATCAAAACCGTTTCAAACTACTGCATTTCTGCAAAAAGAGCAAACTCATGGACGCACTGGAAGAGTTTGAAATTTACAGAGCCTCCAAGACTCAGGATGATCAGCTTCTGAATGAAAAGCTTTCGTTCAAATCCAAAAAGCTATATGATACAGCTGTACGCGTGCTAGAACAATATGATAGATAAGTGCGGGCACAGTATGATGTGTGGAATCGTTAGTAACTCGAGAGATCCGTAGCGATGTGCATCGTGAGATAACGCGGGTTAGGAGTCGCTTAAATAACGGAATGTGTGAGTTTTATTAATTGACGTACTCCATGTGAGCGAACATATTTTATCACCTGATGATGGGACTATAAGTCTGTAAACGCGTTAAAAAAAAGAAGCTGCAAGGAAGGGAACCTGGACACACAAGGTAATTTTAAAAATTTAATTGTAAATAATAGTATGTGAATTATTAAATCATTAAACGTCATTACTCAACGGAGAACGGAGTTTTCATAAAACAGATCGTTCTCTACTACAGAGTAATAATATTTTAAGAAGATTCTTGACTACATGAAACATCACAACACAGCTTTAATGGTAAAGCCTCATTAAAACATTTGAAAGTTCACTTAGCGACTACAAATGCAGGTCACAATATGAATTTTTCAAAACATGAGAAGACAAATAAATTTAGTAACTTATAAAATGAATGAACGGATGCACAGGATAAAAATAATATAAATACATAACTTGAAGAAACTACATTGGATACTTTTAGATAGGCAGCTATAGATTGAACAAAATCTACCGCGAAAATCATTGAGATATGAGATATGCAGCAGACGTTCAGAAACTAACGAACTGAGTCTGACGTCGGGAACTAACGAATATCAGAAGCTGACGTGAAGTTACATTAAGGAAACGCAAAATGGCAGGCGCAGAAGGGAGGAGTCGTAAGCCGAATTGCGGGGTAGATCCAAGGGAATCCAAACAACGACAGGATCGTTATGAACAGCCGACTGAGTGACAGGATAGTCTAGCTCACCCTGAGGGTAACCCGGTGTGTGTGTGTGAGTGAGTGTGAGTGTGTGTGTGTGTGTGTGTGTGTGTGTGTGTGTGTGTGTGTGTGTGTGTGTGTGTGTGTGTGTGTGTGTGTGTGTGTGTGTGTGTGTTGGGCGCGTTAGGATTTTAATTAGTCCATCGAGGTCCAAATTCTGACGGATTACTAACGTCAATGTACGTTTAGCTTAAGAATCAAACCTATTACACCTGTTTTCAGGCCAGCTATAATAAGACTCTAAGCTATAACAATAATTTAAACTCGAATTTTTAATTACCGTCAAGTATGTATAGTCGGTTCTCATTCATATTTTACATGAGCTTTTCTTAACTTAAAACTTTAAATTAAAAAATCTTTTGTCAGGACTTCTATGAAGCAAATCTGAAGAATGGCTTCGACAACTGATTTTGTTAAACTATATCGAGTAGTTTCTTCCATGCTTTACAGGTTGGTGGATAATTCATTTACACTTTTAGATTCAAACATTTTGTCAATATTGTTCAATCAATTGTAGATTTTTAACATAAATTTTATTTTATTATGAGTAGCATCATGTAAACTATCCTGTTTTATTTCATCGACGTTTCTTACGTTAATTGACATATTAATTTCTCTGCTTTTTACACGTTCAGTTTTGTTAATACATTGTGTGATTAATTTTTATCTCTAAATACGTATTCTAAAAGACTAAATATTTTATACTAAAATTATCTGTATTAAATTATTTCCCTTGTAAAGAGTAAATTATTCAGTGTTCCATTAAACGTTTTTTAAAGTAACGGAAATGTTAAAGTAGTTGATTGATGGCACATTGTGTGTGTGTGGGGGGGGGGGTCCGTACGTCGGTAACTGTAGGACAAGGAAGAAGGTGACATTGGGAAGTATAAAACAGACCTAAACGTATCCGAGAGTTATCAGAAGGGTTAGGTCGAACAACCACCATCGTAAAATATATCACACAACGTATCGATCACTAAACAAACTGTAGTGAACGAATATCGAGTAGGATTGAGTTTATATTTGATGTAGTAGTGTTACACCTGAAGACGGCTACAGGTTGTTTGGTGCTCGAAACGTAGTGTGATAAAGTTTACGATGGTTTTTGTCCGACATAACCCTTCTGATAACGTTTACGCATCATCGAAAGTTAAAGTTAGGTTTAAAGATCGTATCTGAGAGGTGTGATCAAGAAGACCTAAAGACCTAAAGAAGAACAAGACCTAAAATTTAGTTGTCATTGAATGTTTCTGTTGTCTCCGTTGTTGCTTTTATAGGCTCTGCTTATATAGGAACGAATTATTTCAACCTCTTGTAATGTATGCACCTGTTTACCTTTCTCACAGATACGTACGGCTTTAAGGCTGGTATTAGACCTAAAAGTCAAATATTAACAGTTATAACATAAGAGGATTTGATAATATTTCAAGGCCTTTCAAACAGTTTATTAAAGCCATCGACATGAAAATACACAACATTTTCGTTAAAGCTTTCGTTGGGTCTATTCTCAAGAAGGAATCCATACAAACTGAAAGTTTGCGTCCATCAGACTTACGACTCAAGTTCTTATAACGTCAAGATAATAATAAAAACAGAGTGGACAATAAAAGACGCACCGCGAGTATCGAATTTCATATTTACGTAAACAACTTCTTTGCAATGGATTTTTCCTACTGCAATATACTTACTGAATCAGACAGTAAATTGGGTATAGTTTCCTTTGAGACATCAGCAAATGATACGAATTTTCCTCTTCTCTCGTGTACACGAATACATAACAATAACTGAAACTTTACGGTATGAAGTTAGAGAGCTCTTACTGTAATCAGATGCCTAAGTTAAGAATCATTCACATAGGCCTAAGTCCTATAGTCTGCGTAGACTTTTTGTCGACCTTCCATACTTATTTTGACACAGTATATTTTCCTTTTGGTTTTTGGTTGTTTCTTTCCCATTTCAACGAATTTTTATAGCTATCCAAATATCTTCAGGAACATTCATTTTTGTAATCGATCTCTTAAGTCTTACATGACAAAACATTTTTTGTCTTAAACCGTTGTTTAAGACCTGAAGATGTCAGTAATGACGAAAAGCTTAGTCGAACAATAAAAAATTATAGCAGTTAGCAAATTCATAAAAGAAATAGTAAGGATGGCTGCTAATTTAAACAATACGAAGAATTTTTTATTTTAACTTTAAAATTATTGTAATATTCTAAATCGGATTTTATTGTTTTTTCTGTCCTACCAAACTGCGTGTAATACGGAAAGCTTTGATTCTGTTTTTTTTTCATCATTAAAACTATTAAAAACATGTTGAACGCAAACGAATTTCACAGATTTCTATTAAATTCGGAAAAAGTAAAGAATTACACAAATTCTATTAAGCTCGGCGATTTAGTATGTCTTCATTTCCCAGTTTCCATATAACTCCTATTTAGGTTGTTGCTTTAACACCTGGCAGTTCGGATTTATACAAGGTGCGCGCAAGACAACATTTTATTTACTTAATATATTCTCTTATTTCAGTTCCGTCTTGTGACTTCTTGTAGTAGCTTTATCATGCGTTTTGGAACGATCGTTCCATCTTCAGACACTCATCTAATCTACATACCACTCATACAAGAGAGTCAAACACTAAAATTTTAATTATACTGAAATACATGAACAACAAAAACTGTTTCACGTACACGCTACTTGAACAGTATAAACGGATGCCTTTTGGCATCTAAATATTTTTGTCTTATTCGTTTAATTTCTGTTGAATTATATTTACTACAAAAATTGGCGGTTTACTAATATACATAACACATTCACGTTTGAGATTACAGTATGTACGCCTAAGCAACCGTTTGTCACTGAGGGTAACAGTGCCTGTCCGAAAAAATCTAAAGCATTTCATTCAACATTAGCAAACATGTTCAATGCCCCACATCCCAATGTTTTTGCTTTTCTAGAGGTACAGAAACACACGCAAATTATTACGTATGTCGGTATAAACACAGAGACATTAATAAAAACATTAAATTTGAAGTTTGTTAACAGACAACAATTTTTAAGTAATATTAAATCTGAGTTAGAAACAAAAAAATTACTATATAGAATTTATAAAAAAAGCATTATATATATATATATATATATATATATATATATATATATTACAACATATCGATTTATTGCAATTTATTTATTTAAATTTGTGGAGCCCCACGATTTTTGGAGCGCCAATTACAACAATACAAATACATCAATTTATGTTAATTTAACTTGTGTAGCCTCATGCTTTTGGAGACAATTATTTATACAACGCAAGTTAACCAATTTAAATGCATTTACATATTGTATATTGAATTCATCGGTGTAATCGTAATAAGAAGATGATACGTTATTTCAGTTTAAAATCGTTCTATTATTTATTTATTTAAACAACATCTCTCATATCGGAAATTAAGTAATACCTCATTATTAAATCGTTTGTACGAAGTTTTCGTACATAAATTATTGCTAACAAATTACATACATAAGTTATATACAACTATTATTATCTAATTGTAATTACTTTAGAATGTTTATTTTGCTCTCGGCTTACTCATGTGTTCATATTTTTGCAATTGCTGAATCATTAGCTTCAAAAAAATGAATTTACTTCTATTCAAACTTCTTTTATGTTACTTTGTTTTACTTTCTACTGCATATGCATTTTTTTCTTTATCATCAAAGACTTTACTAATTACGTTAATTCAAAAATTACTTATTTCTCTTATCTTTTACGTTACTAATTTCTAAATGTGATACAAGAAATATTATTCTAATTTTTACTGCTTTTACATTTATGTATCATTTATTTATTTTAGTATTGGTTGAACGTCTTCCATTCAAACTTTAATTAGTGTCTTTCAACTGTCTGTAATTAAATGTTTTTTTTTATCACCTTGTTTGACGTGGTTCTTCATCTGTACGTCCTCCGTGTCCTTCTGGTCGTGTCCTCCGGTCGTGTCCTCTGCATGTGCTTCTGGTCCTCTGGTAGTGTCCTCTGGTCGTGTTTCTGATTAATAGTCGTCTCGTCTCACGTCATATGCTGCCGGTGTGTCCATAGACTTCATCGTATGTATTTTGCAACTCTGGCTATGTAGCTAGTTGATCCTGTGACTCTTACGATAATTGTGAATTTGTGTCGTCGACTGATATAGCCTCCTGCGGCAATGGTTGAATCGAGAAGAAGAAACTTTATTAGCGCGACCTGGTATTTATAGTCAGGTCGTGCAAAAATTCCTGTCTGAACACTTTTCAACTTGTCAGATTCTGTCGAGGCATTACTACCCCCACTCTGGTTCAATTCACTATTTTCGCCTGTTTTCGCGAATTACGAAGTTTGATTCACCTCACTCGATGCTCAATCGATCACTAATTTTTATGTGATTACTATACGTTGTAATGGTACATATGACACTACCTACACCGACGTACCAAAAATAATTTGAAACCCACTACTATTAAGAATACCTACAAGGTCAAGCATACCACCATTGATAAAAAAGAGAAAGTATCATAAGTTAAACTCAGTGAGAAGGAAACAATGGAAACAAAAAGAAGAATCAGTGAGAAGGACAAAACAATAAATACTTCAAGAAAGAAAAAAGAACAAACAGTGGGAAGGAAGCCCATGAAAACAACTTCAAGAAAGAAACTTATCAAAACAATGAGAAGCAAACAAGTGAAGACAACACCATGTATAAACTAACTAAGAGTGAGAGAGAGATCAGTGAAGAGAAGAAGAAAGATATCCAGATCAGACACATAAAGGGAAATAAAATGAAATATAATGAACTAACATAAACCTATGAAAGAATTATTATAAAAGAAGAAAGAAGAAATGGAATAAATAACATGATATAAATCCCTAAGCTGTCAGGTAAAATCAACACTGACCCAAACTCATTTAATGAATACATTCCTTGTCCATGTAAAATAAACTGTAATCAATAAGGACTAATTATTGTACATAAAGAATAACAAAGAGAATGAATAGTAATAGGATAAGTTCTTAGCTAAACGAGGTGTAGACATAAAAAGAAGACTATGTCCAAAATACAAATAACCAGATGTACAGTGGAATTGATGTTAGAAAAAAACACTAATTATCAGTAATTAAGACAATAAAAGATAAACAAAAGGTACTCTAATAATTAACAACAAATGTACCAGCATTAAATGAAGGCAAATCAATCAAATATAATGCAGAAATACAAACTAACAGCAATCCAGTGCTGCTTACCTAGTATGTAACATAACCTAATCTTGGCAACCAGTTTTCACTAAAACTGAAGAAAAACAAACCCAAAACAATGTTAAACTAAAATTTATTTTAATGTGAAGTAACTAGATGATATAAGGAACGTTTTGAATACAATATATAATGTAATAAGTAAATATAAAAGCTGTATTAATGTAATTCAATATAACTATATGCTTGTTATAGCAAAGATGTCTGATGCAACAAAATTATGTTGTAAACTTATTATAAAAGAGTATGAACTCAACTAACTACATTGAGTGAGGCAGAATACTATTCAATTGAGTAAATTCATAACATCTAAAACAAGGTAATAACCAGTGTAAATGCAGAATGAACTACTACGCAATCAGAACAATGCTATCAAAACTATAATAAGAGTCATTTAAACAACAATGAGAATAATATGAAAAGAGTACTAATCATGTAATAAAGTAACTCCATGAAGTATAGTAAACATACTTAACAAACCATAGTTAAGGTAATAAAACCAGGATATAAGGAAAAAGGACGCTATCAGTAGTGACAACGACCAATGCAGTATGCATAGGCCATAATAGAATGTAATTAAATGTTAATATTAGTATAATATAATTAATAAACAAAATGTATAACATTAGGCATAGGACTTGAACCTATGAAAATAGACATTGTGTAATTATTTGTAAATAATCTTAAGGGAAAAGTGAATAATACGATAAGGATACGTTATCACCATCAAAATATGGGATAAAAACAATGTATTTAAAGTATTTAATAGCTTAATGGATATTATGTGTTTATACCAAGTGCGATTTCAGCAACCCCAAATCTAAACTATATGATGAGGGTATGCAAAATACTCGTCATTAAAAAATAGAAACGATAGGGATAATAAAAATAACGTCAGTGCAGTTATAAATAAGATATTTGACTTATAAAAATAATTGAGAAGTGCTGAGCCCTTGCGCGTGGGTTGGTGAACCAGAAATTCATAATCTTGGAACCAGCCTCCTGACGCGACTCTAAGCGTCTGTTTTAACGAAGCCCACCGAGGGTAAACGAATTAAAAACTATTAACCAATCAGAGCCTATAAAAAATACGAAGTGAAGAATTCCGACAGAGGAACCAGAGACAGTTTTTCACCAGCAACGAGAGTGACTACACGCAAGTCGATCGTCCAGAAAAACGTGCTTTTGACAGCGAACAGCTGTAAACACACTCACTAACCTCAAACTTTGAGTGGAGGTTAGAACAACAGAAGAAGACAGTGCAGTATATTTTCAAGTGAACTAATACGGAGTATATGCGTATAGGAGTGAGTGCAGTGCATTTATTAAAATTAATTAATTAATTAAAGAATATTAATTAATTGCAAAAGTTGTGAAAACGTGTTAATTCTTCGAACGATCAGTTACGCAAGTTTTAATGCAAATAACAATTATACTATACTTGTCAAGTAATTAATAAGTTAAAGAACGCTAGTTGCGAATCGAATTAATTTGAATTAGTCGATAAGTTGCCCGAATTCCAAAAGGAAGGGAACTTAGAAAAGTCAGATAAACAATGATAAAATTGAACGATTTCAATAACGACAATTTTAATTATTTGTATGATTCAAATGTATTAGCATAAGAAAAGACATTGAATGATCAATGAAGGGAAACTGAACCCTGACAATTAAGAATTTAAGAATATTTTATATTTTATTTTAATAATTGAACTTAGAGTTACACAAGAGTGTTACCTACATGTATCAAATGAATTTAATTTACCTGTGTTATGTACATCCAATCTAGGAGATTATTCAGAACCATGAAACTGAATTTAAATAATTACTATCACATATTAAATAACTAGTGCATCAATGAAAAATAATTAACAAATTTTAAATAAACCAGGTTACATGAACCGTTATTAACCTCAATGATTAACAATGAACAGTTGTTCATATTTTGTATTATATTAAATTAACAATCAATGATTTTATGTTCTGTCTACTTATTATTATAGTAGTACTTTTATTATGTATATGTATTTTGCAGGCTCAAAGAACCTACTACAAATTTTATAAAACATTATAACCTATTTGTTTACTAATGAAAAATATTCGACTTGCCAAATGCAGTCATACCATCCTGAGATTTTAAATGTTTTAGAGTCCATGTTCTATTTTAATTATTTTACAAAAGGAATATAAACCATATCACTGTATCAAAATATTAATTTTTCTTGAGTTGAATAAACAACCATTGTTTTATGAACCTTTAAAAGTGTTGACTTTTATTGTAAACAATAGAAATACAGCGTAATGAGAAACCAGAGACGGTTGGTACAAGTAGTCAAAAGCGGACATTCAAATGGAATGATTTTTACCAACCGCACCATCCAATATATTGCTACACATTATAACTCATAGTAAATATCATGTCTATGTTATGTTTATGTTAGTGTATAGGCAAGACATTACTGATCAACTCACCATAGCTGATGATAGAAGAGTCAACGGAACTTCCAGAGAATCGAACTCAAGAAAGTGAATTAAAAAGCATTTTAAACCATATAAACTGAAATAATTAAACGACGATAAAAAGAGTAAGTGAACCGATTTATTCACTACCGGATTCAATAATAGATTGAATTGGGTGGAATAAATCACTAATACAAAACTTAATAATAAAAACGAGCATTCAACAACAATAAAGCGAACAACCAGGCCCTATATTAACAAAACGGAGAGACGATCTCGGCGCGTAATAACGTAAATTGCACTTCTTTATGGTATTCACAAAAAGAGTTATTCATTTTTTACGTATAGTAATTGCACTTTTCGTCACCTGTGTATGGTTTTTTAACATTTTATTTATCTATAATTTCTACACACTTTGGTGTCTTTTGTTTTATCCTATCGTACATAGTTTTCTTATAATTAACAATAAACATATAACTATTCTACTTGAAAAGGGTTGGTTACATTTCAGGAACGGACAGGTTTCACACACACTAACAAAATACGCGCGTACACAACGCTAGCGACAGGTGTGTCGAAACTGCATGTTCATGCATGAATTCTGTACTCCCTATTTTTACTACGATTCAGCTTATGCAATCTGAATCATGTTTATTAATATTTATTCATTTTTATTATTTATTTTTTTATTTGGGCAATGCACAGTATCATTACTGTTGGTACTGTTGCAAAAAAAAAATATATATATATATATATATATTATAAGGAGTAAAGCTTTCTGTAATAGCGTACGCTTATTTTACTATTTTAGTTTTGTATTGTATTGATAATAGAAGTATTGTACTGGGTGAGGTATTGTATTGCATATTTTTATAGCGTTTTCTACTGTACCATTCAAACTAACAGTATACTAAAGGTATTGTAACAAAAGTGTGTTTTCACGTTGTAACAAGTACAAATAAATAGGTTCGTTAAACCTTTGTTCAACGTTACGCCCCACTGTTGTGAGCGTCAATTTGTAACAAGTCGCTGTTCGTCTGCGTTAAGCCCCACTGTTGTGAGCGCCAATTTGTAACAAGACCTGTTACAAATAAATATTTCTGTATTGTACAAAAAAAAAATTTTTAATTTACCGCGAATTAAAAAAAAAAATTTTTTATGTTTGGTTAATGTTTAAATAATTAATAAACAATTCTTGTTATGTGTTTTTGTCGAAAATTTAAAATTCTGTAATTTATTTATGTCAATTTATTCACTTCTGGTTAACGGTAAATAAATTTGGAGTTAATCAGATTGTCTCACTTGACTAATCGATTGGCGATTTTCTTCTATGCTCCAGTATATCACTCTCCTTTAGTAATGGTCGTCTTCCAGTAAGTCCTGTAGTTAATGAAAACTCTTATATTAACTGGTGAAATAAATTTAAAACCAGGTAATTGAATTATTTAGATTTATTGACAAGTATTCTGAAAATATCGATTTAAAATCGATATTGATATAAAGTTAGCCTCCTTCACAGGGATAATCGATTCTAATTACAGGTTATATTATAAAATTATTTTTTGAATGGTTCTTTTAACGGTTATAATTATAATAGTCAGAGAAGGGGCAAGCATAGAAAGTATAACATTACAAAATAAATCTTATTAATTAATAAATACACAAATTGATAATAATATATAATGTTTATAATGCACAATTTTATACCCAATGATGACTGGTTGAATTCAATCGTGAGAGTTCGCTTTGCATCACCGAACCATCATGGCCGCCGCCTCGTTGATGAAGAAAACCGTGAATGTTATGTCTAGAATTTCTGACAATAAAATTGCCTTCACAACTGTTTTCTTTGTGAAGATTGTTATCTATTGGAATATTGGATAATGTCTATTGTGTTGTTAGAGGTGTCCTGGTATAGTGTTCGGTGTTCACTGGCGTTAAATGTTTGTATTTGAGGTGTTCACTTTTGCCGATGTATGGCTAAAAATCGTGAAGTTCGTTTGTATTGTGAATTATTAATGTTTGAAAGTTTTATTGGTTTATTTCACTTGTATTCGGTTAAGTATTGTTTGTTTTCACTGTTTGTGGTGGTGTTATGCACTGATTATATGTTTACTATACCAATTTCGGTAACTCTCGATTGTTCACTGATTTTAGGCTAAATTTTTACACATCACTAAAATATTCGCTATATATGTTCTTAGCGCGAGCTAAAACAACCGTTCGCTTTGAATGTTAATTAAGAACTGTTTTACTTCTTTCGTCTCTTGAAATATCTTGCCAAGTTAATATTAGAAAAGCATTGTTTCAATCATCACTCACTTCCCATTCATGTGATTTAAAATACATTATATTCAGAATATTTTTTTTTATTGGTTACTTTCGTGAACTAGTAATTACATAATTGGTTTCTTTAACTCCTTCGGCTTAATTTGACATACAATAGTCCATATTTATAAAGATTTTTGTCAAAATTGCTATATTTATGTCATTTTGGAAATACAGGCTCAAATCTGTTTCCTGTCTTTGTCCAAAATTTTAGCCATCTTAGGTGTTATAGATATGATTATAATAAATTTCAGATTGATATAAATCTTCTGCTTTCCTTAATTTCTTACAAATTTATCATTTGATCATTCTTTTAGTTATAATTCATGAATTTACTATTCCTCCTTTAAAATTGTTAGGTATTACATTTTGAAATTTTTTAATAATTTAATACATCTTTTTATATTATTCTTTTAATGTATAGTTTCAGTTAGAGTAGTTGGTGATTGATTCACCTCATATAAATCTCATTAGTTTGCTTGGTTTATTTACCTTCCTTACTCAATTATAATGATATTTGGAATTTATTATTTGGCCTAGATTTTATAATTTTACATATACTGTTTTTCAAATATTGTTATTTCTATACCCCTTCTGACTTTCTAAAATTAACACAATATTAAATAAAATTTCCTTATATAACTATTGGTACATGTAGCAATGTGTTCATGCTCATAATACAAAAAACAATATTGAAAATTAATTTCTAGTCTTTAAAGTTAGACATTTTGGTTTTAACTATTTTTTAAAATACATAACAAACATTTTATAAATTGGTATAGTATACATACATAAATATTTTATGCTGTATGAAACTGTTATATTAACAAACATTCTTATCTTAATAATAATTCTTATTCTATTACCACTTTGAAATGTGGAGTTCATAGGCTCTAAACATAATTAGCCATTTAAAATTTTAATTTTTGTTAAACTTAATTTAATTTCAGTTCATTCGGTTTATATTATGTATTATATTTTAATCAACTGTCACAGCAATTATTCCCCACCTGCTCTCTTTATTATTTACATTTCTATGAATGTTTTTTGATAAAAAGTGGCCTCTTCTATGAAACATTAGAAATATTTTCACAACAATATTTCATGACATGTTATCTCTGTAATTATATAAAACTTAAAGTTATTTAATAGCGCATAGTTCAAGTAACAGTTACACCTTTACTTGAAGTTTATTATATTTAAATCACTTGCACTGGTACACTTACACTGTTGGTTCTGACTTATATTTGAATGCTACAATATTCTAAGACCAAACTTTTAGTTATAATTGACTGTGAAGATTTGTTTATTTTATTATATAATAACTTTAGTTGGTGCACTTCTATTCACACTACTAAATACTTTTGTTTATAATTAATTTACATTGCTTTGAGGTTTTGGGGTGTTATACTTTCTTTGGGTGATATTAAAATTTGGTTTGGGGTTTATCATTGTTAATAATAGGTTTATCATGGGTATTCCTCGTAGTTCTCCCATCCTATATCTTCCTTTCTTCTCTTCTTCCTTCTTGGGTTTTCCAAGGTAATTTGGTTTTATTTTGTCCGTTGGTTGGTTCGAGGTACCTTCTTTATTACCTGCTCCTAACCTACCTGGGTATTCTCCTGATTTTATATTAGTTCTTGGATTTTTACTTTCTTGATACTTTATAGCTGCAATTTTATAATTAAATTATACTTTTCTTTTATGGTGGTGTTTTCCTTTGATATTTAATTATTTTCATTTGATATTCAATTATTTTCATTTGATATTTAATTATTTTCCTTCGATATTTCTTTTGAGTTAATTGTAATTTAATGTATTTATGATCATAATGGAATTATTACTTAGTGGATTATCTGTCATGCTACAACGTATAACTTCGAATAATTCCATATTAGCCCTTCCAACGGCCATTCTTGAATCTAACCACAACGTGTATAGTAATTTCAGTTTTATTAGTTTATACGCAATCACGAAAGTAACAACATAACAAATTATAAATCAGCGGATGTCTTTTTCTTTTCAGATCTGGCTTAGAGCGATAAAAACTGACCGCCGCGCGCACGTTGTCAAAACCCCAGCAATTCATAAGCCTTTTAAATAATTTACATATTTCATTACACCTTAAAACACTTGTTTTGTGTAATTTGACACTCCTAATGTACTCAATCTTCTATCTGAATATACTTTTCCGATTTAACATAATGTTTTCTTAAAAGTATTTAAGGTCTTATTAACTATTTATTCTAAGCTTATTCACAAATAAGCAAATCTGTTTACAATAATGTATCGTTTGTTTTTAACACAATATTGTAGCTATTTCAAGTTAGTTGGTACATCATTATCAACTTTAAGGTTAAAACCAAATTTGTTTAGATTAGTAACTTACTTACTTACTTACTTACTTCTTAATACGAGCATCCGAGGCTGGCTGCTTCGATGGCTCGATGTCTCCTGTGTCTGCTGCTAGCGGCCACCAACAACTCTCGGATAGTATTTTGTCCAGAGTTTTTTCTCCGGCCATTTTGCGTTTAAGATATTCCCTCCCTGATAGCGTTGCCGGGCAATCCAAGAGAATGTGATTTAGGGTTTCGTCCTGCTCCTTGCATATTCGACAAAGAGGACTGTCTTTTAGGTGAAACCTATGCAGGTACCTGTTCGTCACGATGTGACCCATTCGTGCTCTTGCCGCAAATGACGCCACAGATCGAGGCATCACTTTATAGATTTTTGGGCGGTTTGGGGAGCTTTGGATGGCGAAGTACTCGCGTCCGGTGCTACAATTCTCCCATCTCCGTTTCCAGGAGTCAATGAAGAACTTCCTGGCTGCTTCTTTACACTGTGTCAGAGAATAACGCTGCGCCTGTACAGGGCCCATGCAGCAAGCTTTACTGGCAAGAGTATCTGCTACTTCATTTCCATGAGTACCGGAGTGACTTGGAATCCATTGAAAAACAACATTCTTACCATTTAAACTATTAAGTTGTTGCAGGATTTCCGATGTTCAAAAGTAATAACCTGTGGTGTTCTGCGCTTGTAAGGCCTGTATAGAAGATTTTGGAGTCCGTGAGAATACAGATGTCACGCGCATCGATGGCTTTGCAAAACTCCAGTGGAGCATTCGGGGCCAATAATTCAGCGTTCATACTTGAGGACGCGTCGCAGGGCAATGAAAAAGAGTCACCTGTTTCTGGGCAATAATAAGCAGCTCCTCCTTTATTGTTGACTTTCTCAACAGAACCGTCAGTGTATATTTTGGCGAATCCATGATATTTTTCCTGAATCAATGTGATTGACACTTCCCTTAGAAGTGCTGGCAAGTCTTGTCCTTTGGTCAGTGAACCAGGAATTTTTTTACATGCCTTTAGTTGGTCACGTACCCAGGGCGGGATATCAAAAACAGCAGGGATCAACTCAGGCTGAATGAATTCTAAAACTCCGCCTGGCCTATTTCGGTGGTTGAATAGAGATTGCCGGATGTTAACCTCGTTAAAGCCTTTTACTGGCTGGATAGATTGCAATTGGAAGTACTTCCTCCACTTTCTGGTTTGGATGTAAAGATCTAGTGGTTCGATTGCCAGCTCGATTTCCAATGCTTGAACACTTGTTGTTTTTGGGCAGCCCAAACAAATTCTAAGCGCAACATTCTGGAACGTTTGCAATTTCTTGATGTATGTTTCACCCGCTCCTCCCCACACTTCACACGAATATAGGATTTTGTATCTTACAAAAGACTGATAAAATTGTCTTAAAATGTACGTGTCTGCACCTCATTCTCTACAAGCAATCACTTTTAGAGCATTGAGTCTGCTGATACACTTTTCAATAGTGTAGCTTACCTGATCCCTCCATAGGAGTTTGGGATCCAGCTTTATTCCTAAAAGTATAGGGTTCGCGTTATAGGGGAGGGCATTTTTATTGAGTTTCAGCAACGGCTTATAATGTTTGTGGGTGTAGCGCCTAGAGAAAAAACACACTTCTGTTTTTGCCGTGGAGATGACTAAACCCCATTTTTCGGACCATTGGTAAATTTTATCGAGAGATTCTTGAACGCTACTTGTCGCAATTTCCGGTTCCTTATGCGTTGACCAGATCGTAATATCATCTGCAAAAATCGCCACAGACACGTTTGTTGGGATTACATTTACCAAGTCTTGAAGAACAATATTAAGAAGTGTTGGGCTGATGACGGAACCTTGCGGTATTCCATTAAGAGTAGTTCCTTCGGTGGAGAGGGTTTCATTTATTTTGATTTTGATAGTCCTGTCTCTGAGGAAATGGACAATGTATTGTAAAATATTGCCTTTCAACCCAATTTTCATGCATTGTGCGATGATATATATCTTTGAAACTCGGTCGAATGCGGCTTCGAAGTCAATCAACACTGCTGTCGTACATTCATTGTTTTAGAACCCTGAATAGATACTTTCGGAGAAATATAGAAGGGCATCGCACGTACTTCTTTTCGGCCTGAACCCAAATTGGTGCGGGCTGAGAATAGCGCGTTTTTCAAGCCTCCACGTTAGACAATTGTTGACCAACCTCTCCAGAAGTTTGCCAGGGCATGATGTCAGGGCTATGGGTCTGTAAGACGAAGCCAGTTCCGGAGGTTTCCCGGTTTTTAACAGAGGAATTATAATGGCCTCTTTCCATTTCTGCGGTATTTCCCCAGACACCCAGATACGGTTTAGACAGAGCAGTAGTTCATGCAACAGGTCTTCCGAGCAATTTTGAATCATTAAATTGTGCACATTGTCCCCGCCGGGAGTAGACGGTTTGAGTTGATCTATTGCAGCTCTCATTTCAGAGCTTGTAATCTTGTTTAGATTAGTAAGAATCGTAAAAAATTTGCGAGACGAATCTGTTTTTGAATTCATAATACTTAATGTTTGATCCATGTATTAAAATCTAATCCAATTCACTATACAATAACTGTGTAGTAGTTTCTCTACAAGACTTGTAGGAATAGAGTTTATTATGCTAATCGGGAGGTTACGCTGGTCTCTTAATTGAATTATGTTTATTCTAGGTCGCTTTGTTTCACCATTCTTTTTATCAAAAGATAAATTTAAAAGATTTAATGTTATTAAAATTCATTCCCGGACTGTTTGGCCGTGGTACATTGTTTCTAATTAAAACAGACGTTTCGATAATACCATCGACTGCCATCATCAGCGCCAAATTCGAGCTTTACTAACGTAGAGTGGTTAAAGCTAATTAAGTTAAGTTAGCTCTAATTACGTTAGTAACTCGAATTTTACACTGATGAAGGCAGTCGATGGTATTGTCAAAACGTCTGTTTTAGTTAGAAACAATTAACTACGGCTAAACAAACCTGGAATGAATTTTAACAACATTGACTCCGGCCGTGTAAGCCTTTAAAAAATTTAATTTTTTAAAAATATATATTTTGCTCGGTGTGGGGTAATTACCTTTATATTTGCCAAACAACTTTTAAACTCTCTCTCTCTCTCTCTCTCTCTCTCTCTCTCTCTCTCTCTCTCTCTCTTTTTAGATATCAATTACACACTTTTTGAAAAAATTACATACGCATTTAATATTTACATAACTATTTTTTTAAATCCTTGGAGTTTGACGGTTCACTAAATTAGAGGAAAATGTTTTAAAACTAAACATCAGATAATATTAGGGTTACAAGAATTATCCTACAAACTAACAAAACATTGTAATGTAAATAAATAAATAAATTGTTTGCTCATATATACGCACCGTGTAGCGTATACGTAATGTTGTACAGCAAGTGTGCGTTACTCAGACATATGACAGGAAATAATGTAACGTAAATAGTGACTTTCATGTCAGTTAAATAAAGTGAAATGTCAAAAAATATGTATTTTTTTATTCCATTTTGTGTGTTTATGGCTGTAAAAATTCGTTTCCCAGCAGAAGCTTCGTGCCTGGGAATTGATACCAATAAATGTTATCCCTAATATTTCGGATAATATAACCATTGGTCCAGCATATGGCTGCGACATCGGTCAATACTGGAAACACATCTATAACATAAACAGCACGCTAAGTGTAACTACCGAATGAATAGTAAAGGTTTGACGACCTACGAAACAATGTAAACCAGCTACCTAAAGTAGGAATAATTAAAGGATATTTAATATTGTTACCGACTAGAGAATGCAGTTTTGAGTAAATAAATGGAAACAATTACAGATGCGTACTTGAGTTTAGCGTAATCAATGAATTTATCTCATGTTAGTACATTTCGCATGATAGTGTGGGTGGTATATTATTAAAAACGTCGTGTAGTTAAGTTACTAGTCGACGGAGTTCTGTTCAGATTTAAAGTAATTTGTGAGACATAATTAATAAATTTTTCCATCCTAAGGGTTGTTTTAGTATAAACTTTGATGTCTATTATGAATTTACAACCTAAATTGTCTTAAATAAATTATGTTAATGATAAAAGTAAAAGAAAAATAAATCTGTAATATTGTTTCAAATAATAGACGCTTACATTCAAGTCGACCGGTGAGACAAACCCTTATGAGACAAGTCGGCCCCCCCCTTTATTAGACATTACACGTAAAACATAAGGAACTATCATCTCTCTCACAGGCATGATAAAAATTGTGTTATTAAATTTCTATTATTATTTATAGTGATATAAAATATACTAGAAAATATTAGCAAATATGAATGTTATTAAATTTCTGTACCTGATGAATGTCCGACGACCATCTTTTCGTGTGGTGTACCATTTTTATGGTTATGTTTACTGCAATATTCTTTAATATTACGATTTTTCGTTTATTCCATTTGTCTAACAGACAATAAAGAAATCGGGTGATGCTAATAGTAATTAATTAATGAATGTTCTACTGATAGCTCTTTTTGATATTGCCCTCGACGTTGTAAAAATATAACTTTTTACTTAATGAGATAATTCATTACTAGCCAGATTCTTAGCGGTAAAAAGGAACTGAAGCATCATAGTTCTCCAGTAGCGCATCTATAATTTGGCCTTGGCGAGGGTTCGGTCATGTCGTTTTCGTATTCATATTAACTGTAAAGAATAATCAACAGAATAATCTATAAAGTCGCATCCTCAAATCAATCACTTTGAAGTAAACGTTAAGAACACACTAAAAATACGTGCTATTGAAACATCGTTTGCAAGTGACTTACTTTTACATTTAAAAATTACAACTACAGTTTTAATAAAACAAAAAAGAAAAACCCAGGAAATGTTTATTCACAAAAAAAGATACGCTGTTTGCAAATGTTTCAGGGTTTAATTCGCCTTGAGTTTTTAACCATTTCATTAACAAGTTGTTCCGGGGTCACTGAATTTATTTTCTTATAGTTCATATTCCAAATGAATAAGGAAGTGCTGTGTTGTACTGTGTTTGTATACTTAAAAAATAGTTACTACTATATTAGCGTACAGAGCTGAAAAAAATAATTAAAATACCTAAAAATTAAGAGATTAATAAAATTCTTTGTCAACTTCTTCAACCATCTATGGGGGGAGGTCCGGTCCCGTTCGTCTCCCCCGTAAATACGCCCCTGTAGTTCTCCAATAAAAAAGTGATGTTTGAAATGTTAACCTACTATAAGGACTGCATGGATGTGCTTGAAAATGAGGTAAAGGTTGGGACACTATAATAAAATTTACAAAGAAAACCAGTGATTAGTTAGGATAAGGTTCAGCTTTACAGCTAGGTTCTGCTCCATTAACTTTGCTGTATTTATACCCTCATGTAGTCAAGCTTCCGAGGAGAAACATTGTGGAGAGAAGTGAAAGAAATATGGAAAATGTCTCAGACTTCAAGACAAAGATTACTTTGTTGCTGACGTTAAAAATACTAGTACAATATTGGAGTAAAAGGACTTGTACGTCACTTGCTAAAGCACTAAAATGTAAGGATACAAAAAACGTAAACTTTTTTAGTTAAAAAGACGAAGTTTATCTTTGACTAAACGAAACTGACCTAGCAAAAACTGCATACAAATATTTCCAATTATCCACACTGTTATTACCAAATAATCGTTAGTTTCTTATCAATGGCGAATGCATTCTCGAATTTACATATACTAAAAAAAATACTGTAGTATGTACTCTAATTCCATTTTACACTCCAAAGAGATTCCATAGATCTAAAGACTTTTCAAGAATCGGCAAAAATTTATTTCTATTTTTCAAGAGTCCTGTTTCAAAAATTTCCATACTGATTACTATCAATTAAATTAGTTTATAAACAAAGTATACGTACAGATACCATAACCTAGCCGAACAATAAAGGCATTGTTGTCGCTCATTTGCCTGTTTATTCCAAGCTCGGTAGTCTCTATAAAACTTTACATACCATTATTGATTTAATATCAACTTCTCTTCTTCAACTTGACCTCTTCTTCATCTCTACAATCATTCTGTTACGTAATGCGGAAAAAGTGTTACGACATTACAGAACAATCTACGTGCTTCTCGAATGTTCCAGTGGAACCGGCTGTAATGTTGTGTGCGTACGTGATTCTCAACGCATTAGCTAGGCTGTGACAGAATTTGCGCTGCCTCGCGCACTGTGTCAAGGCCGCAATTAATTACGCTCTAATGTTTTCCTTTATTACTGATGCATAGTAGTATCGACTATTCTGGAACAATTCTGCTATCTATTTAAACGACGACAGCTGCGCTTAGCAGACAGTTATTGTCGGCGATTTACACAGTGTGGTTCGTAGTATTGTGGCGAAGTGTTATGTGTTTTATGATTGTGCGGGACAATTGTAATACAATTGTGTTTTATATTAGTAGACATTTTTATTTTAGTGAACAATTTTTATTTGATTTGTTGTAAGAGACTATCTTGTTGATTACAAACTGTGTAATTGTGATAATTAAAGCTGGTGATTAGTGACGTAATTGGTGTCTTGTATTTTGCTTTCCACTGTACCATACGACGATCAGTTAGACCGCCGTAACAATCCTTTCTTACACACCTCGTTTATATTTCATTCAATACGTTATTCAACCTTTTTGTATTTTTTGTATACACTACGGATGAATATTCGAATATTCTGTGGAAAGAGGACAGACATTCAGAAAATTCATATGCGATCTGAAAAGTATTTGCTTCATTAAAAATACTCTGTGTATGGTGGGGGGGGGGCTTGTTGTATATGTTTGCTCTACCCCCCCTACCTCGTTTTATCGCCGCTCTACACATACACACAGACGTGCGAGTACAGAAATATTCATAATTCAGTAAAGTGGTAGCAACAGATACTGGTCTCTCCAGTCACCAATAACCGATTCGAGCCGTGGAATCCCAGTGGAGTAGAAACCCATCATCATCGATGCTGCTCAGGATATCAATTCTAGCGATTACAATGGTTAAAGGAGATACTACTGTATTTCGTATTAAAAGAGACATATATCGTTCTATCAATTCCATATTATGACATTATATATTTCACCGATACATATTTGCATATGCGCCCACAATAATATCTTTTTGTATAAATAATGCAGTGATAGAAATTGTTGTAAATAGTTTTAAATAACGGAAAAAAGAATAGGCCTGTTTTTTAAAACACTTCGCAACATGCATTACTAAGGGTGGCGAGCTGTATGTGTATGTACGGTATATTTGGAGTTTGTGTATTCTGCCAGCTGTAACATGATTAATGCAAATCAGGAGTCTTGTCTTTGTGAACGACATATTTTCTTTGTGTGTGTGTGTGTGTGTGTGTGTGTGTGTGTGTGTGTGTGTGTGTGTGTGTGTGTGTGTGTGTGTGTGTGTGTGTGTGTGTGTGTGTGTGTGTGTGTGTGTGTGTGTGTGTGTGTGTGTGTGTGTGTGTGTGTGTGTGTGTGTGTGTGTGTGTGTGTGTGTGTGTGAACAAATTGTAGGACATGAATTTAGTACACTAATAAATACTAATAATTAAATTGTTTTGTTTAATAAAATTTTTATTTTTAAAATACAATTTTGTAAACCTAGTATTGTCATTAGGGAAAGAGTAAGAGACGTGTATATAGACACAAAATGAGTGTAAATTACGCGTGAATAACTGATCTATTTAAAAACAAATTAATTACACTGGTAACTAATAAGTTATAAACAATTAATTTATATGTACTGAACGAGTGAAAAATCACGAATCGTATGCAACTGCTGGTTTGCACATCGACGCTATTATTAGTGTAAAACAGACGTAGAAGTGAGTTGTTTAAAGCCGACGGTTATGTAAGACGAAACAAAGTTTGACAAGTCTGGAAGGGCATCCAGAAAAATTAGGTCTGTCTACTGACATGACACTATAATATAGCACTAACAATTCCGGGCCGGGAAGAAACAGTAGTAAATACGACGGTGTTCATCATCATCATCATCATCACCACCACTACCACCACCACTTATTGTTCCCATCCTCAGCCTTCTTAATTTTGAATCTTGTGAAGTACTTGTGTCTTGGTTAGTTGTTGTTATGGTTTACTGTTGGTTTTTGGTATTTTAAACTGGTATTATTGTGCGGTATTGTGGTGTATATATTAGATTTTTCTGTATTTTCGATGTTAAGTGCTTTGAAAATTGTGTCATGTTTGTATAGATTTGTATTTGTTCAGGTATTAATTTGTTTTGTATTTTGTGTTTGTATATTTGTAAATGTCCCCATATGTTCATTATGGTGCCTTTGTGTGGTATGTGTTTTATTAATGTCATGTTGGTTATGTCTGAGAATTCATGTCCTATGTTTATTGCATGTGTACCCAAACTAAATTTATATATTTCTGGTATACATGCATTTAAATGTTTAAAATAACGTTTTTTCAGTTGTTTTTTGTTTGTCCTATGTAAACGCATACAGAAAAACAGAAATATATAAATCTAATTTGGCCACACATGCGTTAAAAACAGGACATGAATTCCCAGACATAACCAACATGACACTAATAAAACACATACCTACCACACAAATGCACCATAATGAACATATGGGAAAACACAAACACAATCAAACTAATATCTGAACAAATACAAATCTATACAAAATATGACACAATTTTCAAATCACTCAACATCGAAAATATACAAAAAGGTAATATATATGTACCACAATCACACACAATAATACCAGTTTAAAATACCAAAAACCAACAGAAAACCATAAAAACAACCAACCAAAACACCAGTACAGCACAAGATTCAAAATTAAGAAGGTTGAGTAATGGAACAATAGGATTCCCAAAACATGTCCCAAATAAGGGATAAAATATCATGAGGTAAAGTAATTATAAATATTAAATATATTATATATGCATCAAGAAATGGACTGTAGCAAAAGGTGTTTGAATATATATATATATATATATATATATATATATATATATATTTCAGTCACTTTCTGCTACAGTCCGTTTCTTGATGTAAATTTCTTGATGTCTCTGACCAAAGACCAACAAACAACCTTAATAACATCCAGCAGCCAACACACAAATACTTCACCAGAAACAAGATGGCGAAGGCTGAAGATGAGAGAACAGGAACTCTCGAAACATGTTCCAAATAGAAAAAACATCTTGAGGTAAATTTAGTATAAATATTAAAGTAATATATATATATATATTACATTTAATATTTATAAATAAATTTACTTCAAGATATACCTTTTTTTCCTTATTAGGTTATAAGGAAAAAAAGGTATATCTTGAAGTAAATTTATTTATAAATATTAAATGTATTATATACATCAAGAAACGGACTGTAGCAGAAAGTGATTGAATATTCTGTAGCGTGACAGAAAATCCACTACATTTTAAGTCATGTGAAATCATAAAGTTTAATTACACCAACAAATGTTATAATAATATTGAATGACATTTAAATAAATCAGAGGAATGAACCACAATAAAATAAAAATCCTCACTACATTATATATGAAAACCACTGTTTTAAAAACCAAAGAAAGTATCGAAGCAACTCAGCAACTCATAGTATCATATCAGTAAGTTACCCAGGAAGCTCAGAGCAGTAAACCAGTTATATAAGACCATATCAAGAAAAAAGAGACTCAATTAAAGAGTGGTGAATACCAAAATACCCCAAAAACAAGAAGAGGGAATAATAAAGTTTGTGATCAGGAAGAAAACAATACCCTGAAACCTATATAGAAGAATGAAGTCAGTTCAGTGAATAAATTAAATACTCCAAACTAAACCTCAGTCGAGATAACACCAAGTACCTTGGTTTACCCAAGAATGAGGAAGGAAGAACAGAAGAGTGAAGACTAGACGAGGGACAAGAATGAAGACCAGAAGGAAGATACGAAGAAGGACCAGAAGGAAGACAGGAGGAGAGGAAGAAATAATATGAAAGAAACACCGTAGTAAAACCTATTATTATATAAACTACCATCAACCCCAAACCCACAAAAACTAAGCAAAAGAAAGTATAACATACCCAAAATCCTATAAAACTGTAATTATTGAGAAAAATAAAGTGCTGTATAGCGTTATAAGAAGTGCACCGGCTAAAGCTATTGTGTAATAAAGAAAATAAACTAGTCTTAACGGTCCATGATTACTAAAGGTCTGGTCTGAGATAATAATACTCAAAGTATCAGAACCAACAGTGAAAGTGAATTTGTGTAAGTGTTTTTTTAAAAAATGCAATAAACTTAAAGTTGGTGATACTATAACTTAGTAGTATGCTATATCACAACTTTAATATCTGATAATAAACAGCATAATAAAATAATAGAATGGAACATTTCCAATATCTTATTATTTTTAATGTAAATCTTTATTTACAAGACATTTGTAAAAATGATAATAAATAGAGTATGGAAGTTAGTGTTTACTGATATAGAGGATCACAATAATAATGGTTTAAACCAGAAAGGACTGGTATTAATATAGTATTAATAAGTGTAAAATGTTTAACTAGACTGTTTATTCACAGTCCTAAAATCAATGTGTTAATAAATGTATTTGTAAGGTTTATTAGAAAATAAGATTTATGTTATGTGTTTTAAAAAGAATTATGTTTGATAAATAATAGCCAACATACCATTAATAATGTTCTAATAGGTATGCTATGTTAGCTCAAAAATAGTTAAAAGATATATGTTCAAGCTATATCTGCAATATGTTAAATTGTGCAGATTGCTAAACAACGTTCATAATTAATTATTTTAATAACTGTAGTGTTAATTAACTACTACACAACACAATAAGTTATAAATCATGTTATTTTCATATAATTGTAATTATGTAAAGTCAGAGGAGGAATTAAGTTTAAATTATTTGAGAAAGAAAGAAATATAAAATTCTAAAATCTAGGCCATTTGGTGAAATCAGAGAACCAATATAAAATAGTATAATTCACTTGTAAATCCTGTAAACTACCAAGATTTATATAAGATAACTCAATTAACCACTACTGGAAATGATCCTATGAATTAAAATGATAATAAGGAAATATACCTTAACATTTTGTAAATTTTCAAAATATATAAATCAATTAATTTTAAAGAGCAATGTCAAATTTACAGATTAACACAAAAAACCAGTTCAAAGGTGTAATTTATATGTATTTAAGGAAAGGAAGAGGAATATGAATAATTAAAATTTATTATAATAGTATTAATAATATTTAAAATGGAGGAATTTTATGTAAAGACGGAAATCCAATTTTGAGCCTATATTTCCAAAGTGTGAACAAAATTTGTTAATTTCCACAAAATGTCCACAGATATGGACTATAATACATCAATTTAAAGGGAATGAGATGATTAAACCAATAATAAGGTTAATAATTCATAAAAGTAAGGAATAAAATAGATAAATTCCATATATAATGTAATATTTTCTAATGTGTATGGGAAGTCGAAATATGTTAACAATACTTTTTCAAGGATTAACTGGGCCAGATTTATGACCAAGTTAATTAGTCTTTTGTTGAATATCAAGCTGGACAGTTGTGTAAAGAACGTTTCTTTAAATCGAGAAAAATGGTATTAGCGTTTAGCCATTGAAATAAGTGAACGAGAGTTAGACGGTTTAGACACTTTTTAAAGCTAAAGCTGTTAATACATTCACGACAATAGTGAAAACAAACAATTAACTCCATAATACGAGTGATAGAAACAAGTAAAACACTATATCTCAACTGATTTATTCTGCAATTCCTAACCAATAACTTGAAAACTTAACCGCAGAAGTTGAACACATAGAAAATAAACTAACTAACACCAGTTTACTCAGAACACTTCACCAGAATACACCAAATAGATTAACAGACATATTACACCAGTGCGGGGACATTTTAAACCTTAATAAAGGGAATTTTATTGTGATTTTCTGACACGACGCATATGCTGTAACTTAGTCCAACTCGAGTAGCGGCCATCTTGAAAACGGAGTCTGCTAACCATATCGCAGTGACGTCAGTCTTCATTGGTTTGACAAAACATTTATATTCAAATATTATATACTGAAATTATTTAAATACTATTGAATAATAATTATTGTATTTATTTTTAATTGTTAACGTTATACTTTCTCGTCACCCTTCTCTGACTATTAATTCTAATCGCTCAAAGAACCTGTCTTTTAATATAATATATCATAAATTTTGTTCTGTATGACACAATCGATAATTCCCGAGACAGAGTCGATAATTGCTCTCCATCGATAAAATATCGATTATTTATTTAAAATTGTCAATAAATCTTATATTTCCATTATTTTGTATCTGTTACTTATTTCACAGGGTAATTTAAGGGTATTTATAAGGCTGAAGGACTTAAGTAAGAATAATATAGTCTATCTGAACGAGATATTGGACCAGTCAGAAAAGTCACCAATCGATTATTACCTGGAGTTAATCTATTTAACTCCAGATTTGGTTCAAATCTTCAAGAAGTGCTCGACGGTCAATAAATAATTACCTGTTATTATAATTTTGCAGAACCTTTTTAAAACAGATGTATTTCTCATTTAAACACATTTATTAACATAACAAAATTATTTTATTATTTGAAAATTCTATTTTTATTGAATTTTCCATATACATTTTATTCTTTTGTAACGACCGGCATACAGAGGTCTGGTTACAAAGTGGCGTCCAACTTAGAGGGCTCAATAATCTAAGCTTGGCAGTGATTAGTAAATAGAGACAGAGAAAGATGCAAAGACGAGCTACATCGAAAAAGAGGGCGGCAGAGGCCGAGAAAGAGGTTGACATGGGGGATAAGGAGGCAACACCCGTGGAGGATCCAGAAGTGTTAGTGGTTCAGGTGGAACCGAAACAACCAGTACCACCAGAGGAACAACCTGAAGTAACAACGCAAACCGGGGAGATCAATGTCCCAGACAGGGACGTAGAAAAGTCTATGACCACTAAAGATACACAGTGGGACAAAATGATGGAAGTGATCCTCCGGGAATTCAAATCCAATAATGAAAAAATGGGAGAGACAATGAAGGGAATGAGTAAAGATTTAAAGGAGGAAATCAAATCCACGAAAGAAGATAACAAGAAGATGGAGGAGAATTTAAACAAGAAGATGGACGAAAGTAGTAAGGAAAGGAAGGAAGATAACCATTCATTAAATGAAAAACTAGAGGATCTGAAGGAAGATAACCGATCCACAAAGGAAGAATTGGGCCGTAAGATAGAAAATACCAATAAGAGGATCGAAGAAACCAGTAAAAATTTGAGTAAGCAAATGGAAGAGAAAATGGAGGAAACAAGTAGGAAAATGGAAAGCAATAATCAGCAACTGAGGGAAAAGCTGGAGGAAAATAATCTGAAAATGGAGGAGAAGATGGACGAGAATAATCAAAGGCTAAGAGAAGAACTAAGGGAAGTCAACCAAGAGAACATGAATAAGTTAGACGAGAGGATTGAGTTAGCCAAAGAGGAGATAAATAAAAAGATAACTGAGACGAAGAAGTCCATTGTAAAGAAATTAGAACAGGAAGTCGTGGTTGTTAACCAGCAGATCCGAGAAGTAGACGAAAGATGTCGTCAAACAGAAAACGAAGTGCTGGAAGTCCGGGAAGAAATAACAAAGGAGATTACTCAGGTCCAAGAACAACAGAAAACTAAATTGGAGGAGACCAAGAAGTTTGCCCTGGAGGAAGTAAATAAAGTGAGAACCCAAGTAACAGAAAGATGCGACGGCGTGGAAGCCGCTATGGTGAACATAACCGGACAGGTGCGTCAGAGCCAGGAGGAGATAGAGTTAATAAGAAACAGACCATCGGGATATCACAGTTTCCCCATGTCAGAGAACAGAGAATGGCTCAATTTCCGGCAATACAAACGGAAGCCTATGGAGTTCTTGGCACGAATAGAGGAGTACCTCGAGAAACACCGAGGGAACCGATGGGTCCAGAACCGAGAGATCCTTGACGAGTCGTTTCGGGAGGTGAATGACCATTGGTGGATGGCCAACCGGAGCGACATCGACAATTATGAACATTTCAAGAGCCTGTTCAAATCCAAGTACTGGTCAGAGACCACGCAAAATCTCATAAGAGATAATATATGCCACGGCCGCTACAAACCACAAGTCGGCAGCTCAATGACAGCTTATTTCCTCGGCAAAGTGTGTATGGCCAAGCACTTAGAACCAGCCATACCGGAGGAATGCCTAATAAACAAGCTGTCTTACCATTATGATGAGGAGGTGATTCGTGCTAGGAGGGGCAGCCAGATAAAAACCATCCAGGCAATGACAGAACTCCTAGAGAATTATGAAAATGAAGATTACTACCGGCAGAGTCGTAGAAGAAGTGATGGTCCCGAACCAAGGACGTACCAGAACAATAACCAGGGTACGAACCACATAAATACTGGGTACCAAGGAGGTCGGACATACCCGCGAAATAACAATTCTAATAATGGAAATAATGTAAATAATACTAATTACAATGATAATAATAATACGGGTCCCAACCAGCAAAACCCGAACCGACCCTCTAATGGTTATCAGGGTAACCGCAATCCCTACCCTAATAACGTAAATAGTCAGAGAAGCCCCAATTATGGTAATAGTCCTTACCATAATAATACCAATCGTACGGGTCCCAATAATGGTAATTTTAATAATAATAGGTTTCCTCGCCCTAGAGTGAACTTCATACGAGCCACAGAAGGAAGACAGCGAGGATTCAACCACAATCGACGAAGCAGTTACCGAAGATACGAAGAACGGCGGAGGAGCCTAGAACGGGACCAACCGAGGTACTATCCGGCGCGTAGGAGCAATAGTTTGGACAACACTGAACAGAGGTCGCACCATGAACGACCGGAAGACCATAGGACAGATCGGCAGGTAACCACTCTGAGCATCCCGAATGAGGCATCGAATAACATGGCTCAAAGGAACAATGATGCCGAGCCTTTAAACGGGCACAGGCAGTAAGAAATCGCCAGAACCCATTACTGCTTCTGACTACTGGGTATAATAAAGATAATGAGCGCAATTTTGAAAATAATCACAATCGTATTACAATCATCGGGTGCAACTACCTGAAGGACATCAGACAGGAGTTATTGGAAGAGGATAACAGGAGTCCCACCAATAACTTCAATAATGAAATTATACATGTTGACGCCAAGGTAGAAGGCATCCCAGCCAAGTTAATGATCGATACTGGGTCAAACGTATCAATAATAAGTACGACGGAACTGGAGAGGATACAGCAAGAGTGCGGGAGAACTTTACCAACATTGCCGTTGAATAATATTGTTTTGTTGGGAGCAACCGGCCGACAAAACAAAACTATACGTAGACAAGTCTCCGCCAGTGTGATGAGCTGTGGTATAGCGATTGACATGGAATTCTTGGTGGCGAGCGGTCTGCCATTTAATATACTGGTCGGGTGTGATGTGCTTAGGAGGAATTCCGCCATCATTGATCTAAGAACTGAAACCTTATCGTTGTTTTCTAACGGACAGACTTGGACGTCGAACTTGGTGGGTAGTGACCAAGTCGTTCCCGATAGTATCCATCAGCAAATCCGAAAAATTAATTACATCCAACCAACATCCATAATTGAACAGAGAATAGACGACACCTCCAATGAAGATTTATGGTCGCAAAAAATCCAGGAGATCAGGGATTTCCGGAGCGGTATAACTGGCGAAGGTTTAACAACAAATCAAGCGAACAAATTAATAGACATATACAATAAATATAAATCAGTCTTTTCTGATGAGCTGGGTAAAGTGAAGAATTTCCAGTGTACTCTACAATTCCGAGACACTGTAGACTTTAACCGGAAGTCTTACCCCATTGCGCAATCACGAAAGCAAGCAGTAAGAGCTGAAATAGAGCAAATGATTAACCGTGACATTATAGAGAGTAGCCATTCCCCTTACACAAGTCCTATCGTGGCTATTCCTAAGAAAAACGGACAAGTCCGTTTATGTTTAGATGCGCGCGAAATAAATAAGATGATCATAAATGACAGGACTTCGCTCGGTGAGATTGAGGAGATCTTAAAACGATTCCACGGTACCAAATACTTCACTACCTGGGATACGGTGTGCGGATACTGGCAGGTGGAATTACATCCACAGAGTCGCCAGTATCTGGCCTTTATATTCGAAGGGCGGAACTACCAGTTTAAGAGGTTGCCCTTCGGACTGGTAAACTCAGTCGCAGTCTTTGTGCACTGCATGGATCAAATACTTGGCCAAGAAGCACTAAAATTCACCACCGTATACGTCGATGACTTGCTAGTGTCCTCAGAAACTTGGGAGGAACACTGCTACCGTGTGGAACACGTCTTACAGAAGCTAGCAGCAAACAATATTACTCTGAAGTTAGCAAAGTCTCATTTTATTGCTAAAGGGATACAATTCTTGGGCTTCATATTAAATGATAAGGGAATCTCACCGTCGGCTGAAAAAGTCGAAGCAATTCAGAACTTTCCTACACCAAAGAATCGAAGGCAGTTACAGTCGTTCCTGGGACTCTGTAATTACTACCGCAAGTTCCAGGAAAAGTACTCCGAACTGACTGCCAGATTTCAGCCGCAACTGTCATCTAAAAATAAATGGATCTGGGGTAATGAACAACAAAACATATTGACTCTGATAAAACAAAAATTCCTTAAACACATTATACTCCGCCATCCAGATTTTAACAAGCCTTTCTTTCTTAATTGTGATGCCAGTGACATCAGCCTCGGCACTACTTTATATCAAGAGAATGAGGAGGGCGAGCATCTTGTAATCTGTTTTGCCAGCAGAGCTCTGAACCAGAGTGAGAAAAACTATCACGTGACAGAAAAGGAGTTATTGAGTGTCGTGTTCGCGTGCGGAAAGTTCCGTACATATATTCTTGGTTATCCCGTTACCGTCCGGACAGACCATAAATCTATCTCGTTCCTTAAGAGATGTAAGCTGAGCCATGGAAGGTTAACGCGGTGGATACTATTGCTGCAAGAATACGACCTTAAGTGGGAGTATATCCCCGGAAGGAAGAATGTCGTCGCGGACGTATTGTCTAGAGTTGACATTGACAAGCAGACGTTCGAGGGGGAGAAGGAGAGTATTCTGAAGGTGTACCATATTCTCAGCAGCAGCGCCCGTCTACAATCAGTTCTGGAACAACTAAGCACACACCAACAAGCTGACCCGAAATTAATTACTATTATCTCAAGATTGGAAGCAGGAGATGAGACCATCTCCCAATATTACACTATACATAAGGGAATCCTGTTTTCCAAACCATCATTATATAAGGAGGAGTGGAAGGTAATAATTCCAACCCATATCGAGAAAGAGATAGTGATCAGTTATCATGTTCGATATGGGCATATGGGCGCTTTAAAGGTGGTAAAGGCCCTGGAAGAAAGCTGCTATATCAAGGACATCAATCGGAAGGTACGGAGGTATATTAGAAACTGTCGCATTTGCCAACTCGTAAAAACTAATAACGAGAAAAGAGAAGGGCAGATGATTCCAATAACATCGCAGTCTAAACTTGAGAAGGTATTCCTGGATATCTGCGGGCCATTTCCCCGCAGTGGAGGCCGCCACCGATACAAATATATCGTCATCATTATGGACCATTACACCAAGTTCGTGAAGCTATACCCAGCGAATCGGGCGACTACGAAAAAAGTTCTTAATATCCTGATCGACCAGTACTTCCCAACCGTCGGAAAACCGGTATCGATCATAACCGACCACGGAACGCAATTCAAGGGGAGGAGATGGCGGGATACACTGCTGTCCATGGGGGTTCACACATACAAGACATCCGTATACCACCCAAGCAGTAACCCGGCCGAAAGAGTCTTGCGAGAGGTGGGGGGCCTATTAAGAACGTATTGCCATGATCAGCAGAGAAGGTGGCAAGAATACTTGGAGGCTACTGAAGAATTCCTCAACCTGGCCTACCATCCAGCCATAGGAATAACCCCATACTCCGCAATGTACGAGAGACAACCCCCTAGAGAGATTGAAGATATCTTGGAGTTCCCCAGAGAAGATAAATATAGATTTGATAAAATTCAATTTTGTAATAAGGTGGCCGAAGATCAGGAGAAACGGCGGAATAAATACACTAAATGCATGGGTAAGGTTATTCATTATACCGTTGGAGAGAAGGTGTTGTTGAAGAATAGGGAATTACCCAGTTCCTTAGAGGGGATAACAAAAAAGTTATTGCTCCTGTATACTGGTCCCTATATCGTCTCAAAGGACAATAACAACAACACCTACGAAATCAAGGAAATGAGTTCAAATAAAGTCAAGGGTGTCTTTAACCAGGCATCCATGAAGAAATTTTATGATTAAAAAACCTCTAAATTCTAAACACAATGTAAGCCAATTACATACAATTTATTTGAGAAGAAACATTTTGAAAGACGAATTTTGAAATAATCCCCAAAATTCCAAAATACATGTAAGCCAACCTTACATTAAGATTATTTAAAGGAAAACCATTTAGAAGATATGCATTGGAATAAGATAGAATTTAAAACCTCTAAATTCTAAACACAATATAAGCCAATTATATACAATTTATTTGAAGGAAATTATTTGAAAAGAAGAATAATATAAGAAGAGTTTGGACTTAACCAGCCAAATTCTAAAACAATGGTAAGATCACCTTACATAAAAAAATATTTGAAGGGAATTTTATTGCAAGAATATAAGAAGAAGATAGAATTTAAAAAACCTCTAAATTCTAAACATAATGTAAGCCAATTACATACAATTTATTTGAGAAGAAACAATTTTGAAAGAAGATATGCATAAGAAGAAGTTAGAATAAACCAGCCAAATTCTAAAACATACGTAAGATCACCTTACATACCAATTATTTAAGAAAAACTTTATGGCAAGAATAGAAGAGAAGAAGTTTAAAAACATTACCAGCCAAATTCTAAAAAGAAATATAAGCACATATTACCTACAATTATTAGAAAATTTTATGGCAAGAACATAAGAGGAAGACAGAATTTAAAATCATCAAAATTCAAAAATAAGGTAATACCACATTACATAACAAATATTTGAAGAAAAACTTTATGGCTATAATATAATAATAAAGAAGGAGAGAATTTAGAAATAAAACCATCTAAAGTCAACAACAAGTAAGGACAGCTTACTAAATATTTATTTGAAAAGAAACATTTTGACAATAATACCAGGAGAGTTTAGAGAAATAAAACCAGCCAAAACACATATAAGCCCACCTTACATACAAATTATTTGAGAAAACTTTATGGAATAATATAAGAAGAGTGAATTTTGAATTATGAATAAATCAAGTTTCCCAAACCAAGTATAAGTACAACTTACCAACCAATTATAAATAAAACACTTGGGTGAGATAAACAGAAGAGATGTCATACCACATTTATGGTAAGCATAGAAAATAATTACCATGGTAACAAAGGATCATAATGGGATGAAGAAAGGAAACAGATTTAGAATTAAAACAAATAATTCTGGACAATATGATCATGTCTAAGTTCAATATGAAGAGTAAAAACCTTTCCATAAAATGATGCTAAAGGATATAAAAAAGAAAAATTTCTTTAATACGATTTGAGTGATTGAATACAATAAGTACAAAAACTTCTTTGGAATTATGAGATAATGAAACTTTGAAGTGGTATGAGGAGAAATTATGACCTCATAATGAAATTAATAAAAAAACCATCATTCACAAGTATAATAACAATGACAGGAATAATGTGAGAATAATGTCAAAGATTTATGTAATTAAACGAATTAATATAAAATGATTTATGAATTAAATATCAATTATGATAATGACAGTTATAAAAATTCTAGAAAATAGAACAAGTGGAAATTTAAGAACAAAGAAACAGTCTAAAAAATGTCATAAAGATATGCTACTATAAATAATGCAGATTATAATGAAAAAACCAGAAGGTAATAAAGAAGTTATAACCAAAAGATTTATATGATAAGAAAAGTTGAAAAATGTAATAATAGAAGAGCTTCCTACCATAATATCAAATGAAAGAAACATCCAGTTAATGAGTCAGAAGAACAACTGAGATAGGAATATTAAAATATCTGAGAAGTATAATAAGTAATAAGTGAAGTATCCCAAAGATATTTTTTTTTAAATAGTAACAAATGTGTACTATTCTGAATAATTTTTTAATCTGTCTGAAGATAATTCCAGCAGGATTAATATGTTTTTTGAGCAGAGATGGTTTGCCTCTGTACTCAAATAGGTGTGAAGTATTGGACAGCAGAGGAAAGTAGCGTACAGTGCCTCTCTGAACTGAACCAGCTCACAAAGTAGGGAACGATAGGGAGGAAATATCCCAAGGAGAAAATACTAAGAAGAAATATAAAAATGAAATAATAAATATGAAACTCAGATGACTATTACTATCAAGGAAGATCAAGTGAGAATGATATAAACTCAATTACAAATAAGAAAATTTCAAAATGGAAGGAAGTCCAAAATAATAACAAAACTTGAATAATTATCATAAGCAATTGTTTCAGACAAACCAAGTATAGTCTGAAAAAATTACTTCTGGAGAAGGGCATTCTGTAGCGTGACAGAAAATCCACTACATTTTAAGTCATGTGAAATCATAAAGTTTAATTACACCAACAAATGTTATAATAATATTGAATGACATTTAAATAAATCAGAGGAATGAACCACAATAAAATAAAAATCCTCACTACATTATATATGAAAACCACTGTTTTAAAAACCAAAGAAAGTATCGAAGCAACTCAGCAACTCATAGTATCATATCAGTAAGTTACCCAGGAAGCTCAGAGCAGTAAACCAGTTATATAAGACCATATCAAGAAAAAAGAGACTCAATTAAAGAGTGGTGAATACCAAAATACCCCAAAAACAAGAAGAGGGAAGAATAAAGTTTGTGATCAGGAAGAAAACAATACCCTGAAACCTATATAGAAGAATAAAGTCAGTTCAGTGAATAAATTAAATACTCCAAACTAAACCTCAGTCGAGATAACACCAAGTACCTTGGTTTACCCAAGAATGAGGAAGGAAGAACAGAAGAGTGAAGACTAGACGAGGGACAAGAATGAAGACCAGAAGGAAGATACGAAGAAGGACCAGAAGGAAGACAGGAGGAGAGGAAGAAATAATATGAAAGAAACACCGTAGTAAAACCTATTATTATATAAACTACCATCAACCCCAAACCCACAAAAACTAAGCAAAAGAAAGTATAACATACCCAAAATCCTATAAAACTGTAATTATTGAGAAAAATAAAGTGCTGTATAGCGTTATAAGAAGTGCACCGGCTAAAGCTATTGTGTAATAAAGAAAATAAACTAGTCTTAACGGTCCATGATTACTAAAGGTCTGGTCTGAGATAATAATACTCAAAGTATCAGAACCAACAGTGAAAGTGAATTTGTGTAAGTGTTTTTTTAAAAAATGCAATAAACTTAAAGTTGGTGATACTATAACTTAGTAGTATGCTATATCACAACTTTAATATCTGATAATAAACAGCATAATAAAATAATAGAATGGAACATTTCCAATATCTTATTATTTTTAATGTAAATCTTTATTTACAAGACATTTGTAAAAATGATAATAAATAGAGTATGGAAGTTAGTGTTTACTGATATAGGGGATCACAATAATAATGGTTTAAACCAGAAAGGACTGGTATTAATATAGTATTAATAAGTGTAAAATGTTTAACTAGACTGTTTATTCACAGTCCTAAAATCAATGTGTTAATAAATGTATTTGTAAGGTTTATTAGAAAATAAGATTTATGTTATGTGTTTTAAAAAGAATTATGTTTGATAAATAATAGCCAACATACCATTAATAATGTTCTAATAGGTATGCTATGTTAGCTCAAAAATAGTTAAAAGATATATGTTCAAGCTATATCTGCAATATGTTAAATTGTGCAGATTGCTAAACAATGTTCATAATTAATTATTTTAATAACTGTAGTGTTAATTAACTACTACACAACACAATAAGTTATAAATCATGTTATTTTCATATAATTGTAATTATGTAAAGTCAGAGGAGGAATTAAGTTTAAATTATTTGAGAAAGAAAGAAATATAAAATTCTAAAAACTAGGCCATTTGGTGAAATCAGAGAACCAATATAAAATAGTATAATTCACTTGTAAATCCTGTAAACTACCAAGATTTATATAAGATAACTCAATTAACCACTACTGGAAATGATCCTATGAATTAAAATGATAATAAGGAAATATACCTTAACATTTTGTAAATTTTCAAAATATATAAATCAATTAATTTTAAAGAGCAATGTCAAATTTACAGATTAACACAAAAAACCAGTTCAAAGGTGTAATTTATATGTATTTAAGGAAAGGAAGAGGAATATGAATAATTAAAATTTATTATAATAGTATTAATAATATTTAAAATGGAGGAATTTTATGTAAAGACGGAAATCCAATTTTGAGCCTATATTTCCAAAGTGTGAACAAAATTTGTTAATTTCCACAAAATGTCCACAGATATGGACTATAATACATCAATTTAAAGGGAATGAGATGATTAAACCAATAATATGGTTAATAATTCATAAAAGTAAGGAATAAAATAGATAAATTCCATATATAATGTAATATTTTCTAATGTGTATGGGAAGTCGAAATATGTTAACAATACTTTTTCAAGGATTAACTGGGCCAGATTTATGACCAAGTTAATTAGTCTTTTGTTGAATATCAAGCTGGACAGTTGTGTAGAGAACGTTTCTTTAAATCGAGAAAAATGGTATTAGCGTTTAGCCATTGAAATAAGTGAACGAGAGTTAGACGGTTTAGACACTTTTTAAAGCTAAAGCTGTTAATACATTCACGACAATAGTGAAAACAAACAATTAACTCCATAATACGAGTGATAGAAACAAGTAAAACACTATATCTCAACTGATTTATTCTGCAATTCCTAACCAATAACTTGAAAACTTAACCGCAGAAGTTGAACACATAGAAAATAAACTAACTAACACCAGTTTACACAGAAAACTTCACCAGAATACACCAAATAGATTAACAGACATATTACACCAGTGCGGGGACATTTTAAACCTTAATAAAGGGAATTTTATTGTGATTTTCTGACACGACGCATATGCTGTAACTTAGTCCAACTCGAGTAGCGGCCATCTTGAAAACAGAGTCTGCTAACCATATCGCAGTGACGTCAGTCTTCATTGGTTTGACAAAACATTTATATTCAAATATTATATACTGAAATTATTTAAATACTATTGAATAATAATTATTGTATTTATTTTTAATTGTTAATGTTATACTTTCTCGTCACCCTTCTCTGACTATTAATTCTAATCGCTCAAAGAACCTGTCTTTTAATATAATATATCATAAATTTTGTTCTGTATGACACAATCGATAATTCCCGAGACAGAGTCGATAATTGCTCTCCATCGATAAAATATCGATTATTTATTTAAAATTGTCAATAAATCTTATATTTCCATTATTTTGTATCTGTTACTTATTTCACAGGGTAATTTAAGGGTATTTATAAGGCTGAAGGACTTAAGTAAGAAGAATATAGTCTATCTGAACGAGATATTGGACCAGTCAGAAAAGTCACCAATCGATTATTACCTGGAGTTAATCTATTTAACTCCAGATTTGGTTCAAATCTTCAAGAAGTGCTCGACGGTCAATAAATACCTACCTGTTATTATAATTTTGCAGAACCTTTTTAAAACAGATGTATTTCTCATTTAAACACATTTATTAACATAACAAAATTATTTTATTATTTGAAAATTCTATTTTTATTGAATTTTCCATATACATTTTATTCTTTTGTAACGACCGGCATACAGGGTCTTCTAAAAATATATATATATATATATATATATAATATACAGACAGTACGTTCATATTTGTACACATACCGTAATGTAATTGTTCAGAGAAAACAATACACTACACAAACATAACAAAGAAATAGAGGTTAGCTGGTCCAGTGGATACTACTATAATGAAAAGGGCCCTAGGTCACATTACCAGCAGTGTCAAAGTGTCTAGTCACCACCCCCAGGCTAGCTTAGTCTATTCAGACTTGTACTTGGAATGTCAGTGTGTTCACCGAGCTGACTCATGCCTAATACTGATATGATTACCTTCATTGTATGACTCAATCTACCCTGTCTCCCCTTCTTTACTGGTATAAGCAAGTATTCAGGAGCCCACTACGTATGCCAAACGCCTGATTAATATCGTACAATACGTCAAAATTAACTTCGTTAACCAAATCATGACCCTTATAGAATGACACAAATACGCAATATAAGAACTAACCAATCACTTTCCTAGTCGAAGGCCAGTTGGATTCGGTTCTTAAAACACAAGTCAATTAACTTATTGAGTAGGCTTAGTTAAAAATGTAATAAAACACGCTGTATAGTAATAAAATTCAATTTTATGTGAAACGCGATGTAATCTGAACGTCCTGTTTATGGCGTATCATTAAACGACTCAACCCCGTGTTACTTAATGTTAAAAGCATTTAGTTCTTTAACAGTACTCTCTAATTAAGATGTCTCTAATAAAACAAGTCAACAACAAATAAGAAAAACTTTGTTTACAAGTTAATATAACGTCTACGTAAACAAAATTATGCATGGTTGATGAAAAAGTATGAAACCCCAGATATTTGGTATTACAGTCGCCCAGAGTTAAGGAAAGGCGGTTTTGGTATAATCTGTATGTGTCTTAAGACATTAACTGCTGTCTGCTGTGTTGGTACTGCCTAACTGCAACGATCAAATTGTCCCATTAGTAAAATAATAACAAAATCACCGTCACCTCACGTGGATTTCAAGTGATGCTGAAAAACACAAATGTGATGTTGAATAGTACAAAAACAGTTTGGCAGTTTTCATTCAAAGGCATGTCTGACTAAGTGTTATTTCACTGTTGAATTTGTTGTTCTGTTCGTGTTTTTACATTACTTCTTACTGAACGTTATTTATAATACTTACTGTTGGTAAATTATTATTTCTTACATCATGTGGAGACTTTGAGTTAGCGGTAGTACGTAAAGATTAAGGTGGTGTGTGGAAACATTTGCTGTACAAACGTTCGGAAGGATGCACACTTCAGGGGTCTGTAGGTTTTGGTATTGTATCCGACAAACCACCTCCCTCCGTTTCATCTTCTAACACACTAACCTGGAATTTTAACACATTATTTCGGGCTAGGCCTACTGTTCTTCAACCCTAGGGCTCGAATGTGACTTGTTATTCTTCTATACTGTATTGTCCAAATCTATCTTCTTCGTCCAAATAATCTCTTCCGCGAACCGTGGTACACAGTTGCAGTTGTCCTCCGCTTGGAGAATCGCTTTTACGATGTTATCCGGGGAGACCTCCTGCCTAATATCTTCGTGCAACGATCTTCTGTATTGCTCCCATCTGTCGCAGATGAAGAAACATTTGTAGTAGTAGTAATAGTAGAAGCAGTAGTAGTGGTGGTGGTGGTGGTGGTAGTAGTAGTATTAGTAGTAGTAGTAGTAGTAGTAGTAGTAGTAGTAGTAGTAGTAGTAGTAGTAGTAGTAGTAGTAGTAGTAGTAGTAGTAGTTGTTGTTGTTGTTGTTGTTGTTGTTGTTTTGGTGATTCCCACAGAGAATCATCACTCCAAAAACTTGTCAAATTTGAAATATTTACAAATATATTGGAGACAAAAATGACAAAGGAGCAATTATTCAGATTGGAAAGGCAGTAGGAATAAGCAAGCAAAAATTAAATAACGTTATCAATAGGGGACCTAAAATATTGTAAATAAGGAAAGAAACAGCTACCTTTTAGAAAAAATTTACAAAATTAGGTGTAATTTAATTTGCCGAGATGTCTACAAGTTTTATAAACGCGAAGTAGGTCTATATCCATCAAAGGCTAGAATGCTCATTGAACTACAAAAAAATTGAGTTCTCTATAGAAAGAAATGTCGTTCAGAATGTTACTATGATATTATAGTATGTCGTTCAAATTGATATAATGTTTTCGCATTTTTAATAAGACACTCATACTAATAGAGTCATGTAAGATAGTAGCATAGAGATAAATTTTATATGGAAGGGTAAATTGTATGTTGCACAATAGAAATAATATTCTAGTCAAACCCTACTACAATACTCATGTTGTTATTAAGAATAGTTGGGACGACGGAAGTTTTTTTTTTAAGTACCCGTTATCCGCGGACAGCGAATCACGGTACTGCATGGTGAGGTGGATTTCTTACCGTCTACTTCTTTTCCAAAAACACGATGTAATGAATTCTGAAGTTTTTTAGAATGCTTTTAAAATATAGTGCTACAGATATTTTCTCCAAAGAAAATTACTCCTTCATTTTGGATAATGATATTTATCACTCTACGTTAAATTCAGAACACTTAACGAGGTGAAACTGAAAACGTGTTGTTACGACGGTCTCACGGATCGTCGTATTGTACAGTGGAAACAAAATACAGACACCAATGATGTCACTAATTACCAACTTTAATTAGACACAAATAACAATTTGAAATCAACAAGTTACTCTCATATAATTATTCAAGTTAAATTTGTCCACACGTAATAATAATGTCAACTATTAGAATTCCGCAAAATAATCAATTCCCACTAATCCGCAACAACCACTTGATCCGCACTCTTCATTCTCGCTTGTAACTAACTAAGCCGGCCGCTGTTGCTTATATATAGCCTGTCGACGTTCCAGAATAATTTTCAATTCTTCTGGCGGCGTGCCAGCATAATTTTCGTAGTTACAAGTACTCGAACAGTCTAGAGGATACTTTCTGCGCAGACTTGACACAGAAGCTGCTCCTGTTCGGCTAGGCGAGAAACGTTTGGAACTTTACCAAAACTGCACCTGTCGACTTTTCGAAAGCCTTACGTACTTTCGTAGCAAGATCATCGTAATCAGTATGAAGAAAAACAAGGTAAACATATCTGAACCACTTGCAGCTCCCTCTGACTCTCTAGAAATTATTAATATTTTAATAACATAAAACTGCACAACAGGACGGACTCGAAATGTTGTCATGATTGCTTCCTTAATATTGCAACTTAAACGCTGTCTATTGGTATGGTCACGCTTGAGAGGAAGTATTAAAGTCCAAATGTTACACGTTTATTAATAAAGTCCACACTCTGCTAGATTTGCGGAAATGTTTACACGGTATACAGTAGATTCTGCTTTGGGGGAGAATGTGCTTATTGGACGAATCACCTCTTTAGAAGCGGTGTTTTTACTTCGGGACTTGTAGGTGGATGACAGACTAATCACTTTGCATTTGAAAAACAATGGCAGTAAGGATGAAGCCAGTTCAGATGAAAAATAAAGTGTGTGTCTTTTTAAAAGTATTTATACTGTTAAAATGTAGTTTCGGAAGAAACTCACAAAAACAAGTTGTGAAGAGGGGAAGTAACCACAAGCTTTTGAATGGAATTAAGAAGACATCAGGTTTTCTAAACGCTACAGGCACTAAGAGACCAAGGTTTTGGGAACACATACTCCGTAATGTGTGTAGAAAAGGTGTGGCGGAATTGGGATGATGACCGTATGTGTTGATGAAGAGAACTGCAGAAAGCAGTGCCGTAAAAAGCCTTTGCCTTTAGGGTCAATGCAATATTATTAAAATACGTAGCTTTAGGGAACGATAACAAATCAAATACATGTACTTGATAGATACTGTTTTTGTATTTTTGCTTCTTTATTAATAATTGAGAATGAAGAGTTCAGTTGGGTTCCTATATTTAATCACGCATTTATACAGGAAAAGCAAAGTTTTTCTTAAAAAACTATGCAAGTTAATAACAAATAATATAACATAATATTATATATATATATAAATATAATAATATATATAAAGATATTATTATAATTATATAATATATAATAACTATATTGTTACGACATCACAGAACAATCTAGGTGTTTATCGAATGTTCCAGATGAACCCAGCTGAATCTGTGTGGCGTACGTGATTCTCAGCGCATTGGCTAGACTGTACCAGAATTCGCGCGGCCGCACGCACTGTGTCAAGAACCCAATTAATTACGTCGTAGTGTAGTAGAGATAACGCGTAGCTGTGGAATGTTCTGGTCTGTGAACGGGGTATAAATACAAAGCGGCAGCGGCCTTAGTTTCAGTTATTATCGGGCGATATTACTGTGTGCGTTCAAGTGGTTATTAGTGAAGTATTGTCTTTTACAATCGGGCGGTAATTGTAATACAATTGTCTTTTATATTAGTTGACTTTTTATTGCGTATGAACAATTTTTATTTGATTTGTTGTAAGAGACTGTGTTGTTAATTACGAACTGTTTAACTGTGAAAATTAAAGCTGGTGATTAGTGACTTGATTGGTGTCTTGTATTTTGTTTTACACTGTACCTACGACGACCAATTAGACCGTCTTAACAATATATATAATTATTAATAATAAATAGAATTTTTATATTTCACAAAAATGTATTTGTTATAATTTGTTTTGCCCTGTTAGATACTATATCATTATTACACTTAAGTTATTATGAAATATTATTACACTTAATTATAACTTGTGTGTGTTGTTTCTGTGTGTGTTTATGTGACGTGTAGAAACACAGCCACAACAATTGCATGTGTGAATCTTAGAAGACATTTATGACGATAAAGGTATATTTATATGCCAACATTATTGATTAAACCAAATAGGATGGACAGTGATAGTACAGATAAAATTATTAGACATGAAACGAGTGACTGGATGCGCAGTGTCAAATTGCGCATGCGTAGCTTTGACGGGTCACATGGTTTTGTGTAATGGTTGGTCACCTCACACCCATTTCCTGCAATATCTTCCCTGTCCCCTCTCTACGATCTGCGCAAACCGTTCCATGTCTTATTATTCACCTGCACGTTAAGTAAATTGGATAAGAAGAAACGAAGATGGAGTGAAAATACAGCCAAAATTTCAATCGACTGCTTCTCAAAATAGGAATATAGAAGCCAGTGGGACTTAGAAGTTTGGACAGGCCGAGGAGGCGTTGTTAACGGTAATAGTCTTCTACTAATGAAGTTAGCTGTTGCAAGAAAAGGTCGATAAGTGGAACAAATTTGGAAATTCCGTAACTGTAAAGAAATATATAAAACTACACTTGGGCGTAACTACTACGGCGGATCCGTCTAAACATGTTACTTACGCTTCGGTAGGTTTATGCTGGAACTAAATTAATGCTAATTGAGCTACTGTCTGTGACTTTCCAGCATTAACAAAATAAGCGTAGGCGAGGCAGGCTGGGTGACTTTAAGGAAGTTAATACCACCCGCACTGCAGTCTCACTACCAAGCAGCGAACACCCCAAAGGACAGAAGTAAAATGCTACGCGTTTGTTTCAAGGCGGTAAATATTTACAGTATCTATTAGCAAGAGTATACACTAAAAGTTTAATGACTGACTCGTGTTTGCTTCTTGGTGAAACGCGTTTGCTAAAATGATTTTATAAAGTCAAACAGTTTTTGAAGAGGGACAAATTCAATTTGATCTCGTCAAATTAACAAGATTTTATGAATCATAGTCATAGGTTTTCCACATTATTTAAACAACACGACACGTTCAGACTAATTTAAACTTTTTTTTTTAATTTTAAAAATTATCGTTATGGCACATTTTATAAAATTTCGCTAAAACATCGCTGAGTAGATGAAGTACAGAAGTTTTATATTCAGTATTCACGTATATTTGAAGAAAAGTTTGACTAATGCTCAGATATTTAATGCGAGTTGGTTTATTGTAGGACCATATTTGTCCCTTTATTTGTCCTCAATAATTTTTCCCATAAATAAAAATTGCCATGGGACCGTACTTGTATTTCCACTAACAGGTAGACAATATGAGCAGACCAGGAGTCGAATAATTATGCGATACCACACGGATGTCCCATACACCCATCTCAAAGTCCGTTTGGAATAACAAGTCTTCATGTATTTAGGAACGCCTTTGCTTCTAATAACTGGCTGCATGTTTTACTTGAAGCCAGCCGTATGGAGGTAAAATGTAAACCGAGGGCTAAGACGGGTTTAACAAAATTTTAGTAATCCAATGTTTTCTTTTCTTAGAGATGCTTTATGCCACCGTCAGAGGAAACTGTCTGTCCCTTGGTGTGTGAGACTTACCACAAAAAACCCCACCTCTAATTCATGCATTCGTATCCATCCCGGAACCATTTAGCGTATCACTTCAGGATGGAACCTATTGCGCCCTTATCAGGCTCCTTCTAAATTGTCCCTTATCTTCTAGAAGTTGGTGCAAGTTTCACCTGTCTTTTCATTTCTGGTAGGGCGGACTGAATAAATGCAGAAATGCGGTCCCATTCCTCCTTGCCTCGAACCGTAATCTCAACTACGCCCTCGGGCGTGAACTCCACGAGCTCCATCCTCTCTCTTGTAAACCTGCAGCACTTGGAAAAGTGTACAAGGCATCTTCATGGGAAGAGTCACCGTATTGGTATGCTGGGCTTTGCACCTTCTCCATTGTGTGGTGGTAGGCATTCAAAATTGACATGACCATTGAGAAACCGTGTCAGATGGTAGTTCACCTCACCGTGTTGGCGGTCAATACGTTCCTTCAAATTTGGTATGAGCCTTACTGTCCATCTTCCTCGCTCTTCCCTATTCCATTGATCTTCCCAGTGCAGGAGAGTGAGTTCCCTGCCGTCATGCTTAGCAACCCAAAGTTAGAAACAATTTATTTAATATTAACCAGTATGCCGTTTGTACCACTGGAAGGTCATGGTTAGATTTTCTCTTATCTTTAGGATCACATGAACTACGAAACAGTTGAGCTGCTTCATACGTAATACAACATATGTCAGAGGCAGGCCAGTATGTGGTCGGAGAACACATTCCACTAATGTTTCCCTGTTGAACCCTGAAATGTCTGTATTACCGTAAATTAGCGGCGAGAACAAATAACAAAGCGAAAGATTGCTACCTTCAAATTGTCACATATGCTTGTAACGCACTATACAAATATCTGGCAGCATTTAGGTACACTCAATGACATTCAGCAGAAAACGGAAAACCTAATGGCACAAACAAGAGGTGTCCATGTTTAATCGAAGTCTCCAGTCAACAAATTTAACAAACAGTTGCAAATTACGAGTACAATCAAAACGAAGAAATTCAAGAGTTTTTTCGAGCTGTCTCCTGCCATTTGAAACTACATAGCAAACCACTACAAGATGATTCTAAGTAAACTGTACTTATATATGCCTATTTAGGTATTTATTTATTTAGAATATCATTCATATTTGCTCACATTATTCTTGTATATATTTATTATTATTATCAATAGTAAATAACTTTTCTTATAAGTAAATATTTTGTATTTTTTTAATATTTTACAGTGTTTCCATAGTTTAAACTATCATCAAAAATATTCTAAATAGTAAATATACGTTTTAGAATTGATGTTTACACTTATTTTGTCTTCAATAAATGTCGTGGTTTTATAGGTAAATCTACCTAAGTCCATTCATGTGAATTTACGGAAAGCTGAAATTAAAGGTTTTCAAGTGCAATGATGGAATCGTAAGACTGATTTTCATGGTAAAATTTTATTATTAATATAGTTTTATTATTGATTACATAGCTGTTAAAAATAAAAATAAAAAGAGAAAGTCATTGAAAATGTCGGTTTTTAAACCTCTTTAAGCATCATTAAAACTTGGACTTGGGTAATTTACCACTAACCTGTCGATGTGTTTATGTAGTCAAAAAAATATACAGGCCCTAAGTTGTTTATAGTCAAAGATAATGTGACGAACAAAACAATTTGTGGAAAACTTTCCCTATACAGTATGTAACGTTACATTTAGGACATTTTAAAAACTGTTATTTATTTTCACAATAAAAATGAATATGCACAGCGTCCAACGTAACAAATGATTCGTACAGATAGTGGTTACTTTTTGGCGAGTTGGCGCCTACAGAGTATTACTGACTTGCAGGAGAATTTCAGTTATGAAACTCATCATATATACGTACTACAGTACACATGTACATTTGTCGGTAGTACAAACTGGGACAGGAAAATTGAAGCCGTTCAAATGTTACTGACGATAAAAGTTTAATTTTCTCCACAGGCACACCGAACAACGACAGAAAGCTATAACAGTGAATACACGGGGTAGACAAACTAACATTTTTCAATTCACGTTGTGGCTTGTTGCTTATGCACACGGAAAACTGAAAATGATAAGAAGTTAAACTATTTAGACTGAACTATTACTAGGCAATTGGATGGTTTGAAGTTCAAAATTTATAAGAAACCAAACCACTGATGCAACCGTAGGTGCCGACTCCTGTCACCCCTTCTCACAAATAATGGCAGCTTGTAAAGATTTATTCACAGATTACTAACGGTTTCTCTTGATGAAAATGATTTCTGTGATGAGTTAAATGCGATAAAATATATCGCTGTTACCAACGGTTACCAGAATTCAACCATCGATAGGATGCTGAAGAAACATAAAAATAAAAAGCCCAAATACCAAGTAACAATAGTGACGCACAAAAACCTTTATATCAACCACATACACACATTAATGCCAAAGATTTTGACTTCAATATTAAACAATGGTAGATTTTTCATAACATTTACAACTAGTAATATTATATTAAAAATACTTATTCGGAATAAACACATGCATTTGGAAAGGAAAACTAGTGACTACAAACTATCATGTAACAACTGTACATGTTTTATGTTGGTTAAACGGAGAGGGGTTTTCTTAAACATTACCTTGAACATACGCCTAAGCAACTAAAAGGTCTCACCTCCGTAAACATAAAGTCTCATTATACTCGCTATTTGGTCTCACACGATCACAATTACACGAATTTCAAGTCTAACTTTGAACCACTATACATTTGTGAAAAGGGCCGAATCATGAATTCCTTGGAGGAGTATGAAATTATAGAGCATACAGAAACATAATCAGTCGCGGTTTCGTATTGAATGACCGGCCGAATTTCAAACTCAATCGGCTATACGATACCGCCTTGAACCTTTTTTATCAGATACAGACGAACAATCGCTCAGTGGTCGACCAAACGTGAATAGTTGCGCATCTAGTGACGCGTTCAGTGGAAATGCAATTGGAATTTTAACCAATGACGACCTCTTGCGAGTGATATTTAAAGACCTGATGATGAAGCATAAGCTTTGAAAGGCCCCATCAACTATAAACAATAAGTCACAAGGGGGACTGAAAAAGGTTAGTTTGTCTATTCATACAAGTGACTTTATGCCATTTAAAACAGATAAAAAACCTAAAGATGCCTCAAAAAGACGTTTTGATACGTTGTCATATTATTATAAAATAATTGAAAAATAAAATTGTTCTACTGAGGCATCTTAATTGAAAAATAAAATGAGGCATCTTAGTTCCCAACGACAGAGAGAGCGGAAGAACAACCTAGTGGAGTAAACCACGAAATCAATCATTTCGGACTAACAAGCCGATCTTATCTCGGAATTTAATTCCTACTTTTGCACTCTATACAATTTCAATTGCAGTATGGAAAGTCCGCGAAATGAAGGTACTACCCCACTATCTGTGAGGGAAGAAGTCCAAAAGTATTTAGAAAAAAATAATATACACGCAGAAGAAGCAATTGAAAGAGACATTTTTCGAGCAAAAATGTTAAAAATGGAAGGAGTCCAGGGTAGGAGAGAGAAAAACGCAGGTTCAAAGTGGACTGAAGACAGGAAGAAGAGACACACTGAAAAGATGAAAGAATATTGGAGAGAAAGAAAAGGACAAAGAATAAAGAATGGAAATTGGCATGTGGTCCTTAGATGGCCGATACAAAAAAAATTGTTCTACACCTTTATAGTGCGTCAAAGTCGAAGAGTTAAAACTCATACTCAATGATCTTAAAGTAACTGTCGTTAGATTAGAACTGTAGTACCACATATATATCAATAATCTCATTAGTTGGATCGTTGAAGAGACAACTATTTTAAAGTCATTGTATTGGTATCCGCATCACAATTATTATAATTAAAATTTAAAGTTTTTACCTTAATCCGTCTATGTGACCGCTTAATTTTGTCTTCTTTGTCTTCTTACGCGTTTCGGATTATGTTAATCCATCATCAGAGATTAAAAAAATTCGTCGGTTAACACTTCATTAAAACATTAAAAGTTACACTAAAAGACATTTAAGTATATATTCCACAAACACAGCGTCGTACGCGGATGTGAGTGCGCACTCAATACTGGTTAGCGACGTACTGCCCGTCTCGTTGGTGCGGAACCACCAACGAGAAATTACCCATACACCAAGCAAATCGTCTCGTAAGGGTATATGAGAAATATAAATCAGTATTTTCCGATTAACCCGGTAAGATAAAGAATTATCAATGTAAACTTGAATTTAAGGAAACCGTGGAATTTAACAGAAGGTCGACGTGGTAGCACGTTGCTAACCTGTATTGAGTGCGCACTCACATCCGCGTACGTCGCTGTGTTTGTGGAATACATACTTAAATGTCTTTTAGTGTAACTTTTAATGAAGTCTTAACAGACGAATTTTTTTTTAATCTCTGATGATGGATCAACATAATCCGAAACGCGTAAGAAGACAAAGAAGACAAAATTAAGCGGTCACATAGACGGATTAAGGTAAAAACTTTAAATTGTAATTATGACAAGTATTTTACAGCCACTTTTACTATCTGTAAACCGTACAGATCTATTGACACTAAATAACTTAAGTCAACTTCAAACTGTAAATTATGTTTCCCAAAATATCAACAAAACCATGTAACATGTAATGTATTATTGGGTATATGGATATTTATATATTTATTAAATATACGTATATTTTAAAACTTATCTTAACGTACCTGCATAAATACCTGATGTTAAGCTGAAAGTGCTATCAGAATTTTCTAATAGTAATTATTTATTATTTTCAAATTTAATTGAACGTTTCTACATTAATTTAAAAGTAAGTAATATTTGTCCTAAAGTGCCTAATAAAACATTCAGTTGATCCAAGACACACGCACTCACGCGCGCGCTCGAACTTCACTTTCTAATGATATATGAGAGTGATGTTTTAAACACGTATTGTCCTTTAGTTGCAATTGACATAATTTAGATTACTGTATGTATCCAAAAATACAATTCTTGTCAATCTGAAATACCTACACAATATCTGATAAAAGACGTTTATAATATTAACCACAAATATCCACAAATCCGCAAACCGTAACTTAAATGGAGATTCCTTTTGACTGCTCTTTGCTGTACGAGGGCTGACTTTTATTTTCAGCCTGAAAAAGTAAATTATTCTGGAAAATTAACTTAATCTTTAGTCCAAAAGTATAAAGTTTGTTGTTATAAACGTATCTTCATGTTTTTGTTACACAATGCTTTTAATAAACCGCAGGAACGATATCTGCTTGTAATCTGATAGAATAAGTTTTCCGTGGAATAGGATATTACACACACTTTAACAAGTTTACACAGATCCCGCCAAACAAGCTAACCACTCAGGTACGCTTTGTAAACAAAACTAATCAAATTTCATAGGTAACATTAGATACAACATTAAACTGAAAGGGGTAACAATTTCATCACGTTTATATAATTGAATCAAAAAGCCGTAAACTACCTTAGGCGATGCATTCTTCAGTACCTTACCAGAAATTACTCCACTAACAGCAGAATAGTTTAACTACATATTGTATCGTCAGGAGACCTACACTAAAAGTTATGCAGTAAACATATTTTAATTATTTAGTTACATTATTATAAAATGTATTCTCAAACATTATTATAAAATTAACATGATATAAACTGTATGATTTGCCACTATAGTTGACAAAGTGTTGGATAAAGAAGAATTATGAAAACTTTGAAAATATCAATCAAAAGATCTCAATGCGCATACATAGCACTGACGCGTTGTTTTCGGACCAATTATTTTGTGTTCAGGATACCGCCATGGATGATGTATCACTGGTTGTGTGCTGCGATCGGTCACCTCACACTCCACATATAGTCCAGTCGTTGATGGTAAAAGTGGGGTATTACCTCCGAATTCTTTCGAACTACATCGATTTTCATGAAAAATTGTAGTTAAGGTTATCTTACCCCCTAGAATAAAAGTTATATGTTCCGGATGTGCGCTTTTTGTTTTTTTGGGGGTGAAATCCACCCCTTGTGACAAAAATTATGAAAACTGTAAATTTAAGCTTTTTAAAGCTTGAAATCATGTTTAAATATGTATAAGAAATATTGTTACACGTTTTGGAACATAATTTATGATATGCTGTAACGTTTCAACCCTAAAAAACCACCCCCTTATAACGACATTACAAACAAAAAATAATTCTCAACAGTATGAAATGTTCTAATGGTGTATTTACAATAAATTAAAATCTCTTTATAGTTTGGAATATAATTTATGTCTCATTGCAACGTTTCAACCCTTAAAAACCACCCCTTATGACAAAAATTGTGACAAAAAAATTAGTTAATAGTTTTTAATTGATTATTCATCATGAATTATAATTTCTTCACAGTTAATAATGAGATTTATGATCTATTGAAACGTTTAAACCCTTAAAACCCTCCCCCTATAATTAAAATTAACCACTATGATTACTTAGAATTAAAAACTAAAATTATATCGAACGAGTAAAGGGGTACAATTAACACTTTGTGTACATTGTAAAAATATATCTTTTATAGCAAAACTACATATCATCAGAACTATCATCACTATCAACCTCCTCTTCCTCCTGATCTGTAATTGGAAGGCAATTTTGGCAGGTGTCACCGGAGCATGTCCCACATGTTGCGTTACAAAACAGCCCAACTTTGCGGCAGCTACATGCTGCGCCGCGTCCGGTTTTGCAATTATAAAATATCATTTTGAGGAGTTCTTCCGGCGCGGGCTGATTGAGCATTTTAATTGGTTGCAATGATCCTTCATTATGTATCCATCCCAATCAGTTGGGCCAATATTTTTATTTCCAAGCCACATCTGTGTTTGAAAATAAACCCTCTTAATATGCTCATTTAGAGCGTCAACTGTTGGGACAAGGGATGATAATTTTACGGAATTGTTTTTTGTAGTAGCCTTTATGAAGGACTCATAACGCATTTGCTCCAGATACGCTGATAAGTTTTCTACTCGGCTTAATTTATTTAGTTGTATATCTTTAGCAGCTCCATATAATAATATTGTGCAGTATCTACCGGCTCCTAAAATTTCTTCAAGCTCTGAATTGCGATTGTAAAATATCTGCACCTCATCTCTGAGATCTGGACGTTTTTCTAAGAGATCGATAAATTTTTTTTGCCTTAATTATAGAACGCGGAAGTTGTATCACACCCAGTAAAACAATGCGAGAAAAGGATTAGTTTTGCACTGTTTGGATAATCTAATGCAAAACTTTTAGACGAACATATCACTGAAGGGACTTTTTGTTTTCCTAATTTCAGGAAATAAATTTCGTCGTCGTCCTTAGCTCTGGCAGTCAAAATAACTAAAATATCGACATCTTCCGCTACTATAACTTTTTGAAAACCCGATTCATCCCGAGTGGCTAACTCAACTATTAATTCGTCAGCTTCCCCATTTCCTTGGTAACATTTGATAGAGTTTTTTTGTAATTCCTCCATTAGATAGGTAATAAATCTGCTTTTATTTTTGTAGTTTGATAAGAATTTGTCCTGACTTACAATTACTGGCATTTTCTTTGGAAGCAACTTTCTGTGATCGACTGTACCTTTCTGCAGCTTTAGTACTTTCTTCATTGTAAGCATCAAAAACAACAACTATATGGCTGCTGAAATTTCTTTTGAGATAGGAGATGTATTCTCTGAAAACGCTTTCATAATTGCAATCAGTTGGCCACTTAACCGTATATAACAACATACCTCCATCAATAAAGAAACGAGAAGTATCTTTATTCAAATCAACGTCAAGCGTTTGGAATAGTGAATACAATGAAGATTTTGTTGATTTCCTCATCCCTACTTCATCAAATAACGGTAGTGGATAAGGTGCTAATTCGAATTTTAAATATGATTCTAATTCTTCATCGCTTTTCTTCATTACGCATATTCGTTGAAATAATAGCAGTGGATCTATGGGGATGCTTTTATTACCGATTTTTATTTTACTATTGACTCCTTGCAATAAAATAACCTTTTTTTTCTGGACTGTTTGATGTCATCGAAACTTACGCCATCGATTTCCTTCATCGTTTCAATGCCAAGAGCCAGGGCATTATAACAATTTATTTCCTCCGTTCCAACCAATCCTGTGACAATATTTAGCAAATTATCGACATCATCGAATGGATTGTGGTCTGCTAAAAATTGACGCATCTTTTTTATCTTTTTGAAGAAGTACACTTCAAAATATTGTTTTCGCTCTAAATACAATAAGTATTCAATATGGCGGGAACTAGACTCGCCTACTCCAACTAACATAAACAACAAAACAATTAAATTTCAGCCCGCTAGGTGGCAGCACCGAACGGACAAGGGAAATGTTCCTAGCTGAAAAAATGCAATTGGTTTTTCAACGATAACTTCCTTCATTTTTAAGATATCCAATCGCTCTAAAAACCATTTTGCAGGGAATTCCCAGGGCTACAAGTCTTGTAAAGTTGGACTTTTCTTAACTCTTAGTTTTTAAGATTTTTGAGGTCAAAGGGCTCGGCGAAGGTCGTCCTTGCACTCAAATGTAAACTTCTAACAATCATATCTCAGTTCATTTTCATCCTACAGAGATAAAAGAAAAACCAAAATTTTCAGTAAAAAAACCTAAATCTTTGTACTCTAGCATTTGTTACGTATCTTCTTTAGTTTTTCAGTTAATTTGAAAAAAATTTTTTTAAGAAAACTCAAAATGTTTTTTTAAATTTAAATCGAACTTTTTTCAAAACTAGAAATCCTAAACCGCTAAAACGTCTGGAACGTATTATTAGTACTTAAATAAAATAGATTGCAAATGGATTACATTCAATTTTAATCCCTGTGGCAATGCCATTGGTTTCAATGCTGGTTTTTTCGCTGACAAAGCCAGCAAGCAACATTATTTTTATCATAACTTTGTTAGTTGTTATGCTAATGACTTCTATTGAAGCTCATTTTGAAGAGTGTTGTATGTTCTTCAAACAAGGTTCTATGAGTTTTTCCCGAAAAATTGTTCGTTTTTCCGTTATTTGACGTTAAATGCTTCGACTTTACTTTTCCCCGAAACAAAAGTTACATTCAACGAGCCATAACTAAGTTCGTATTGCATCTACAGAAATAAAAAAAAAACGGTCTCTTCGTTTTTTTATAAGCTTCATTTATGCTGATCACAATGTTTTCGATAAAACGTAAGGTTTTCGAGTTATTCGTGTAAAATCATTCAAAACTATGCATTTTTTCGATGAAAAATCGACATTTTCAATCACGAATAACTAAAAAATTATTGATTTATCAAAAAACTTTATAGAACATTTGTTGCTTAGAATTTATTCCTCTACCGATTTCCGTAGTTATTTATCATGTTTTAATTTCCATCCTCCCCCAGGGTAAAAGCGCACATCGGCACTATATAACTTTTGTTCCTTGAGCCATTCTCTACCTTCTGCCAAAATTTCACGTCAATCGGTTTAGTTCGAAAGAATTCGGAGCGGAAAACCGTCAATGACTGGACTAATACTGCACTGCCTTCCCTGCCAGCGCTACCATCTGCGCGAACCATTTGATGTCTGCCTATTTCATCTTGTACTAAATCAAGTATACAAGACCGTTGGTGGCATCTTTTTAACGGCACGCTGCACCAAACATTCTGCGACATCTCATTTGAATGGATATGCAATCTCTTACAATATTTAATGAGGTGTTGACCACTTCTTTCCTAATAGATAATTTCCTAATTTTCAAGTTTCTGAGGTTGCCGGGTTTCATGTTTTTGAGTCATTTACACGGTTACACAACCCATTGGAACGTCTGATCAGTTGACCAGTTATGCATGTGAAGCTGCCGGTTTCAATCATTACCCATCCTAGTTTCCGTTAATGCAATACAATTTAAGGATGTTAGAATTTTTGGCTCAATATTCCTAAGTTGCTGTAAGGTTTGCTAAAATTTGAATCACCGGGAGTACTCCACAACTTTATGTCTTTACCTGTATCAGTATAGTCTTATAAATTAAATCTTTATTCTCTAAGAACGTTTGCGAGCCACAATTCTACATCTTCATAAAAGATCCACTTCCAAATATATAAATTTATTAGTATGAATAATCAAACAACTTTAAGAACAATCAACTGGTAAACAGATTACTTTCCCCACTATAAAAGCTATACGTTCGATATACTTTTTATCTTTATATAATTATTTTTATTTACATACAACACTTAAAATATATGTCAAAGAAGTAGAAATTATGGGAAAATGAATGTTCGACAACTAAGGTGTGAAAATGGAACTCTTTTGATATATTTCGCTATAAAGGAAATATATAAAAAGTTTATTTATGTTTTGCATCCTTGTTTCTATAACCGATTACATACCGATATTAAAAAATAAAAAGTGAAAAATAAAAAATATACAAATATAGAAAGTAAAAAGCAAAAAAATTTTCTCAAAACACTTGAAATCTTGGCTAATGAATAAAAGGTCAGTTGAATACCTTTATCATCGTGCATATTGTTAATTTTAAGCACACGAGATGGTATCTTGAACCGAAGAAATTTAATTTATGTTGTTATTCGTAAAGAATATAGCTTTATTTATTTGTGATTCATGACTTGTTTATTATTAAAAATTTTTAGCAATTATCATAATAATTTCATTTCATTTGCAAGGAGTATATCAGATTTAGTTGAATGTAAAAGTGTTGATGTTATGTTGAAAATTTGTCATAATTGTCAAAAATTAGGTTAATTATTTTTTTGTTATTAATAATAATCGTTAATATTAGATCTTAGTTGTAAATCACTGATGTGAATTAAGGCTCAAAAGGTCTATTTAAGTTAGGGTAAATTTTGAAATATCAAGAATCTATTTTATAGTACATGTTAGTATTCATTGTAGTCTGTATAAGGTTTCAGTGACTGCACAATAAATATGTGACAAACATTGTTGGCTATAAGAGCTAATCGGACCTATGAATGATTGTTTTTATTGAACTAAACATGTAACAAGAACCTTAACAAATCTTAACTTGTCACTGCTCACAGTATGTGGTGGGCAGGTAATTCCTAGTGCTGTGAATGTAATTAACACAGCAAATTTTAATAATGGAAATAAAGGTAATACTCGTATTGTATTATATTATAGTATATATTATAACGTTGCAGAAATCTGATCATATAAAGTATCCATAAGTATTATAGAGATGCTAAAAGTAAGATAATTTAATAAATAAATAATGAAGAAAAAATATAAAATGTAGTTAAGAAAGAAGAAGGAAGAATCGTAAACAAAAGTAGTCATTAAAGGAGTAGGCTAGACTGACAAACAAATGACTTTGACCCAACCCCAGAGATTGGCCAGATAAAGACAAAAAGATGAGAATAGATTCACAGAGATTGAGAAGACAAATCAATGATAAGAGACACAAATAAGTAAAGAAATTATGTAATTAATAATGAATATAATGATAATAAAGAAGGTACACTAACCATAAAAAATAAATAAGACAAGTATTGTTAAATAAAGTATATTGTTAAGGACCTTATAATAATAAGAAAATAAGGCACAAAATGTTAAAGAATAGTAGTAAAAGTATATCTAAAGTAACATTGAAACCAAGAGTGAGAATTAGGTAGGGAGTGATAAAGATAAATAGTGAAGTGATAAGTGTATTAAAATAAACAACTTATAATATTAAGAAAAGAGGATAGTAAACAAGTGTGACAAACCAAAACATAATCAAATGATGAATGAGCAATTAAGTTAAGTGTTAGACTGTAAGACACAGAGTAATTGTGGGTGTAAGGAATAGATAAACATATTATGTCAATATAAGAATCACCAGGGTGATTATCTTTATATAAAAGATGGTGTAGGTATAACACTCACCAAAATTGTTATTTTTAATTTAAAGAAAGTTAAGTTATTGGTTTAGTGTTTAAGGGAGTATGTACAAGAAGAAACAATTTTACAGTAATATGTTAGTATGTTTTATGTAAGTAATGAAGTTTATAAAGAGAGTAGTGGCAGGACCTTTATAAGTAATAACAAGCAACATAATAATTATATTTAATGAGTAGAAACATGGCTGAACCATATACAGATCATTAAGTTATTTATATGTTATGTTTTATTAATAGATTTAAGTGTTAAGGAGGTGTGTGAGAAATGGGAGTAGGTATAAAAATAGTAATGACATAAATTTAACAAAGCAGCAAAATAATAACTATAATGTAAATTGAAAGCAAAATATCAGATAAGAAATATTTTTGTAAAAAATATAATAACATCAATAGATTGTAAAACATTTCCAAAATAATTCAAAAGACAAGAAACACGAAAGGAAATTAAGCAGACAATATATGCTCAATAAATAAGGTTTAAATAGAACAAAATAAGAAATTATAAGATGTAACAGTTTAGGCCTATAAATGACATAGCTGTATAAATACAGAAAACCAATTGTAAACAACTGAAAACTATATTTAAATAACAAAACAAAGTAAATTATGTAATTACCATAAACTAACAAAAATATCATGTCAGAATTATGATAAACAATAGAAATAAGTAAATTATGTATTAACATAGTATTATCAATTTTGTACAAAAGCATTAATACATGGCTTAGACCAGTCTTGTGAGATATCAAACTAATCTTTGAAAGAAAATAGGAACATCTATGTAAATATTTCAAGCATTGAAATTATCCCCAAGTAAATATAGTCATTATAAAATATTTATTCATTTTGAACAAAAAACCAGGATTTATAACAATAGTTTCAAATGTACTTAGCCAATCAGAGTTAAGTCAGTTACCATGACTACAGAACGTTATTATAATTTTGACCGTTACGAAACGAGAGTTCCATTATTAACTATCCAGATGTGAAGACGCTATATTAATGCTGACCATTTTAAAGAAAAATAACGAAGAATACCAAACTGTAATGAAACCCAATTGATTAACTGATATCTACCATAGTTCCAGTAACACATGAAGTTCCAGTAATAATCGAATATTAAAACTACAATTAAATAAAAACTGGATGAATTAAGAAACAGACGCCAGAAGTAGACTGAATCCCTATCTTTGGAAATAAACGGAAGAAATAATTCATTGGTGAAGACACTTGACGATCCATAACACGAACAACGGGATTTTGTTAAGTATGAAATAAATCATAACTAATTACGAACCAAATTGATTAACCATTTTCTGAATAAATAACTTTCACTCTAAACTTTGAACACTAATTTCTTTCAAGGATATATGATTCATATTTAATAACACTGTATGTAAAAGAAATATAACCTATGTCATAACTGATAAAACCGACATACACTTTTAACACAATAAAGTGTAGTTTTCATATAAACCTTGTTAGTATTTAAGTACCACAATTGTAAAGTGGTGTACTTTATTTAAACATCTTGTTATAGACCTTTTTCGTACTCAAAAGAATTCACTGGCAGAATAAATTGTATAAATAAGAAACAATAACCATTATAGCTTTATAAGACTGAAGCGCTGCCACCTTTTGCTATCCGCTGAGTGAAAACTAATTTGCGGCCGAGGCTAAACTTTGTTATAATAACCTTTATTGTACGATTACTATTCAAAAATTAATGAATTATTGAACAAATTAAATCAGTACGAACCTTTACTAACTTTCTTGTATTTATTTGAATAGTATTATGTATGTTATGTGCTTTAGCGGAGAGTAGAATTCTTTGCGCTAATTTTATGTTGGCAACACGTCCCAACAACGAGCGAAAGTCGAGTTCCCGCCAATCAGCGAGGTAATTCGAATTATTCTTTACGGTATCCAGGAGACAATCTAACTGCGAAACTTTTAATTGTTTTATAAAAAACAATTTGGCGCCTTTCGGGAGTTAAAAAATACAACATTGGACAGGTAAGGACTTCGATACTGGTTATTCGTACGTTCGCGACGGACGCAGTCTGCGTGAGTTACGTTCCAGAGCGACGACGACTTGGTAAGACACGAGAGTACACCTTACACTCTTACACGTTCACAATTATACGAACGAAAGGGTCTTCTTACAAAATTGACGTATCCAACGTGTGTCTAATTAACACGGGAGCTACAAAGTCTTATATTACAATATCGATATATTTCTTTAAAGTTCCGCTTTTGTTTTACCGAATTCTGTATCTTATCTAAGGTTTTTTAAATGAAGTTACTTCTAAGGTTTTTGTATATGATGATATAAATCTTGTTAGTTCACACAAAATATAAGCTGAGCGCATTATTACTATATTGATAACAGTTGTTAAGATTGGTCGTTTCATAATCTCACACTTTGCATAGAGCAATATAATTCATTCAAAAACGCATCAAGTAACATATTAAAACTAATATTTTTTAAACATTAAAAAACTTCATTTTGCGTACACATACACGTGTCACACATATCCACGTCGATAGGAAATCTAGTATTTTGTTTTAAACTAGTGTGGCCCGATGTTCTCGTATGTTGCAATCACATCGACTTCAGTTTCTAGCCAGGGCCTTAATTCGATTGCCTTGACTATGTAAACACAGTCATCGTCGTCGTCGTCGTCATCCTTTACGGCTTAGGCTAGTAGACTGTTCCAGTCTCAATGGAAGTCATCCAGCCGTCGTTTACGGATCCAGCTACACTTCTCTCCCCCCCCTTGGATGATAGTCCAGGGCTCTTCTTGAAAATCTAGTTGGATCCATTCTCTCTACGTGTAACCGCTTCTCCGTTTTGTACCGGGAGATATTCTTATTCAAGCTTTCAGCTATGCCTAGCTTCATTCTAATATGATCATTTCTGATAAGATCTCTCCTGGTAAAACCCTTTACAGCCCTTAAGAACCACAGTCTTGGCTATAAGGTTTTCTAAGTATAAACGAGTACATATTACAGTGATCGCACTCTAAAGATAGATAAATTAATTCATATGCAAAAGTTATGTACATGTATAAGTAACATTTCCCATAACATGAATTGTCTTCATTGTGTCATCCACTACACTACGTAGGCTGGTGCTAAAAATATTATGTAGGTAAGTGCTACAAATACAGTGATTTCCGAATTATATCCGAGGAACTGGATAGCGCGGTCGCCGTGGATAATTCACAATATGCACAAAAAAGGGCAGAAAGTAATAAAAAATCTTTATTAACATCAGCTGTTTGTTTAAACCTGTTTGCAATTTACAGTAAAACCCCGTTAAGACGTTCATCAAGGGATCGTGCGAAAACCGCGTATTAAGCGGGATATTACCAAGTAGCAATCTATACGCACTGGAACTGTGTAACTAATAATCACATTTTCTATGCAGTTTAAAATTAATTCACACGAAATGACATTTCTTCAGAAGAACTATGAATTGTCTTATGTGTACCATCTGTGTAGCATCTACAGTGAATATTCCTGAAGTTACTACCTACATACGTACAAAAGTTATACAGGACTGTACAAAATCCTAGTGAACGTCTCCCGGTATTTCATGCGCAGCAGGAATTAGAATCAGGAATGAATTACCGCAAATGTATGAACTGTAAAATGTCAGAAAAATATATAGTCCTACATGTCAGTGAAGTCACTGCTGGTCTGTCGACAAACATCACAGGTGGCGTTCAACGGTCAACATCCGTTACCAAAACTGGTAGAGTACAACGGCTTATCGCGTAAATGTAAAGACAAACATTCTGAGAAAATTAAATTTCCCATAGTCACACTAAAGCACATATATCCGGGTGACTCGTGGTAGCCAGCTGCCGAGAGACCAAAAATACTGTAGGATTATCTTTCGTTGAGCTGAGACACAGTCCGTCCCTCGGACATACCTTTACATAACTTACATAATTTAAAACAATTTTGATTACAGTAGTTAATAAAATAGTGTTATTGACATCAGTGAAACAGAAACTTTATTATTCAGCTGACATTTATTTCCGCTTATAAAAAAAAATCCGCTGGTTGCCGCGGATAAACCGCTCGCGGACATGTTGCGTTGCGTTGCGCTGAGGTAGTGGGGCGTCTTTGCATGATTAAATTGCAGCTTCCGGGACGTGCCCGATGGCTGCCAGATGAGAACAGTGCTGCACTTTCATGAGACAGGGGCCTAAAAACTTGGAAGGACACGCCAACGCGGTTAACCGCAGAGGCGCCGGATATTTTTAAGAAATTTATTTTATTTTATTTAAGTGACATTATGTTTGTTAGAGCTGTCTCTGAGGGCGAAGCGGACGGCAGGTGCCGCCCACATCGGATGCAGTAGGCAGACGCCTTGAGGCGTCGGTCGTTCCAAGGGAGGAAGGGAACCTCCGTGCCGGTGGCAAACGGTAACTAAACCAAGCAGTGTGATAAGACATCCTGGGGGAAGAATGTCCCTGAGGAGCGAAGGTAACAGAAAGGAAAGGAAGATGCTGGGGGCTATTCAGATAGCGCAACGAGGTTGACTTACGGGGAGTCATCTAGAATCGCCTGAGGGCGTTTGACTCTGATAGGGGAAGGTGGTTCAGACGTACTAATGGTTCTGAGGTAAGGAAAGGGTGAGGTCGCTGCAAAACCAAAGAGAGTTTCAGCGAGCGACCGGGCAAAGTCGGCAAGTGAAGGAACTTGAAGGCCTCCTCGAATGACATCAACTCGCGGACATTCGGGAGTTGACCGTATTAGTACTTAATTTACGGCATAAATACAGTTATCTGAGTGCTATATAGGTATCATTAAAGAAAGTGAGTGTCGCCTACAGAGGTTATGTATATGTTTACGTGTTTAATATAATTAACTTTGTTCATTAAGGTTTCTAAACGTCTGGCAAAGTTAAAGTAAAAGTTGTAATTGATTTAAATAAAATGAAATATAACGCAATTAATACAAAACCAAATCCACTGGTCTCGTTATGAAGTGAAAATTATTTAACGTAGTGCTATCCTATATCCGCAACGAATTCAACGTATTCGTTTGAAAAGTTTCACTCTCTTAATTCTACAACTCAAAGCTCTGTGATGCGCGCGCACAAGTTTGCGTCACAAACCATCCTCCATTCTTTGAGCATCACTGCGATTATGACAACATCTGTACTGTTGCGGAATACAGGTGATATTACAAAACAGGGAATAGAAATTTAATTACATATTTTATTTATGTAAAATAATTAATAAACTATAAGCCCTAATACATTAATATAAACTACTTTAAGTTAATAAAAATAGAATGAATTAATTTAAATTTGCCAATTAAAGTAAGCTTATTTCTGTGAAGTGTCTCTAATTATTCTTAAATAGTGTATGCCTGATCCCACGGATGATAAAAACTGGTAGTTTTACAGTGTTTTCGAAGTTAGATCTTTCTCGTCCCTCGATTAAATTAAAATCTCGGTTTAACATTTGATTTATTTGCTTATTTTCTAAGTACAGATTGTTAGAATTATACTTAATTATATTTAGTTCTTGATTTTTTACAAAACGAAAATGCTGCTTATCTTGTGATTATGGTTTATCATTTTTGTCAAAATTCTTAACAAAATCATTCATACTAACGAATCGATTGAAAACTTTTGAATCAATTCAAATACTTATATGCTAATTACCTTTAGAATCTGGCATTTTATATTTGCCAGATACTTTGGAAATATAAACAGGTCAAATTAGACCGATATAAAGCCAGATTATAAAGTCTTTGATTTTCCGTATTCGTGATGTTGAGTGAGGAGCAATGAATGGAGTTTGTAAGCAACAATTAAGTTCGCTCACTACGGACGTACCACAGAGCGTACCTTTTTTAAAACAAACAGCCTTCTCAGGACGGAACAAACTTTCGTCCTTCCCCCACACTAAGTAACAAATGTAAAAACTTTCGACTCGTACCACCGGTTTGTGGACGACCACTTTTTCTTGTAGTTGAGATTTAAAATGTTTTGTTAAATACGGTAGAACGTACATTTTTGATAAAGTTACGTGACCTTTCCTAACTGACTTTTTAAAATTATTAAAACAATGACATTACGTTTGAAAACAAAACAAGTAAAAACGAATAATTTCCTGAAATTCACACAATGTGCTCTGCCAGAAGCACAATACGTTTACGAAACAGCATTAACAAACGACATTAACAAATGTGTGTAAAAGTCGAGTTTTTCGTTGTCGTCGGCTGTTAGGATTATGACCGTCTTCATTATATTACTTCACACGTGCTCGCATGCTCTCTGTCTGTCTGTCTGTCTGTCTGTCTGTCTGTCTGTCTGTCTCTCTCTCTCTCTCTCTCTCTCTCTCTCTCTCTCTGTCTCTCTCTCTCTCTCTCTCTCTCTCTCTCTCTCTCTCTCTCTCTCTCTCTCTCTCTCTCTCTCTCTCTCTCTCTCTCACTCACACACACACACACACACACACACACAGAGTCATCATCATCTCATATGGTATTTTACCGTACAGCACGTTCCAGACACCACCTGTATGTCCATTCGTATTTATTTCACTCTAGATCTTTATCAATAATGAACGAAGGCTTTTTTGAAAACTTTCAGGTTGTTAGGTCGTAGTCTGTTTTTACAAATGCTCTGGCGAACGTTTCGGCTACACCCAATGGCAGCTACCTGCCATCATCAGTGTAACGGACAATGTTGTGAAGGGCTCACGGCGGGGAACAACAATAATCTGCCGGCGAAGACGAATTCCCTACTTGCCGACGTCAATAAATTCAATCGGTGTGAGTAATCACTTACACGATCTGTTTGATTAGTATGTCCAAGGCAATCCGCAAATGGTTGCCTTCTGTCAGGAGTTTCTGCCTTGAAGTCCGGTCCAAGACGGAATTTTCCTTTTTAACTGGCCCTACAACGGCTGATCGCGAACTGTCCAGTTGTTGATTCAATCCACAAAAGCATCGACGTGGTGCTGCTCTGATATGATTGTCCTATCTTCCTTATGTTTGAAAAGGTGGACCGCTGTGTCATCTGCACATCCGAAGTCGACGCTCCTTGGATATATCGTTGACGTAGACGGAAACAATGGAAGTTTTAAGACGCTACCGTCAGATGCGAAAAAGAAATAATCATCAATTCTCATGCAAAAGATCCTCTCCGTCAGAAAGGTAGCAATCTGGGAGCTAAATTTTCTGCAAATTCTACAAGAGCTCGTCGTGCCAGACACTGTCATGACCTTTCCCACATCCTGAAAACAGCCTACGGTCTGCTCGCCTCGACAGCCAGCGCCCGTCATATATTCTACCAGCCTCACCAACTGACGTGTGCCTGAATGGTCTGAGCAGAAACCGAGATACTCGGAGACCATAACGTCAAAGTTCCGAAGATGTTAAATCGTGAACTGCACAAGGTAGACTCCAATTAGCGTGATAAGGGATTGGCACTCAATGTATCCCAGTTTCCGACCCTAAATATCGGTGCTGCAGAGAGACCAATGAGGAGGGGCAGTGTCGTAATTGGCCAAGATCTAGACCAATCGTAACCCAGAGCTAATCCAAAAGCTCTTTCTACTCTTTAAAATTTCTATTCTCATGTCTTCCTTGCCTCTGATTTCATCAATTTAGATTATCATAAACTTATTTTCATTCTACGCACTTCAATAGCCTCTTCTAATTTTTGTAACATTCTTTGTGATAATTGCTGTCTTACCGCTAAAGCTACCATCTGTTAGTAAATCTTAATCAATTTATTTCCTACATGTTAACACCTTTCCTCTCCATCTGAAATACAAGTTATCGTGTACTCTATGTATATATTAAATAAGGTCAATGACGGAGTACATCCTTGCTTTACTGTACAACCCTTTTATTTATCTACTGTCTTCCGAATTAATTTTAAGTTTTTAGAAAATCAATACATTGTTACACAGGACAATTAATGAGGTACAGGACTTTTTAAATCTGCAAACCGTAAACGGATTGCACCTTTCAATTTATCTCTAGTGCCCATGCCCTAGTATAGTGGTATAGTATATGCTGTAACACAAAAATAGATATAGGATTGATTTGAAACATTATAAGCAAATTTTATTAATGGTGTACGCATACAATGTTTTCGGCAAGAATCTCGTCGACAGACATAATAGAGAACTAGAGATCCGAGCCAACAGTCGTCTGACCAAGAAGTATTTGGAAGTAACTATAAAACAGTAGACCAGGTGTGAAACTAAAGAAAATTCAAGAACGAGTAAGGGAAACGACATACGGCATGCAACCAAAGTAGAATTCGTGGTATCATTTGCAGCATTAGGAAGCAGGAAATTTGGCTAGGAGATAAACTGGCTGATCACGAAGACTGTTAGATTGGAGACACTTAATATAACTTAATACGGAACACACTTTGCAGTTTTTCAATGTATATTTTAATAGAATGCAGTAATTATTTTCAAAGATCCCTTATGCACCATCCGTTAACTTATAAATAGTCCTGCTTTGGTGCAGTGAATTATGTGAGTTATTCAAGAAAAAAGTGCCATTCTTTGACTTTAATTCTGTGTCGTATGCTCGTGGATCTTTGTGTGTGTGTGAATTATAATACATAAAAATTGTCACGAGAGAGACGGTGGTTAATGTGGCTGCAACTGCCACTCAGATTAAAAACACGTTTTTCTATAGACAGCAAACCTTCGTCGCTAGTGTTCAAGCTTTATATTTCACATGTTGCAAGTTTAATTTTACAAAGGAAAATGTTATAGCATGTGGCAAAAATTGGTTGTGAAAAACTCTTTGACATAAAAATAATGAAAAAAAGAACGATTTTTAACACTAGTGTATGCTACAGTACTCGGATGTCGTGTTTCTAAGTAAATTAGATTGTAAAGTAGAATTTTTATTTGTATGACTCATCGGTTCGGTTATTTTTCTAACTGTAAAATTTTCAGTCCATTTTAATTAATTATTTCTTTCAACTAAAACGTTCTGGTTTCTGTAAATTCGCTTAAGAGCGAATACTATGAACACGATTCCAGAGGCCACTGGCTTATCTTCATCTTAGTCGAGTTATAAACGAGTGAAAATTATGCAAGTTCTTAAGCTTTCATAGCCGGCATCATCATTGTTAAAATTGCTATTATTAGCCGGGTTGTTAGGCAATGCTCCACAGTTGTTAACAAATGTTACGGCTCCACAATCGGAGACCACCATCAGTGACTGAAACAATCGGCACGGTGTCCGCCAATTCACCCCGGTGATGAGGTAGACACTAGCTGAGAAGGCCCACTCATATAAATACCAGCACGATCTAAGCTGGAAAGTGGCATCAACCAATCAGCATCAAACGGACACCGTGCCAGTTGGTTCAGACACTGATGATGGCCTCCGATTGTGGAGCCGAAATGTTCGTCAACAACAACTGTGGACCATAGCCTAACAGCCCGGCTAATACCGTAATAACAATTTTAACAACGAGGGAAATTAATTTCATAGACTAAACGTTTAATAAATTAGATTCAGTGCTGTCTAATCAGTATTAATTTCTTTTATTAAAATTCGTTTTCAATTCCTACTAACTATATTTAATATTATAATAACATTTCCTGTTTTCATGAGTTTTGTACTGGGTATTTGGGTATGAAATATTAGCATTATAAATATCAGCAGCAGTTAATAATTATACAAGAGTAAAAAAATTGTTGTTTTTAAGTTAAACAATAGCAGCTTATTTATTATTACAATAATATAACATATTAAAACGTAATATATTAAATTTATATGTTTAAATATTTTAAATAGATTAAATGATTAATAAAACGGAATATTATTTTAACTTGTTGGGTTGACTTGTGGTTGTGAAAGTTATTACACGAAAACATTGCAAAGCGCAAAGTCTAACAAGTCCTGTTAGTGCAGATTGTTTACATTTTCAGCCTTTATACATTGTCGTTTCACTCCTTTCGCATTGCTAAAGCACTTTGTTAAACCTGTCAATATCACAGCTGCCTTTTCTTTTCTGTATGACTCTTTTATCAGTCGGCCATCTTTCCAGATTACATCTTAACTTTAAATGTTTAAATTAAATGTAAATATCAGCAAAACTAAATATATGCTATTTCCTGTATCAGAAAGGAAAAGAAATCTATATAATTTATGCATAGACGATCATTCATTTGCTACAGGTAATAAGTTCAGATTCATTGGTAACATGATAGATAATAAAGGATCCATAAACACGACGATACATGACAGGAAACAAATAGGAAATAACGCATATTATGTCAACAGTAGACTGTTGAGAAGCAAAGTCGTTAGTCGTAGCACAAAAATATATAAAAATATTAAGAAACACTTATCAGACACTTATGGAGGCGAGACATGGACATTGACAAACAAGAAACACTAAGAAGTTTTGAAAGAAAGATTGTAAGACGCGTTTATGGCCAGGTTAAAGAAGATGACGAATGGAGAATAAGACATAACCAGGAGACAGACGAGCTATTGAAACATGAGGGCATCGTAAGATTTGTAAAGACTCAACGAATACAATGGCTAGATCACCTAGAGCGGATGGATGATCAGCGTAGCCAAAGAAAATCCTGAGGGCGCAAGTCTAAAGCAGAAACAGGAACTGACCTAGGATAAGATGTTGTGCTGGAAGATCTAAGAAGTATGGATGTAAAGGGTTACACTGAGACGGCAATGGATAGGAGACATTGGAGAAGATTGATGTTGAAAGTCAGGGGTCACGTTAGGCTGAAGAAGAAGAAGAAGAAGAAGAAGAAGAAGAAGAAGAAGAAGAAGAAGAAGAAGAAGAAGAAGAAGAAGAAGAAGAAGAAGAAGAAGAAGAAGAAGAAGAAGAAGAAGAAGAAGAAGACTCTTTTGTCAGTCAACATTCTTTCCAGATTATATCTAAAGTTTTCAGAAAATCAGTAACCTGTTCTACCTTAATCTGGTACATGTCTTTTCTAAATCTGGAAAACATAAACGGAAAAATTTCAAATTTTTAAAAACGTTTTGTTAGACGATTGTGTTGTAGCCTCTTTTTCCTAATGATTGTCTTTGCATCGATCGCTGTAAGACTAAATGAGTAGCTAGTTGCGAGATGCAATGATTTCTGTCAGAGAAAACCAAAGTTACGCTCAGGAATATGCATTATACTTGCCACTTCTCTCCTATAGTAAGGCCGTCCAACAAGCATATGCACATATCGGACTGTTAGAGGTAAGGCTTGTTTGTGCACTTTGATTGACTGCCGGTAACCAGGTTGGCAACAACCAATAAGAAATACAAGGAAAATTCCTGTTTACACAATCGTAACTAGCTAGTTGTCCTAGACCAGGAAATCTAGTTATAATACTTGTTCTATCATTAAAAACATCAATCTTCCGTTACAAAAGAATGGTTATATCCTACTGGCATGATGTACAGTTAATTGTCGCACGTATACTCGGTGATTGACAGTTTCAATGTATTGAAGATTTTATAAAATGATCTGTCTGGCATTCAAACAAAATTGAAACATTTATTTTCACACTTTCTCGTATTAGTGAAAAACACAGTTAACTTCTCGTTGCACCTTCTTGCAGTAACGTAACGGGTGCACGTAATATATTATTAGTTCTTGTTCTTAATTCTGAGACGCAAAGCTACAATATCTTTCACTTCCAACCATTCATCTCGAACTTCGGCAGGGTTTAAATATAGTGATTGAAGCGGCCCAGCCAGTAAATTTTTGATAGCACGATCCAGTGCGCTATTGATATAAAATGATAATAGTGAATTAGTGTGCGCGGGCATCTGTAATTAGTGGGGTGTATGATTTGTTGCGCCAGTGTCGACTGGGTGACATTTATTCTGTGTTACGTTAGTGCATGTTGGACAATTGTCAGCTTGGTGAATTGTTGACATACGATGTTTATTGTTGTATACGGGTGTCTTCGTTTGTTCGTATGTAATTACAGTTGGTTCGTATGTCCTCGTTGGTAATTACAGTTGTAATTAACGATTTATCTGTGCTCAACTATTCTCTTTCCATTTTCAAACACGATGATCCGTGCCACCGTCGCGTTCTAACCATATGATATAGGCAACTTCTTGGACGTAGGCCTATATGGTGTCAGGCGTGGATCCGTGCTGGCGAATGGGGGAAATTCCACTCCCCCTGAAATGGTCACACCAGATGAAATTTTTCTCTTTGTCCTGTGATAGAATGACTTGTCATTGTGAGTATGATACAAAATTAGCATCACGATATGTAGGTTGACAGTTTTCTCTAAAATTACTGTAAATTAAACAGTACCTTATCGCCGTGTTAATTTTTGTTTGATTCACAACTTAAATGACTAGTCTGTTTTAAACTGTAAGTGAACACTGAAAAAAACAATGTCCTGCCAAACACAGAAATGATTGTATACTTGTACTTTATAAACTTACAGTGTTGATATTGAATGGATCATTAAAAAGTGGTCCAACTTTTCATATCCACCTCAAAATTCAATCCCCCCTCCCCCAAATTGCTTACTGGATCCGCCCCTGTAAGATGCGAGTGGTTGGGTGTCGTTGTAGCGCGTTCTTGCGGTCTCTCGAGCTGACGTGCCCCTTCATTTTTCCTGATTTGGCTACAATGTGCAAGAACTTTTCGACGAGAGAACCATAACTAAAGAACTACTATTAGCAGTTCACCTTTGCTACCAAACAAGGAATGTTGTGACGTATGCCATCCATTCCACTGCATGCATCACTCTAATACTACACATTTAAAATACGTTTAACACACTTTCGGTGTGACTTGACTGTCTCGCACAAAGTATCGAATAAAAAAAAACACACTTTAACAAAATATTCAATAAATTAGACTTATGTACAGTATAATGTACGAACGTTCAACTTAATACGGACACAAAATTACAACTAAATACGTCTTCTGAACGTCTGAACAATGTTTTCAGAACCAGTAATACCCCACAAACACAAGCACGCACTATCATTCAGTAGCCCCCGCTCCTCAGGCGTCTCGGCAGCAAAACTGGTGCACGTACAGTACACTGTTGAGTGAGTCACTCGCGTACTGTGAAGCGAAGTGTTAAAGACTAGTTATTAGACCGTTTTCGAGACGGCGATTCAGTGTGCGTTTAGTTTAAAGTGGTTTTAGTGAATTATTGTGAGCGAACATCCGTAATTAGTGGCGTGTATTATTTATTGAAGCAGTATTATTTAAGTGATATTTATTGTGCGTTTGGATACAAGTGTTTATTGTTATTTTGTCTATTTAAACATTCACAAAAGTTCTAAACAGCGATTTCTACTGTGTTCAGACATTTGAATCCCACTGTTCTAACACAACGATCCGTGTGACCGTCGTAACAGTTATCTAAATTTTAATTTTAACAAATCAAGTAAAATTTAATTTGTAATTATTCGTATAAAAAATGTAAGACTAAATTTCTTAATGACTTAAAATCCAACGTTGTAGTAATATAATATTAACGTAACTGGTAATTGAGCCAAACGGGTGTAAAAATATAATGGAATAACTCAAGTAAGGTGGGTTGGAAGCAAGAATTTATTGCTATCACTTGAGTATTGCCGGATAGAAAATAAAGTGTTTGTAGTATGGAGAGATAAAATTGACAGTAACAGTGCAAAATTGAAAGTGTAATAAAAGTCATTAAATTTTAATAATTAAATTTGTAATACTTGCAAATTTTAAAGAATTTCAAAGTAATATATTGTAACGAAATTTTTTATTTTTGTTTTCAAACGCTTTCACAGGCGCTGCAAGAATTTTATATTTTAAAGTAGTTACTAACCCCAGCGTAGAATCTTTTTATTCAAACATTTTCAATAATTTAACTGAATAATCATTATTTCAAACATAATTTCAAGTTGATTTTTTTCTTTCTCTTTTCACTATAAAAAGCAATTGAAAGTGGTTAGACTAGAAGATAGATTGAAATTTCGCGAAATTCTGCGTAATTTTCGATTATGGTTAACGCTGTCGTAAGATATCTATGTTAATGCCATTAGCAACCTTTGAGTTATAGGTACTTACAGTTAAAGGGTAATAATGTAGTAAGTTGCAGTATCACACAATATTATTCAATTCATCATAGTTTACGCGTGATTTTTTAATAATAATCAATACACTAACCACTAATAGTGCTGTAAGTTTAGTCATTATTTTCAACTAGGGAAGTAAGTTATAGTCACGTTACAGAATTAATATAGAACTACTTACGTTGCAACGAAGATACCTTCACCAGTATCACACATTATTATCTCACATCTACGGCAGACAAAACACTCATGATCCGTTGAAGAATATAGAGTCAGTAGATTTTAATTATAGTTGGTTCATGTATAACTCATTCGATATAACTCATGTTGGTCATTCGATAGCTCAGAAATCATTAATATACAGTCGATATGTTCTTTGGTTACTTTTTTCCGTAAAAGTCTAAACAAACAGGAAACTTGAAAACTGACGACGTGGTTTTCGTGCACAGGTACGCTCTTCATTTTTTTAAATGGTCACTTATTCGAATTATGGAGGTGAATTTATAATCACAGACTAATGCTACACAGTACTTTGGTTTACGTCAGAATAGCTCGCGAAGAATAATAAAGTATTCAGAATTAGTATTAAGAATAATAAATAAGAGTAAAAAATAAAAATGTATTCAACTGAGCGTGCTTTATTTCTTTTTACATACAGAATCGTAGGAGATAAATAAATTTAATTCGTTACACGTCTAATAGTGTACATTACATTGGATCCACGAGTTGGCGACATAAGCGTTTTTTGAGTGATTTGCACGACACTATGAACTTTATCACGGACTAAGGTCACACTGTGAACTACTGAATAGTCCACATAAAATACTGTGTTCCTATTTAAGAGTGAATGTCAGAACTAGATTTTAATTAATTTTTTTTTTTTTGGGGGGGGGGATCAATAAATATTCACTTTCCATAAGAATACAATAAGAGAAATCCTAGATGAAACAAATTTTTTTCATTCCAAAGTCCCATATTTATATGCAAGTTAAGTACACTAATATATTTATAATCTTGTCACTGTTTATTATTATTATAAATCAATAATAATAGACGGGTTAATTTTCTTATTAATTCACTGAAACAAGAAAATACGTTACTTCACATTGAGTATCATGCCATGAATATATGTGTGTGTGATCCACCCTCTCCAACTGAGCCTCAGATGTTTTATCCGCGAAGTAATCAATCTCACGATGATTCAGCCTCGCAACTATTTACTTCTATACAACAATTCGGCTTCGTAATATGCATACCGTAAGAGTCTCGAAGAACGAAGGGACACGTTTGTAGCGACAAACAATTATCTTAAGTTAAAAAAATAAAGGTTAGTTGACGTTTATTTAAATACACTGCGACCAAGCGTAAAGTGTTTGCTGAACCGCTAGTTCTCATCTCGCACTCTTTCAATATTCCACCGACATTAAACACGTGATTTTTATTCTGATATCGTTCTATGGCCGATTTCAATTAAACCCTTGGTTGGTTGTGTTCTGAAACACAATTGTAAAACACAACACTCTTAACTTGTTTTTTTTTTTGTTAAGTACGTCATCTTCAGACATAAACAGGACTCTTTACCTACACTTATTCAATACGGACTTACAAAATCAACAACTATAAACAATAATAGTTATCGTTAATTTACCAGTAACATTCGACCAATAAATTCTAACAACGTAAGGTTTAGCGAGAATCAGTTAATAAGTTTAACATAAATTTTACAATATTTATGTCGACATTTCGACAATATTTAGTTCCGTCATCAGGACAATTGTTGTTGAGTTGTTACTAGTGACAACAACAACTCAACAACAATTGTCCTGATGATGACAATAAATATTGTCGAAACGTCGACACAAATAGTCTTAAATTTATGTTTAAACCTTCGCTAAACCTTGAATCGTTAAAATAATAGTTATCGCTTCCATTGTTATTACGAAACTTGGAATTACTAACTTCCAACAATACATAGTGGTCAATATTGAAATTGCTTGCATTACTAAAGTTCCACAGTATTAAATAAAACATTTATAAACAAATTTAAAAATAAATAAAAACCGAAAACTGTCTCTACAAAATTTACTATTGTTTCAATCTTAATACATTTGACACGCTTTTCATTTTCCGTACGCCGTCTTTTAGTAATTTGGATGTTTTTTCAATTAAAAAAACTTAATGTCTCTTTCGCGAGGACGAAAGAAATCGGATTAATTCCTGAAAAGTGATCAGGATGGGCTAAATGGCGTGATTCAATTTCTTTTTACACTGAGCTCAGCCTGTTTCTCTGGAAGCCCTATAGATTCTATTGTTTAACATAGGCTCAAAAAGGTTGTGTGTAATTTGGACACTCGCTCTTTGTATCAAGCCGATAAAACAACACATGGCTATATTAACTGCTATATTGTGTGTGTGTGTGTGTGTGCGCGCGCGCGCGCGCGCGCGCGCGCGCGCGCGCGCGCGTGTGTGTGTGTGTGTGTGTGTGTGTGTGTGTGTGTGTGTGTGTGTGTGTGTGTGTGTGTGTGTGTGTGTGTGTGTGTGTGTGTGTGTGTGTGTGTGTGTGTGTGTGTGTGTGTGTGTGTGTGTGTGTGTGTGTGTGTGTGTGTGTGTGTGTGTGTGTGTGTGTGTGTGTGTGTGTGTGTGCAACGATTCATATTTGTGTAAACGCCCATAATAATATATTTTTTTGTACATATAAATACTGAAGCAATAGAAATTGTTGTAAGTAGTTTTAAATAGTGGAAAACAGGAAGAGACAGGCATGCAGATGAGGGTGACGAATTGTGTGTATATTCGTTAGCCTATAGTTTTTTGCCGACCGATGCCTGTTTTATGCAAGACAGGAAATCCCGTCTTTGTGTATACAGTTTCTTTTTATTCCGATCATCACGAATGATGTTTACGATTTGATGATGAGCTGTGAAGCTTGAAAGGGTAATCGGGAATGTTTTCTATAGTGGTGGTGTGCAACAGTGTTATTTCTTTTTGTTGTAAACACTAATACATCTTTATTAATTACACGGTAAAATTAGTTAACTAAAGAAAGAAATATTCATTTTTAAAGTATCCAAGTCACTGTATTAAATAAATAATTGCTTATCTAATCCGTCGAGTGACTTACTTGTAATTCCGCTTGACGCGTTTCAGGGCATATGCCCCATCTTCAGAATAATTCCTCTTCACAGAACGTCAGACATTAAGATTAAAATGTAATAAATTAAAATTAAAATCCATGGTTAAAATATTAACTCGTCAAAATATTAAAATATACTAAATGCACAGAGAAGCACGCACTATCACAACATGAGTTCACTTCGCATTATAGCCGGTGTACACCGCCGCGATGCGCGATTAACATCGCGGCGGTGTACACCGGCTATAACGCGAAGTGAACTCATGTTGTGATAGTGCGTGCTTCTCTGTGCATTTAGTATATTTTAATATTTTGACGAGTTAATATTTTAACCATGGATTTTAATTTTAATTTATTACATTTTAATCTTAATGTCTGACGTTCTGTGAAGAGGAATTATTCTGAAGATGGGGCATATGCCCTGAAACGCGTCAAGCGGAATTACAAGTAAGTCACTCGACGGATTAGATAAGCAATTATTTATAAAGAAAGAAAACTACAAAAAAGTGAAAATTATTATGTTATAGTAACTTCAACTGTATAACAATAGTTTATGTTGTATTATTTTAAATATAAAACTTTGCGCGGCCGTGTTAGGGTGAGTTGTTTTGTGTTACTCAGGTGAAAATTATAATTTTAGTAGAAATTCAAAAAATGTATATAACTAAAATTTTGGTATAATTATGAATGTCAATGAGACCATTTTGTTGCAGCAAAATGCAGACCAAAAAAAGAATTTCTGAAATGACATGAAAAAAAGGAAAAAAGATAAAGCACTGATTCCTGTTCTTGCTTGTTCATCAAAGTGGAAAAGCTTATTATAATCTGTTAGCCGTTCTGGTAAAATAAGGGTATTAAGTAAGAAGAACACGAAGGAGTCGCAAAGTAAACTTACAAGGTAGCAGCTACAATCGGGTTTTGAGTGATTAACAGTGTTGATTATCAAGGAAGGTAGACTTAAGAGTAGAAAAAAAGAAGTTTCCTCGATCAGTAAAAGGGATCAGTAATTGTGTGCTGAAAATCTGAAAAAACTTGAGGAAATACAATTTACACGTACGCAAGAAATACAATTGGATGTCGTGAAAAATATTAGAGTACAGTCCGCATGGGACAAGAAATGATTGCAACGTTGAAACAGGGGCAATGATTACAATAATTACTAAACGAGAAGAGAAGGCAGCGAATTGTTTGTTAGTAACTGGTTACCGATAGTGAGAACTGTGTGGAGCTAGGAGCGTTTGTAATCAGATTTCTCTAATACAAATTAATTCCACTCTCCTTGTCTGCGTGCAAGGCAGCGAATGATTCAGGCATCTCTAACTACACTTGTTAGTAAGTAATTCATTTTTTGTGGTCACTCGCTGTTAAATTAAATTAAAAAAATTATATAGATACTCAGCCAGCTGATATAAATAACTGGTTAATAGTGTATCCTCTTGAATTACCGACAAGTACAACATTTAATCGTCGTTTATCTACACACAGTCTCAGATTGTTACTTCACGTTTATCAGTTTAGCAAGTAAGCATGACGAAGCTGGAATCATATACTTGTGGATTCATATTTCCAGCATAGATTTTCAGTCAGTGTGTGCTGTAGTATAATAAGTAATTGGCCACTTTATATTAAAACATCTCATTACACAGGGGAAATTTTTAGAATTCGCAGAAAAATATTTACTACGCTAAGAAATAAATTTAAGTAAACATTTTTATAAGTTTTAGCTGTTTTATAAATAATGTAGCACATATTTTGTGTTTCGTTTTTTAGACCAAGTCAAATACCTCAAACCTATTTTTGACTTTACTTAAAAATATTTACGTCAATTTTTATCAGAATAAAATGGTTTACAAATTTAACCAAAATATTTTTATTGTTTAGAAGCAATTTAACAGTGTTATTGTACGCTAAACCTAAAAATTGTGTTTTCAAACTTGAATTTTTTATACTTTCTTTTTTCTTTTTTTATATTTTTTTGTAATAAAAATAGAGTTCTGGAATCGTTTTGTTTTAATGTCAGGTCAAACAACATACGGAACCACTAATTAATTTGACTCTATAATTAATCTTTGCATATTCCATTTGCATATTTTAATGTTCCATTATTACTCCTTCGGAACATAAATATGGATTAAATTTTTATCTGGCCACAACTCGAAAACAAAGCATTTCTGAGATATGTTTATATAGCGTTTTCTAATTTTTAGCTTTAGAACCGTCTCTTAAAATATTTCCCTTTCCTCCCTTTCTCGCAAAATACTGAAGATAGAGCTGCAGGATCTTTTCATTTTAATAACTCAGATGAAACAACCTTTCTTGGAGAATATTAGTATAGTTTTCGGCCTGACAGAAGAGGGACTGATCAACTATTTATCATTAGACAGATGATGGAAAAATTCTATGAACATGATGTAGATCTACATTTCCTGTTTATTGATTTTAAGCAGGCCTTCGATAGTATAAGTCGTCCGAATTACTTTAAGTCCTGAGGGAAGTTGTAATTAGCATCAAACTAATCCGATTAATTACAATAACAATGAATAACACTAAATCAAAGGTAAAGATATACAACAAAATGAGTGCAAGTTTCAACTTTAACAATGGTGTAAAGCAAGGAGACGGGCTCTCTGTGGTTCTGTTCAACATAGTTCTACATAGTGCAGTAAATAAAATTGATAAAAGGCGCACAATATTTATGAAATCTTTCCAAATATGTGCATATACAGATGACATTGCAATAGTAGCAAGACACGTTGATAGCCTCAAAGACATGTATGCATTAATGGAAGCAGAAGCAATGAAAATTGGCCTTATGGTAAATGAAAACAAGACAAAACACATGGTAATGTCCAACTCAGAGACCAGGAGGGCTCCTAGAGATTCCAGTGTGAATGAGAAGTGTTTCAAAGGAGTGTCCTCCTTTAATTATCTAGGTGCCTCGGTATCAAATGATAACAACATTAGGAAACAAGGATACAAGCAGGAAATCGATCCTACTTTGCAAATATTAACATCTTTAAAAACAATCATGTTACAAGAGGTATAACAGTCAAAGTATCTTATTCTCTGGTGCGATCAGTGGTTACATATGGCTCTGAGGTGTGGGGTTTAACAGAGAATGACAAAACTGCTTTAAAATTATTTGAGCGCAGAATATTGCTTAAAATTTATGGCCCAGTAAGAGAAGAATGTAGTTGTTGGAGAATACGCAACAACAATGAACTACAGCCTCTCGTGTATGGAAAAGGCATAGTGAAATTCATCAAATCACAGAGGTTCCGTTGGCTGGGACATGTGGAAAGAATGTCTGAGGAAAGCTTATATACTACTGGACGTAGAGGCGGACCAAGGATGCGATGGCTGGATGGCGTAACAGAAGATTTTGCTAGCATGGGAATTAGAGGGTGGAGAGGAAGGCGGAGAACAGAGAAGCATGGAGGAGTATTGTTGAGGAGGCTAAAGCCCACCAAAGGCTATACACCAGATAAGAAGATTTTGATGAAACAACGTTTGGAACCACTAATTTGACTGCATAATTTATCTTCCAGGAATTTTAAAATTGCATTATTACTCCTTTGGAACAGAAATACGGACTAAACTTCTACTTGGCCATAACTCAAAAACAAAGCATTTTCGGACCTATGCTTATATAACATTTTTTCTTATTTTCAGCTTCAGACTCACCTCTTAAAATATTTCTTTCTTCCCGGACACCCTGTATACCTATTCTTTATCTCTGCATAATATTAAAAATATGTCAGCTGCAATTAGAGTTTCATTGCACTGCAATGAAGTAATGAGCGATTAAATCATTACTCAAATAATGATGCAACGATAATACACACTTGCTTGCGTGCACACAAAACACCAAATGGCGACCGTCAGATCCGTAGATATCCTACGATTATCATAGCGTGTACGCGCGAGCATGTGCGTGCGTGGTAGTGTGCCATTCGTTTTCAAGATTCCGCGCGTTAATTAAATAATAACGGATGAGTAAACGGCAATATTAACTGTGTCAGCGTGAAGAGTGTGAAGGTTGCGGAAATTGCCGTTTTATTACTGTCTCTATCAAATTAAAACAACTGCAAGTTATAACAGAGCTGCCACCGCTATCCACTAATGTCTCTGGTTATTTAGTGCTGTATTCATGCATGCATTAACGTTTCCTTCACGCGACTCGTTTATTAAATGCAAACGATTCGCCGTCTTTATTCATAACACGCACTAGTTGGTACGGCAGACATCCTCCGGAGATCGATGTATTTTAATTACCAAGTAATATTACGTATGTAACACAACTGTCTCTGTGATTTGCATATCAGTGTGAGTGTATCTGCAACGTATGTGTGTGTGAATGTGTTTGTATCTGTGCGGGCGTGTAAACCCCAGTGTGTAAGCTACAATAGAATAATACAAGCCGGATGTAATGAATGGTCGGATGTGAAACGTAATTAATCGACAATACCGATTAACGTTCACACATTGAAGAGACGATATATTACGGACCTGTTTTACTCGTGCTCACTTAATTAAATCAGATAAATAGCATGCACGCTGACTCAATAAAATTTTAATTTACGGATCGTGGACCAATGTTTCTTGCTTCAGACGTTTCGATTCTGCTAAGAAGCCAGACCGCATCCACAGTAATGGCGCCGCCAAGATCTCTACAACCTAACTACATCTGATTTCGGCCTCATCTCTGGATGTGCTTCTTATCAACTTTGAAGCCCTTAAGGCAGCACTTAAATGGTTTGATAGGCAAAAGGAATCTGAGAGCATTCAATTGTTACAGCTCAAGCGAATTTGCGATTTAGCAGCAAAAAAACTTAAGAGTCGTTTGCACCAAACGACACTTGGTAAGTCTTTCTTTTCACGAACAGGCCAGCCGTGGACCACGCGAATGTCGTTTCCTTTTCTTCTCCTGCCAGAAGGCCCTCATTCGCACACTATGCACCTTCTTCCTTTCTACTGTCCACCCCTTTCTCGTCTTCTTCTCACCGCAGAGAACCTGAAGATTTTGAATTTTATTTCCGTATGTACTTCTATCCACACAGTCGTTAAAAGAGATGCCCAGTTTCATCATTTCCTCCTTGAGTTGTTTGGTGTATCCGTTTAGACTGGAAAGTTGCCAAATCTGGTAACCCTTTGTAAGTGAAAATGTATCATTATGCGCTCGTACATACAGGTATTGTAAAACATATTATTTTAGTGTATCTTTTTTGTGACGTGTAAGTTTTTGTAAATAAGTGTGCAAATAATCTACAGTTTTTTAATTTCTTTGGGACTTCCCTTTTCTTTACTTCCCATGTCCGGATTTTATCTTATCCGGACTACCTTTGGTCCCAGTTGAACCGGATAAAAAGGTTTCCACTGTAAAACTGAAAAATCGGTTTTAAATAAAATTAAAAGTTTCACTGTAATAAAATCTGCTTGTTTCTGGTATAATCTGAAATCTAACCTGACGTAACGTCATATTTAAACGTATTCCATGTGATTGTTTGCACAGTTTCAACCGTACGATTATAATTTTCACTCCAGTATAACATATTGGTATGTATGTATGTACGGTATGTACTTTGTAACATAAAACGGTATAAACCATTGTGACCGTATTTTTGTTACAACTAACCCTTGACTCGTTGCATCATCAATTATCAGAAAGTATTGTCGTTTTAATGTAATTTGACAGTTTATTTTACTAGATAAGTACTGTGTAAGTTGATATAGAAGTATGTGGCCCATAGGGTATACTTCTTATGGACAAAAAGCTTACAGTCTCAGAGTAAAAGACAGTTCAAAAGATAAGCCACTGGATAATTGTGCTACTATTCTTTTGCGGACGTAGTTCTAAGAGTCAGTTCTAAAAATACGCGTATACCAGACTGCAGCTTCAGCAAGTCCAATAATATAGCGTTGTATAAATTGTATAAATTATGCTTAGCTATTAGGATATCAAATAGTTTTTGTAATAGGCTGCCTGGCTGTGAATACCGCAAGTAGCGGCTAGCGGCTAGCGGCTAGCGGAGCGTTGCACTAACCATGCAACTGTCACACTAAACACAAAAATCCGCGCGGTATGCCTTGATCCTTTACGGACTGTTGAGCAGAGGCTTTTAATAGGCTTTTAATTTAAGCTTTAGTAAATATATACAAAGCACTAGCGTGATGTTTTCAGGCTAGGATAGTACACAAACAGTGGGTAAATTGAGTAGTACCACGGCTCGTCTTGTGAGATGCTGTTTAGTCAATTGCTACAAACCTAGGGAGACTTGTAGACTTGTTTTAACTCCAAAGCGAAGGCATAAGTAAAATCATCAATCTTACCTTCACAACACGTCATAGTCAAGGTGCTGCTTATTCCGCTTTCAAAGATCCTCCAGCCATCTCTTCCTGGGTCTACCTACACACCCATGCCCTATAGGTTTGTATTTCCAGACTTGTTTGGCCAGTCAGGAATATGACATTCTTTCTAAGTGTTCTTTCCACCGTTGTTTGTAATCTTTTAATTTTTAATTCAAGTTAAAAACTTGTAATTATTCTCTTACGGCCTCATTCTTTATACGGTCAAGTTCGGAACACCTTTTAACTACTCTTAAGAACGTCATTTCCGATGCTTGTATTTTACTGTCTTGATTCTTGGTTGTTGGCCATAATTCACACCCATAGGGACTGTCATAACTTTGTAAAAATGTAATTTTGTATCTCGATTTTGTAACTTTAATTTTCTAAAAACACGGTTGATTTTCCCACAGATCGTCTGGAACTTAACTTAACCTAACTTAACTTCAATATCATAATTCCTATCATAGCCAACATCATTTACCAAATAATTAAAATGGCTCACCTTTTCTAGATTTCGAACATTAATCATTATTTTTGTTCTTCTTGGTTCCTTGCCTAGAAATGCCATTACCTTCGCTTTTATAGTAGTGATTTGCTTCATCAGATTTGCAAACAATATGTAATGAAAATCTCAACTATACAGACAAACGTAATGCCACAAGAAAAGTTCAGGCAAAATACTTAACAAGGCCCAATTTAAAATAACACTACCATACGTTGCACCAGTGCTGTAAGGATACAGGCATCGTAAGTGGTTAGCCAGAAACTGATTACTTTCTGTTTTTTGTGGGAACTGAATCGCAGTACGGTCCCTAAGAGAGTCGACAGGTTAGATGGAATCGAAACGCTTCACTGCAATACTTAATGACCTATTTGACTACAACTTCAGTTCCAGTATTTTCGCTAAATAACAAACTGCAGTAGTTTAAACAATATTAAGTTTTGTGTCTAATTAATGATTCAAGAGTTTTACGGTTGTTAAGTAAATTGCAGTAAAAATCAATTTTTCAGACTTCTGTTCAAAGCTTAATATCACCTGCCTGCAGTTTTTATTATGTTAAGTTTTAATTTCACAGCAAATGGCCAGCACAAAGGGAATTACTTGCGAGCAAAGTTTCGGTGGAGGAAAGTGAACCATTCATTTTCCCTTACACAGAAACAGAGAAGGGAACTAATTTGTGTTACAGAATTTGATTATAGCCCCTTTACTTCCACACAGAGCTCACTATCAGTAAGGAGTTACTGACATCCATTTCTGTAATCCTTGCGTAACATGGTTCATTAATACGTCTGCAGTAATTAGAACATTAAACTTTGCATTCATGTCGAACAAAAAAAAACCTTGTAGTATCATAGTCTCTCTGTTATATCTTCTTTCACGTTACTTCATGTTAATTACTTTTTACTGTTCCGAATTTCGTACGTTTCAATACTTTATTATAATTCCGACCTTACAGCCTCCAATTACTCGTAAGAAATACAGACATGCACCCATCGGAAAGGATTTACATAGATTTCCAGTACATGAAGAAATTCGTAATGTAATGCCTCAGTTAAGTAGCAATTCATTACTTAGCTCCAATTATTACTTGTCCCTATTCTCTATACGTTTGTGTTTACGTTATTTGTATATTTTGTTAATATTAATTACGGTGGTAATTATAAACAAGAAACAATGTTTATTATGTTTAAAAAAGAAACAATGGTTTATTTTACTTCTATAGTCAGTACTATTAATATTTAAATTAAATATTTAAATAATTTAAATTAAATTATAATAAAATAATATCTATAGGCTACTGTCGTTATTCAGAAAATTAAAAGTTTTTTTAGACACTCGTATATTACTCGCAACTAACAGTTGAAAACAAACTTCTGTTGTGCAAACAAGTTCTGAAGCCCGTGTGGACTTACGGAATTCAGCTGTGGGGCTGTACAAAGACAAAAAACTTAGAAAAGATAGAAACCTTTCTGAACAAAGTACTCAGAAGCATAGCGAAATAATAACAAAATATGCAGGCAAAGATGGTCAGAGGTTTCATGATAACCCAATAATGCGACACGTGGTGGAAGAAGCTCCACACGTCCTGAGGTGACTCAAAAGACAGAAGGCACATGATCTGGTATCGCAATAGAAAGCAATTAATATACATCCATAAAACTCTACGTGAAAGAAAGACAAAATAATCTTGGAATTAGCCACTAGGCTTCACCCGTGAACCTCGTGAAGGAAACATGAAGGAGAAGTTGCTTTTTGCTAAAAAGAAGGTGTTTTTAGTGGGTTAAAATCCACACTACTAGGAACTACGAGGTTCCTAGTATCCATAGAGATTTTCACCTACCCTCGTAAAAAACTCGTAACATTGGCATATAATGTGTTAGTAACATTGCCATATATTATCACTGGGATGCTATAAAAATGCTGTCATCAGTGGTGGGACTTGCAGTGTAGTGCACTGTGATTTAGAACAGGATATTTCAAACGGGATCTTAGACAGACATAATACACAGACTCACAGTAAACCAAAATTTTCGAGCAAGGTAGACATGAAGTAATTTACTATACCATGTGTATTTTGTTAATACGGCATGCACATGATATCCACAGAATTTACGTTCCTTGCACTCGTGGATGTTACTACTCTGTACTAACTATTCAGCTGGTATAGACTGAATGAGCATAACGACCATTATACAGTAAAATCCATGAAATCCGAATTCGCTAGTCCTAACTCGCATTAATTGAAACCATTTTCGGAGAATATATAACCGCTTTTCTTTGCAAATACATTATGAAATTTTGGTTTTATTTCTAGTGAAAAATAAAGTAAAGTAGCCACAACAATGCAATTCGTTAAGTTTTCACGGAAAGCGTCAACATTGTTAAAAGTACTGTCATTACTAGCCAGGCTGTTAGGCCGTGGTCGACGTTTTAGCCCCGCCATCGGAGGCCATCTTCAGTGCCACCAAATGTTTGGCAAGATGTCCGCCATTTCACCCCTGTAATGAGGTAGAAACTTTTACTATACTGAATATTACATACAATAACAGTGGACCACGGACTAATATTCTGACTAGTAATAACAATAATTTTAACAGTATCAACAACAATTTGATTTTAGACTTGGTTTATATTATGTACAAAAATAAATGCACTGCAAGTAGGTTTATTTTTACCTAACGCACTGTTTGGCTTACAATGTAATAGTTACACAAACAATGATTGTAAGCGAAAAATTCAATTACAATTCAAACAAACCTCTGAAGATACGGAATAATTTCTGTGAATCGTGCGTCAGGTGAAAACAAACCTATTTGTTTATTAATTTAAAGATATTACATGGGAGACCTGCAGGAAACTCAACGAGTTACTTACAAAGGCATAATATAAAAATAAATTTATTAAAATAGACCTGCTACCGGGTCATCTTCCTACAAAGCTACCATTTCCAGAAATGTGACCCGAACAAGTGCAACAGCGATACTTTTCAGACTGGGAGAGCGATCCCATATGTAATTAATTGATTCAAAAGATGATAAACGTAAAGCTAAAACCTATACTAATGCTGAACTTAAGATAAAATAATTCCTTTTTATTTAGTAGTGGAATGTTTGTTTATTATTTAATACCACTATAAGGTCAACTTTACTTAAGGCAGCTCTAAAGAATATAGGGTTAATACGCGCATCCTAGTAATGTGAGAATCCGCAAATACGAAACGGCAAAATATTTTTCGCTTTGAAATACGGAGAGTGGATTGTACGTACAGTATTATTAGTAGTAATATATCTAATTCGAACAAGAAATATAAATAGCGGGTAGCATGTCTATCATGCGTTTAATTTGAAGCTTACCTGCAATTAATAATAAGAAATAACTTATACTAAATAATATTTCAATTAGCCTACATACAATTTATCTGAATAAACAGAATTTTCACTGATATTTAAATTACGTTTTCACAAGAAGGGTTGTAAATACAAAAGTGATATGTTCTAAAGTACAGGTTTCAGGGATTTATAAACGTTTTTCTATTTGCATTTTAAGTAAGTCTCTCTTCACCTGACGAATATACAGTTATGATTTTATAAGCATAAAAGTATTGTTGAATTCTATTTAATTACTGTGAAGCGAGTTACTATTTCTGTGTCTTATCACACTGACAAACAGGTTACAAGAGGAGAAATGTTCAGTGTGACAGCATTCAAAGCTGTACATCAAAAAGACTTAGTCCGACTACCGGTTACCCCTTCCTACAAAGCTATCATTTCCAGAAATACGAAAACGGTTGACACACAGAGTCCTCTTAGTCTGCACGTTTGAAGTAATAAACAATGGCAGATGAAAGGTAGGTCACTGGGCTTATCTCTGTTCAAAGTAGCTGACCTCATTTAAAGAAATCATGGTTTCCGACCGTATGACAGTAAATCGTGTGTGTGTGTGTGTGTGTGTGTGTGTGTGTGTGTGTGTGTGTGTGTGTGTGTGTGTGTGTGTGTGTGTGTGTGTGTGTGTGTGTGTGTGTGTGTGTGTGTGTGTGTGTGTGTGTGTGTGTGTGTGTGTGTGTGTGTGTGTGTGTGTGTGTGTGTGTGTGTGTGTGTGTGTGTGTGTGTGTGTGTGTGTGTGTGTGTGTGTGTGTGTGTAAACCAAACCTACAGTTCTCCCTGTAAAATTCTTTTGGACATGTCAGTAATAGTATTAAAATATATTTTACTAGTATCGCCTTTGCTGTACTATTAAAACGTAGTTTCATTTATTTATTTTTAATTAAAGATGACCTTCTCTGCAAACAAAACAAGTTTTGTTTTATACTAAGACAATAAGACAAGTTTACTTCTAATAATTTTTCTTTGCGAAAGAAGAATTGGTTTTTGAAACGGTCACATGATTGTTTGATTGGTGTCTAATAAGGTTGTATGAAGGAATTTTTAGAAATTTTTCCAATGTTACCCCATTTTTATGACTATATAATGTTAACACTCTTTCTTGTCTATTTTGACATGTGCTATAACTGACATATCAATATATCAATTTTGTCTTCCGTTTTACTAACAATTCGTGTTGCGACAGACATTAGTATTACAAAAGTGTACATTCAAAAATTTAGTGAAAAAATTAATTTTTGTGGATTATTAGTGAAATTACGTTCGTTTGAATCTACAAACATATACGAGTTCGTGCAACTTTTGTTTACTTAAAATAATTATGCCTTGATTCATAGTGGAGTAACAGCCGCGCCCGCATTGCGGGGGGCTTGCAAAATAGAAGGGCACAAAAATTTCCCTTAATTTTTTAAGAATGAGTATAAACCACTGAACTTAAGTAAAACAAAATTTTCGCGTATATATTTTACATAAAAAACAAACACATTTACTTTTTTACTGATATTTTACTAGCACCTAATAATGTACTTTAACAGTATAAATTATTTGGTTAACTGCAATTAGGGCCGTGATTTCATTTAAGAACGCAACTGTTGGACCTGGGTCACATCGTTCGTAGTTACGAGCTGCGAAAGGAAACTAACAAATGCACTAAAGTACTGGATCACGTTGTAAATATTACTCTGACATCGGCAGCTTCAAATTTAGCCTTTAGAGTGTAGAAAGAGAAGACAGGTCAGTCCAATGGAGGAAACCTTTTTGAAATTATTGATCTTTTAAGTAAATACGATCCTTTGTTGCAAGAATAATCAGTGGTCCGAAAAACAGGGAGAAGTACATGAGTTGTAAAAGTTGAAAATATTATTTTAAATTAAATTGAATTTGCTCACATTTTTCTGTAACAATGTTCTACACAAAACATTAACAGAAAAATCAACAGATATGTCTCAGTTTTTAAAGAGGAAACAGGAAGGGCCACCAACTTAAAAATTAATGGAAGCTTTTTAGGATTTATAGGAAATACTAATGAAACTGGCCTAAGCTTTGAGATTTTAAACAGTCGTAAGGAGAACGTTTTCTGGTTGTGTTACATAATTTTAGTGGCTGCCACAGCTATAAAGAGGGGTTAGTATTCAAGAAAGAGCAATGGCATGAATTGCATAAGAGAAGTAGGAGGGGCCGTAAAAATTCCTGCTGGGGGGCAGAAAAAAGTGGTTGATTCATTACATTCTGTTTTTATACCCCTTAAAAGTAATCTCAGACGAATAGAACATAATTATACCAACTTTTTCAGTCTTCAAAACATTTATTATTCCTATAACCTTGAGGGTTCGCAACGATTATTGTTTTACGTCGTCGACAGTCGCAAAACGTTGTTCTTTCGTAGTACTTCTTATTACTGGGAAAAGGAAATATCACATTAATGTATATCTGGCGAACACGGCGGTTACAATGTTTCTTTTTTTGCCTAAAATTCTTAAACAAGCAACGATGTGCGTCCAGGCGCATTATCACATTAAAAATTCCATAAATTATCCTTACGTAAGTCGGGAGGGAGGTTTTCTACGAATAACTTCACACAAGTGCTGTAAAAATACTCCTTTTTTACTGTTTCACCTACTGATGAAAATTCATAGAACACAAAACTTGATCTGACTGTCAATCATCAACTCATTCACGAGTGTGTCTGAACCTTTTGTATCATTTCTGAACCGCTAGTTCATGAATACCAGACTCGGCAGAAGTCGTCTGCGTTAGATTCACAACGGTAGAGCAGTTTATCTTATTCTTTACACAAAAGTTAATCCATGTTCTTGAATCTTTGCACTGTTGAATTATTTAAAAAAACGTTTAATACACCAAAAAACAACTTACTCAATTAGTTATAAAATCTAAACTACGCCTCCAATGAGACTAAAATCTTAGACTATTTTCACAAAGATATGTATCAACTAAACGCAAAACAGATTTTTAATTGGACACTTGTAGCGCGTGAAATTCGAAAAGTCCACGAAATTTCCGATTGAACTTCGTGCACATATAAAATTACACACAGTTTTGCTGTGTGTAAATATATGTTTATTCAGTGGTTGATCCATTAAGTTATACGTCCTTCTTCTTCTTTTTCTTCTTCTAATTCTTATTAAGCACTACAGCCCAACGTGAGCCCTGGCCTCCAACATCAGTCTTCTCCAATGTCTCCTATCTATTGCCCTCTCAGTGTAAGCCCTCACATCCATTCTTTTAGATCTTCCAGCACATCGTCCAACCGTCTTATCCTACATCGGCCCCTCTTTCACCTTTTATAGACTTGCGCCCTCAAGATTTTCTTTAGCATACGCTGATCATCCATCTACTCTAGGTGACCTAGCCATTGTATTCGTTGAACCCTTATGAATCTTACAATGACCTCATGACCTCTTACATACCTCATCTGCCTCCTGGTTATTTTTTATTTTCCATTTATCATCTTCTTTAAGCAAGCCATAAACACGTCTTTTTTTCAAACGTTATTAGTGTTTCTTGTTCTTTTTTTGTTAATGTCCATACAACATGCCTGTTACAGACGCTAATTTTGAGGAAGGTAAATCTTATTTATCCTTCAAAAATTGATTTGAATTTTTGTGTCGATGTTTTGAGTACTCAGAGTTTTAAGAAAACTGAAAATTTTAAAAGTAATTATATTAATAAATAAATTCACCAATATTATTAAATAAATGATCAGAATCTGCTTGTTTATATTTATATTAATCAGGGTCATCTGTCTCCTGGTTAATTCTTATTCTCCTTTCGTCATTGTCATTAGCTGGGTCATAAAAATGTCTTATAATTTTTTTTTAAAACCTTCTTAGTGTTTCATGTTCCTTTTTTGATTATAAGTAATCCGTCCGGTAAGCAAAATCTCTCATAGTTGTCATAAGAAATTCAACAATTCACCGTGAAAAAAATTACAATTTAACGTAGTCACATAAATATATTTTCAAATATACGTCCTGTTCAAGTAAAGTAGTTAAGGTTTTTATTTTATGCGAATTGTCACGGTGCCCGTGTCAGCCCAAACGTATACTGTACACGTATAAGACTACTGACAAAACAAAATGCTTAATTTGTGTCTTCCAAGTCAAAAATTCTGTCTAATCAGATGTTGAAACTGTAACTTGACGTCTGTAACTTGTACTGTCCGTTAAATGTTAAATAATATTTACACTCTGATTTAAATTATGGATGTTGCGAGTAAATTTAATTTTAAACTCGTGTCTTTATGTAAAATAGGCAAACTCGTGGTTTCATAACACATTTAATTACGTATAATGGAGCGTAAGAAATTGTGTGTGAGAGAGAGAGAGAGAGAGAGAGAGAGAGAGAGAGAGAGAGAGAGAGAGAGAGCGCGCGCAGACGGACAGAAGTAAACACCCACGGAGCCTTGGTTCAAACGTGGGCAGTACTTTGTAACTACCCCCTATATTGATCTTTTATCTTTGCTTTAGAATTTAATGGAACGGTAATGTATTTACACATCACGATTCGTTCGGACATGAATGCAGAACTACTACTTGATTCATTTAATGTAAACATTTTTACATTTAAATAAATATTCTTTTCGGTTTGTATAAATGATTTTAGTGGTGTCTTTACAATATAATAGAAAGGTCTGTACGTATACCAAAAGAAGACTAGCAGACATAGTACATACTCCCTGTGTTTACCTGCATTTATACGCATTCACAAACCTTACATATTGTATTACTGTATTGTTATATGCATGCTACCAATATAGCCTACTACCGCTAAACCCAACCCTTCAAAACCATGAATGAAATAGGCACAAAAAGTATAGAGGCAGTAAAAGAGTTCATATATCTTGGCTCTTAGGTAAACAGCACTAACGACACCAACACTGAAATAAGAAGAAGAATAAATCTCGAAAATAAAACGTATTATGGATTAAAAAAGCACCTGGCATCTAGCTTCATCTCAAGAAGCACGAACTGCAAAATTTACAAAACACTTATCTGGGCAAACCAGTGCTGATATATGCTTCAGAAACCTGGACGATGACAAAAATAGCGAGAGACTTCTAGGTTGCTTTGAAAGACGGATTGTAATAACAGTACTTAGAGGAGTACAATAAAATGGAATGTGGCACAGGCGCAATAATTATGAATTGTACCATCTTTCAAAGAGCCCGGACCCCAGACCCAGACATTGTCAGGATAATAAAAATATACAGGCTAAGCTGGGTTGGATACAAAGAGAGAATGGAGGAAGAACAGCCTACAAAACTCATCTTCTACCAGAAACCAATGGGTAGTAGAGCAATAAGACCCTGGAGTAGATTCAAAAATCAGATAGATGAGGACTTCATAAAGCTGAACATAAGAAACTGGGAAGCCAGGGCACGCAATAGGGAAGAATGGAGTCGACTCTTTCAGGCCAAGAGCCACGGCTGATAATGATTAATGTATTGTAAATTTGTCAAATTGTGCGTGTGAGGTCGCATGCGCGCGCGCGCATGAGATGAAGAAATAAAGAGAGAGGAAGCTGGAATATACATAAAAAACTTTTCCTGTTCAAAGTAACTTAATTTTCATTGAGATTAAGTTTCAGTGTTTCACAAGTGAGCACAACGTTTCGGTTTTATGGTTCGCACTATTTAAGGGTGTTGTTTCAAAGTTTATCGCATAAACTGCCCCGTCCGGATTTGTTTCACTTCCTTCTCTCCCCCATAATAATCAGCCTGGCCTTCTTTGTTGTTACACTTGCTGTTTTCCTCTACTACTGCTTTACAAACGTTTGCGGCGTGTTTGTTGAGAACTTAAGAACTGAGAACAACAAAAGGTTTACCGAGCTTCTATTTTTTTTTTCAAATATAAGCGCTTGGATAATGAACACAAGTGCCTGTAGTAATTGTAGTGTTTGTGTGTGTGTGTGTGTGTGTGTGTGTGTGTGTGTGTGTGTGTGTGTAGGTGTGCGCGCGAGCGTTTTAGAAATAGGTAGAGAGAGAGAGAGAGAGAGAGAGAGAGAGAGAGAGAGAGAGAGAGAGAGAGAGAGAGAGAGAGAGACAGACAGACAGACAGATAGACGGAGAGACAGATTCTCTTGAAACATTTACTAATACAATTTTCCATACTTCTTAACAGATATACTCCACCTCTTTCGCGCTAACGTCGGGTTTTCTTGGATAACTTATTAAAACTAACAATAACCTACTTCTAGTTCAAATTAATTTCTGCGTAGAATTCATAGACACTGAGAACTAGAGGCAATGGAGCATAAACGAAAAGTCTGGTAGTACTGGTAAAAAGTTAACTTGGGTTTCGCCTCGAGGTAGTGTTATTTTTAATGATTAAAACTATCAAAGCCTACGGAATGAATTGTTTTAACAAACAATGAGAAAACTTTGGCGTGAATAACAACCTTTCAATTGGTTTGTTTGCGCTCTCCGTGCGACGTAGGTCTGTATAAAGTAAAACGGTTCTTTATCTTAATATCAAAATGGGTGTCTACTTTCAAATGTAACAAATTAAACGCAGAATCCGGCTGGAATACATTACAGTGTACACAGTTCTCTACTGCTCTTTATTTCATCCTTCTACACTGTTGTAACTGTACCTGAAGTTGTTGAACGCCAAAAAGACTGATACAGTTGTTCACTGGAGTGAGTACTTTTAGTGACTCTCGAGGTACATATAAAAAGGCTCACTTTTTGGACACTTCGGGTACAAGCGCAACTGGAAATACTAACAAACTGCAAAACAACGCTCTTCCCTACAACCCATAGCCACCTTTATCAACAGGACTACCCGCAATACCCGCAGACCTTCCTTCCTCACAAACCGTCTCCTTACCAGCGCCGATGGACCTTCTCCCATAACTCCTCGCTGCCAGTGCCTAAGAAATAGAAACACTTAATTCCCAATTACAAACATACTCAACCTGCATCCTTCCTGATCACATAACAATTTAAGTTTCCTTAACCACTTACCTAGTCTTTAGCTCTCTTATCTGTGTCCCCCGCCTACCTTGACGCCTCCCTCCAACTTTGGCGACCTGCGTTACTCGTCCCTGTCTTGGCCCCCTCATGTATAAACCTATGGCATTTCTATCAGCCACTTCCTTTACCTATATGGGCGCACACTCCTGGACAAGTCTCAAACAACACGAAGAAAAGGACACTTCGGGATGGCAAAAATATAGATTTTAAAAATATCTTCTTTTTCTTCTTCTTCTTGTCTCCACAAATTGATAAATTGTACGTTATCATATGTTCCGGCCTTAATTTTCAACCATACAGTCTTGTAGGGTTTCTCTTTGCTTTTAAAATTTGTTTAGCTTTGGTTAAGCTTATGGTTCAATACAGTGCACTTTTCTAAACTCACGCATTCACAGTGTGCCACTGCCTTAAGGAAGACAATGTGTTGTCAGTAGAAAATTTCAGATCTAACCTTAAAATAGATTGATAAATGGAAAATTGTTTATACATCAGACTGTAGGTATTTACCAATGTATTAAAGTCTTAACACTGGCATCTACACCCACGTTTTGTAAAGTTGAATGATTGACTGCCATTCGTTTGTATATTTGTTCACTGACTTAAGGAAAGTGTTGGTAATTAAAAGAACGTGATATTGTATATTTAATGAACAAAATATGTACAAAATTAGTAAAAGACGTGATACTTCTTCTGTTGAATTAAGCATGAATGTGATTAATTTATGTGTTCTTTATTTGTTCAGTGATAATTTGAGTAAGAAATAAAAGAAGAAAACATGTTATGCAAGTAAAAACCAGCGACAGAATTTCTTGTGCCTAACAGCGAATTAAGAACGCAAATGAGAAAATAACAGTTGATGTGAAGTAGCTAGAAATCTATTGTGTCCAGAATTAAGCTTCCTGAACTTGAAGTGAAGAGGCATTTATTTCCAAATGTGATTGATAAGTTTAAAAGGTAGATTCACTTAAATCAATATTTAACACTAATAAAAAAGATTTGCAACTATAGTATTATATCCGTAACATTAATAAAATAAATAAATAAACCTCTGCTCAACAGTCCGTTACGGGCCAATGCATACCGCGCGACTTTTGTGTTTAGTGTTACTGTTGCATGGCTACTACAATACGCTTAGTTGCGGTATCCGCAGCCAGGAGGCGCCGCTGTTATCTCAGCCGCTACTCAGTTCTGCATCACGACGCTGAGTGCACGTCGTACGGAGCCTCCGCCGGGAATTGAACCTGGGACCACGAGCACATCAATCGCCCGCGCTAGTCACTAGACCACCTGGAGGCTCAATTATAACATTATATCTATAATACTGTATTGCTACAATTACGTAACGCTTTCGGAAAGTCGGCAGGTGCAGTTACGTAAACGTTGTACACGTTTCTCGGCTAGCCGTGACTCTGTCAAGGCCGTGTACAGAACGAGTACCTTCCAGACTGTTCGAGAGCACTCTCAAATACGAAAATAATACCGGCAAGCAACCAAAAGAACGGAAATTATTCTGGAACACCTGTGGGACCTAGGCCTGCGCAACTAGGATACGCAACAGCGGCCTGCTTATAACTTAGTTACACCTGGCGAAATTGTAGGGCGCGGATCAAGTAATTGTTGCTGATTAGCGGAAAGTGATTATCTTGTCTGAATTAGTGCGGAACTCTATCAGTTGACATTATTATTGCATGTGGACAAATTTAACTTAAATTATTGTGTGAGAGCGCCTTGTTGATTTCAAATTGTTATTTATGACTATTTGGTAATTAGTGATTTCATTGGTGTCTGCATTTTGTTACCACTGTACAATACGACGATCCGTGAGACCGTCGTAACAGTATTGTTATACCACTGATTTCAGCTAAACAGTCTCTCCTGAGAAGTGTGATGGTGACTTTATTTATCAAGGTATAGAAATATATATTGAGACTGAAAAAGATAACACATTTATTGTTTTGACTTCACGTTACACCAAATTATAGTAAAAGATAATGGTAGGTAACTATCGCGGAACGGTACTGCAAGTTACGAGAAGCAACAGAGATTCCACAAACCAAGGTAAAAAAAAATTGACAACATTAACACTTAAAAACTAATGAGAAAAATTCACGTGTCGGAGATCTCTTTGATCATCACTTACCCATTCAATGTGTAGGCATACATGATTTTGTTATACATCTATACATTCAATATTATCTGATCAGAGCAGTGTGACTTCCTAAATGTTTTTTCAATGAAAGTCATTCTACGCAGAAAAATAAATTGTAAACGGTTAGTAAAAAAAAACACACACAACTGAAGAGACAGCTTATAAACCAGAGGCCCGTTAAAGATATCCGTAATATTTCTAATTCGAAGTGCTGCTGAGTCTATCTGTTGATAGGCAATTAACATTTCGTCTACTTTTAGTTTTATATAGTAACGATCATCAGTTACTTTCTCTCTCTCTCTCTCTCTCTCTCTCTCTCTCTCTCTCTCTCTCTCTCTCTCTCTCTCTCTCTCTCTCTCTCTCTCTCTCTCTCTTTTTCTCTCTCTTTCTATACCTACATTAAATGAGCCTACTCTCTACATAATATTAAATGAGCTGAGAATCTGAACCACAGCTGTCGTAATTAGTTTTTCGGTTTTCAGTAAACTTTATTCTGATATAAACTCCTACAGAAGGAAGGATACATTCTCCAATTTCTTCCATTTAATTTAATCTAAAGCACTTCATTTGACAATACCTGAAGACCATCGTTAACACGTAACCGAATTAATATGTTGAAGCTTCCACTGGAGAGTAAACACTCTAACACTCTAATACCCGTATTAACGCCCCTTGGCTGGGCTATATAAATTTTGTTTACCCTTTACTGTGTGTGTGTGTGTGTGTGTGTGTGTGTGTGTGTGTGTGTGTGTGTGTGTGTGTGTGTGTGTGTGTGTGTGTGTGTGTGTGTGTGTGTGTGTGTGTGTGTGTGTGTGTGTGTGTGTGTGTGTGTGTGTGTGTGTGTGTGTGTGTGTGTGTGTGTGTGTGTGTGTGTGTGTGTGTGTGTGTGTGTGTGTGTGTGTGTGGATAACCGTAATGTCCAAAATGTGTCAACCAACTCTCGCAAGACGTAACTTCGGTTAAGATCACCATTTCCATGTAATTAACATATTAGCGATGTAACTTTCCACTTCCTGGTTCAGAAATTGTTGACGAGAATGAAGTGTCATGTACTCTCATCTCAAAATTACATCCATAAACGATGGACGCACTATCACAGCGATCATCACAGCGATCCATGATAAAATTAAATAAGATTTCATGGTTCGCAAACGAACTAAAATTTCATTTTAACAAACTCCCACCTCTAAACCAATATTATATTTTTAGTCTTCTGAGTCGTTTTGTTATAATCTTTTAAACAGCCACTGGTACAGAGTAGTAGTTGATTAGTGGTCAGTGTCGTTTGTTAGGACAGTTTGACGGTATCACGTCTGGTTCCCCTTCACACGTAAAGTTTACAAACGCGCGATCTTTATGATGTTACAGAGACGTAAAGCTATAAAATGCAAATTTGTTTCTACAACAATTATTGTACAATAATCTTGTACTTAGCAAAATGTCTATTTTTGTAGTGTTTAAATCTGACATTTAACAATTAGGTACTCTGCATATGTAGTAAGATACGACATTGAACAGTTTTGTGACTCTTGTCTTTATCGTGTGAATTTTCGACTTTACGTACGAGTCAGTTATTCATAAGATCCTAACATTTGTTCAGATCACACAGCAGAGTTAGTCACTGTTCGTACAGCGGCATCTTCTCCTTATTGTCTTATATGACGTAGACACGGACGGCTTACAGATGGCTGGCTTGAAAACTAGCAGGCTTAAACATTTTAATCCCTCGTATAAACCGAGTAACAATTACCGTGTTGACTGCCCCTTCAAACTCATCGTTAACATAATGGACTTCGGTTCAGGCAATACGCAATCTGAATGTAAAACTAAACTTACAATTACTTGTGTGAACCGCAGAGCACAGTCTCTGATTTCAGCTTTACTAAACCATCTTTGAGTGCAATCGCACTCTAAAGTCTCCATTGACTTCTAACGCTGTTTCTTCATCGCCACTCTTCTTCACGTGTTAATCCCGTCGCTTGTGTTGCGAACGTGGTATACCTTGTCCTCTTTTTCTAACCGAACTCTCTGCCGTCCCATATTCGCCTTCCATCGGTTATCTGTTTGTCCTACGTTATAGCCTACGGGTATGTACTGCCGCGTTTCTATATGCCTTCTAATATTATTTACTCTTGTTTTGACACGATGCAGCAATTATTTTTCCGTTGAAGCATTTGACGTTCTATTGTGCGTTGCTTCTTTCTGATATTTTGTCGAAACTTCTTCTTGATAAGGTTCAGGTTTGTGCACTATAAGTAACCACCCGAAAGGCGCATCCGTCATTCACTTTAGTTTTTAACCTGTCGTATGCTTTTGATTTTTAACATATATAAAGTTGCCAAAAGTTGTACAGCTTAGCTCCATCCTCCTGTAAATTCGTGGTGTTCAGTTTTATTTATTTTCGTTAATAATTTGACTCAATAAAATACAGTCAGTTACTTGCTTTGATGCGGTCTATTGTGATTTGTAGTACACCATCGGTGTTGGTCGTCCCCTTCGTCTTCTTATTATTTGTTTGATGTCCCGCTTCCCAAAGTCAGAAGCGGAGTTCCTCCATCATACTTTGGAGTCACCGGTCTTGGCTGGTGGCTACGAATAGGATGCCGTCAGCATAACGAAGACGGTATACATAGAAAGAACTGGCATTTTTTCTTCCCGATTAAATTTAAAACGTCTTTGAGCCCAGTTATGAAAAGATTTGTAGACACTGTGGCACCTTGATATTCAGCTTTTTATATAGGGATCGTTTTGGTTACAACTTTCTGTTTATGGCGGTGTAGGACACAGCACAGCTAGGTCTAATCTAAATTCTCATCCGAACTTTTTGATTCTTCTAACAGTCTCTATTAGTAAGTATAAGCAATTTATGCTACTCATAGCTAGCTTACTCAAAGCAATTTTGATTTATCTTACTCCAAAAAAAATTGTTCAGAATGCATCTGATTGGTAACCCAGTTTTCTCAAAAATGTCCGCGAATAATACGCACCTAGGACATAATAAGGAAACAATGTAATTTCTTCAATAAGGGTGCACGAGGCTTGATAATATACTATGCCAGAATGTAAGTTATGAATTGGATGTCTATAGCACGAATGAGACGTAAAAATGGAATAGACAAAATTGGGGGAGAACGTCTAGAGTCTTGAAAGAATGGGACATTGACGAGACGAATACCCAAAATAAGTATGGTTGTAAAAACCGCTAAGAAGAAAGTGGTACTAAAGAAGACCTAAGAAAAGATATCTGGCGGAATTAAGTGAAACAAGTAATTTGCCTAAACTCTGTAGTGCACTTGATGATGGTGATAATGATGACGATGACGACGACGACGACATATAATAATATAATGATATAATACATGATAGGTTGTATATGATGTTACGATTGCATACGATGGTTGGAATATTACATTCAAATACGTACAGTATGTTAAATTAAGAAATGGGTGTAATGAAAAAAGAAGGAGTATACAAAAAGTTGAAGTAGAATTGATTTCATATCAGTTCAGATAAACTGGAGAAGAGGAATTGGACTAAAGCCGAAGGCAGGTAAAAAATAAATACTAAAATATAACTTTAATAAAAGTAGGGTAATGTAGAAAGAATATATCACGCTGTACTGCGATATAACGGCGTCTCTCGACAGTTGATCGCAACTGGCAAAACATGTCTCAGGAAACGATATGTTAATAAGATCCTGTGTCACATCTCATTGAACAGCATAACATGTCTACAGCGGGGCAGGAGGCTGAATGAAAACTTGATGGACAATTCGGAAAAACTATGTTTTTGTAATGTCTAAATTCCTTTCATAAATTTAAATGACGTACTCGAATGTTTTCAGTTGTAATTTTTCTACAAGATATATGTGTCTTCAGAGTTCAGTTCTTGAAAACAACTATACAAAACTGAAAGTACGATTCTCTTTAATATTTACACTTTTCAATGGATGTGGTTAATAATGAAACACATATTACATTGTAATAAAATAGTAACAATTAAAATAATATGAATTTAATAAGTAATTAATTAAATCAAGCTCTCAGTAAAGTTTGCGAAAAATAATTAAATCTTTAGTCTGTCTCGACTGTAAGATTGCGTTGACAGTAACGGTAATCCTGTGCAGGTTTTCTTAGAAACTTCGTATCAGGACAGAGGTTTTCGTGAATTTTTCCTGCCCTCCTAAATCGTCTGTACCTCTTGTTCTGTTGCTCTATAGACTTATCAACTTTAATCGTGTCGTGGTTTTCTCTTATGATACAAAAACTTTGCAAATCAACGAAAGCTTCTCTCAAATTATGTGATATCTACAGTTTTGGAGGGGCACCGGCACCCGCTTCTTCATCCCTTATGATATTACCTTTTCCTATTTCAGATTTCAGATAAAAGCTCGTAAATCTTTTTTTTAATATGTACCAATTAAAATCGTGAGTACATTTTAGACTTACGTTAAGACTTAAGCAATATACGTTCTAAATTGCAGCTTTATTGAGAATTCAGAATTCCTTATTCTCGGCATAACTTTGCAAAAACGTTCAAGCGACTTGTTTTATTTAAGTTTATGCGTTTTGAAAGTACAGCCAACTTAATATATACAGCTAAAATACCCCTAACACAGTTAATGCTTGTCGTATATGGTGATAAGAACAATATTTTAATTTCAAACTAACGTTATGTGGCGCCTGAGGATTGTATAAATCTATTTTCACAGATGTATATTTGCATTTACATTTAAAATCTTGTTTTGACTAATATACATATATAATACACACACACACACACACATACTTAATTTATATCCAAAGAACGTTTAAGGTTAACTATTAAATAAGTAAGTCCTAATAATTCGTAAAAGATTTTGCAGCATCTCTTTCTACAAGGAATGTTTTATACATGAACGTATGCTTTTATCGCCGGTGCTTATATTATCACAAGTTTCCAGGCTGTTAGATCGGGGTCTAATCTAATTCGCGGGTGGTCGTAGTCTGTGATCCCGCACGACTGTCCGTATTAGTTCGCGGCTGTTGTGATCTGTGTTCATGCGCCACTGAAAATGTCCGTCATCGGTATGGACGAAACGTCGGGTGATAAACATGAACAACCTAAACCACGGACTAACAGCCCGGAAAATTTTGATATGATTTATAAACTTTACAACGCGTATTATACTCGAATAATATGCGACTTGTGATCATTCGAATTTTTGAGTATTTTCCGTTTTTAAAAAGGAAATAATTATTATTAATATCAAAATACTGTACTTAATTACACTCTTCTTCTTGTCACTCTGTACAAAGGATACAGATTAATCTTCGGTAGACCCACTCCTAGCGGTACAGACAGTCATCCGTCTTCTTGAAAACTTAAATCGTTACAATTACAGTTATGATAATTATCAGAGATGGAACAATAACGCTGACGCTAAACAGCGAATTTGATACTACAGAAGCGATAACAGTTTGGTAGCAACACCTGTGAGAACTACGAGGTCCTCTACTTCGTAACCATTTGGAGATTATAAATCAAATCAGAAGCCTTATACAAACGCACAAAAATTTTCTCACAAAAGTAGGCGTGTTCACATGAATAGACCTATATATGTTACCGGCAAAGTATGTAATTCAGGCATTTTATAGTATATCTAGGCATTTCATAAGATACCTGAAGTTTTTTTGACAAAGTATAGAATAGAATACATTTCAAATGTTTGTTATACTTTTCCCAGGTATTCTGTACATCGCCCAGGCATTCTATATAATTCCAGTGATTCTTTAGGCAAAGTGTAAAATAAGCTTACTACGTTCAAGATGAAAACATTTTATTACAAAATCACACACAATTGTTTGATTTTACACAGAGGAGGACTTTATATGACATTTCGAGATAATCTATTCTCTACTTAATTATGTTCAGATACTATTTATTGAAATATTACTGTATAAGAACTTTTTTTAACCAATCTGGTTAAAAAAATACATTAGACATTATTGGTGTTTACTAATTCTAAATATATAGAATATAGGCCTACTCTACTTATTATAACAAGACAGAGAGCTGTGATATTTTGAAGTACACTTTCTTTCATTTTTTACACAATTACATTTTTTTTACATTTAGTCTTGCACAAACATTTTACGAACCCTTGTCCGGATCTTGATGATTAGGCAGTAGCAGCAGAACGAAGTGCGGTTTCTTGTTCAGGAACGTCTTCAACCCCCATTAGTGGTCTTGGCCATACAGTAAACTGCGATCTTGTGTACAGCTGCTTTAACAATTCGTTAGTGGTTCCCAGTTTCTAAAATCTGTGTTCTGACACACTTACGACGATCGCTAGGATGTTTCAAAAATCTCCCCGCCCCTTGTCTACTTGAGGAATTGGAACACGAACAGACGCGCCCACTGGAGCCGGAGGACATTTTTTTTCAGAATCAGATTTCAGCTTCTTTGTCTGAAGTTCTAGACATGGTTTTGACCTTTTTCTTTCTTTAGTTGCATTTTTTGCTTTGAAACAGAGAGTACACAGCTTCTTGCCATCGTCACACTTATTGCCACTAGTCCTCAAAAAATGTCCACACGTACTATGCATATCTCTGCAAGGGAGATTCATGTTGTGACATGAAACCATAGCGCACACAATGTCTTCTATACAATACCTAGGAGACGTTAGGCATTCTATACAATGCCCAGGCAATGTATGAAATGTGTTTTATTTACTAATTTGCCGGCTGGATTCAGGCTTTGTATGAAATCCTAGGCATTCTACAAAATGCCTGATTTTGTACTTTACCGGTAATATATATAATATAATTCATATGATGATATATGAGTAATTCTTCGATTATGTTATGAGTGGCGTAGTGTATGTACTGGTAGCGAGATATGAGAATAGCCCGCTTTTTGCGGGTGAAAGAGGGGAGTGACGTCACACGTAATGTGCACTGTCTGTTCCGAGAATATTGGCTGTAGAATTTTTGACTGTGGTCTGCATTAAGTTTTTTACTATCTTTGTATCTTATGTACTTTGCCCAGATAACTATATTGAAATGGTTATGTCACGGTTATATTATATTCTTACTTTATAACATAAAGTACCACAAAGATTATAAGCTATTAATGAAATGGTTATATTGAATTGTGTATGTTAACAAAAGAAACATTAAACGATGTAGTCGTTTACTGATGAAACGGCTCAAAATTTGTTACTGCCATAAAAAATAAAACAATACGAACAGAAATTTCTACTAACCTGTTACGAAGAAACGCCATTAAAAAAGAAAGAATATGCGTGTTATTACACGAAATAAAATAGTTCCAGTAGGCCTAGGTGTAAGGGAATAATTGTATAGTTTTTACTTAGAGCTTAAGAAAAAAACACTTTCACTCAATTGTCTTTAAAAGAACTCACGATTTTACTCCAGTGGCCGCGCTAAATCACTATCACTGACAGATTCGTCACTTCCATCACTGCTCAGATCGCTGTCATCTTCATCACAACCCCCAACACTTACAATGATACGATCAATCGCGTCTTCCAGTATTCCATCCTTTTGCCAATATTCACTTTCTATGTTAATTACATGCCTACTGTAACTAGACCAGTCTTCTGGTGTTATAGCAGCTAATCCTTCAGAAAGTATTTGTTGTAGTCTCGTTAAAGAAAAGTCCCCAGCTGTATTATGTGACCTTATAAAATATTTAAGTTTTGACCACGCCAGCTCTATAGCACTCAGATCACACATGTATGGTGGAGTTCTCAGCACCTCATGGCCGTTAAGTTGAAGTAACGTATCGACCGCATAAATTTTATTTTTTGGTCTCACTTTTTCTATTTTTTCGTGGAGATCAGATTTCCTCATAGATGCATCGCATTCAATGCCTTGCTTCCGTAACCAAGTTAACATGTCACTTTTCAACGAGTACTGAGATGGTGGTTTATCTTCTTGCCGGCAATGATACGGTGCAGTGTCCAATATAACAACCGAATTCGCTGGGAGATTAGGAATGACCTTTTCACAGACCCACTTCTCAAAGTTTGTACTATTCATTTGGCCATGATAGTCATCTGTCGAATTACCTGCCTTAAAAATTAATTCCGCATTATTTAAAAATCCGTTTTCTGATCCTAAATCCGCTACTATTAAACGGTTTGATGCACTTATTGTCGTCATTGTACCGTCAACTTCTTGGTGTTGCCAGCACTTGTGAAACGTTAAATTGGCATCAACCCACGTTTCGTCTAAATAAAATATACATCTTCCTTGTTCCCTGTATTTCTTTAATTTTTGCAGGTAATTACATCGCCAATTGATAATGTCAGGCCTCTCAATGAGAATTTTTCTCTTGGACATGCACCTCTTCCACACAAACCCCATCTCTTTCATAAATTTTCTTAAAGTCCATTCACTCCACTGGAAGTTAATCCGTTCTTTTAAGATCGGGAGCAATTTTTTACAAGTTGGTACGGTTTTTTTATTTACATAAAAGTCGTGTATTATATTCAAAATGACACGACGGTCAAAGTTATCGACCGAAGCTGTCCGTTTCTCCGCACAACGTTTCTTACTAGGTGTTCCTAGTGTTTCACTTGGACGATCTTTTCCTTCTTTTCTTATATTTTTTATTGTACAAACTGACACGTTACAGTATAATGCAGCTCTTTTAGTAGCTTTGTTTATTGGGATTGTTAACGATTTTGCGTCTTTCTCACGGTCACACTGTTTTATAACATTCCTAATCACTTGTCTTTCTTTGCTTCGAATTGTTTCACCTCGTTTACGTTCAACACTCATGATAAAATCAGTCTAAGATAAAAAAAAATGGAATTGTTGCTATAGACTATTTATACACACGCACACGATTAACAAAAAAAAGATAACGGTACGAAAAAATAAGCAATTTAAAACATATATAACAAAATATTTACAACTCACGGCAATACACATTACAGGAACACGTACGTGCTGCATAAAAGAAACAACTATGAGTAACTGTGCTGCGGGCTGCGGGTTGATATATTTCAGACAGCGTTGTTATTCACTTTGCAAGCAGTGACCTTCACATTCTTTACACAGTGGACAGGACTGCGGGTCTATTCATATGTCACGTAGACAGTACATGTGCTTGGGTATATGAGAGAAAGAAAGAGAGAGAGAGAGAGAGAGAGAGAGAGAGATTTGTTTTTAATTTATTCCGGTAATAAGTGGTTCGTAATGTATTAAATTTACATTCTACAAATGGTACTCCTTTTTAATTGTTTATTTGAAAAATTGACATTTTAATCTTTACGAATAGGCCTATTTAAAAACTTATCACACATCCTTTTGTTAGAAGGAGAACTGTATGTACACAAGTACGTTTTTACACTCAGAAAAAGAATGCCTAATGAAATCACCTTTATCTTGAGGTTTGTTTTTCTACGGAAAGTGTGTACAAGGAACGCTGAGCCCATTACGATGCGACTGACTAAACTCAATCTAACCTACTTTAATTTATTTACCTGATGAGTGGGGCAAAGTCGAGATATTTCCTTTAGTTTCGCAAGAGACGTGGCCCCTACTTATTTTTACACCTATATATTTGCAACATACGTATGAAATTAAGTGTTCGCAGATACACAGTTTATGTCAGTTTCCGTATAATACGAGTAAATTCGCAAAACATACCGTGGCATACAAACTGTCCTATGCTTTATATAATTGTTCGTAGGTAATATATGGTTTTCTTTAGGCTTTCACTGTCGGAGTTAACATTGTTGGAATTGCTATCTGTCGGGGTGTTAAGTCGTGGTTTACTGCATCTATTCGAAACACACGTTTCGGCCCCACCATCTGAGGCCATCTTCAGTGTAAAAACTATGTATTTAAAAAATTTGCACGGTGTTCGACAGTTCACCCCAGTACTGAGGTAGCCTACGGACTATGACCTCAGACTATAGAGGTTTGCCAATAGTCCGTACCTCAGTAATGATGTGAATTGACGAGTACCGTGCCAATTTGTTGTTCGTATTTACATTGAAGATGGGCTCCGATGGTGGGTCCGAAACGTCTGTTTTGAATAGAAGCAGTAGACCACAGCCTAACAGCCTGGCAGATAGCGATTCCGACAAGGTTATAATATGTTTAGTTTGGAGTTAATACAATGAATACTATGCGCTGTAGTTTGTCGGGCATTTTCGGAAGCACAAACCCTTCAATCGTCATTCCACAATCTGATCTTTGTACATATTAATACGCTACCTAACTCGTGACAAAGTTGGGGTGTCACGTTTAGCACAGCACCAACTCAGGATACACGCGTACACTCACTATCTTCCTCCCTCCTCTATACCTCACTCTCTTTCTATTTCACTTTCTGTCTCTATTTTCTACTATCGTGCCGCTTGTCTACTGTCTTTCGTAATTTTCTCTACATCCACTTGCGCTGACTGTCTTCACCATTGTTTCTCACACACTCCTAACATCACGCACATATAGCGTCCATTTATGTAAATGTGTGTGTGTGTGTGTGTTGCGAATCTATGCGACAGAAAGAGCCAGTATGTAACTATATTGTACTGTAACTTGTATTTGTATGTAACTTGTGTGCTCGGAGTGCGCTCGCGTCTCATAATCCCCTAATTCAATGTACAATCACAATCATATGTATATATGAAAGCGTGCGTACATTCAGTTACACACACACACACACACACACACACACACACACACACACACACACACACACACACACACACACACACACACACACACACACACACACACACACACTTTATACACATAGGCCTATTTTCACTAATGTAAGCCGTGAACAAGAATTTATCTTATATAAGGTTTAAAACGTTTCAAAGCCCTACATTAGCTTGAATATCTGCAGTAGTGGTTGATTCGTTGGTTAACTGATTTTGAAATATTCAACTCTTTCAGCCAAAAAGGTGACCACAATAGATTAGGCGCTGACACGCTTTCCACTGAGTATAACGTAATTTGTTTATGTATAATGCATTATATATATCACAAAAATTTACTTGTATTATATAAGATATGATATACGTACAATAGTAAATAATAGTATAATCGATGACGGTAAAAACGGGTTACCTGCAAGGTTAAGGTTAAGGTTAATTTTAGGCCTACCTGCAAGACGCTCGCTAGTTGGATAACACAATATACCGTATTTTCTTGTGTACCGTATAATGCTCACTTTTTTCCTAGAGTTTCTTCCAAAAAATGAGGGCGCGCATTGTCCACGAATAATATACTTTACATGCTAAGTTGTAGATTTGCACGTGTGTGGCCAGATTACGCGTGGAAGGATTGGCAACATCGCTTAAAACTGGCATGCTCGAATCTAGTAGGCCTAATGGTAAAGTGAAATTTACCGCTAATTTGGTTAGCAGTTTTCAACCCTTCTCCACAAGTTGTTTGTTTACATCGGAGGCTTATAACGGTACTCTGTTGTAGCATTCTGTTACTGTACCGGTTTGTCGTCGTTAGTCTGTTGTTTCTACAGTAGGCTAGTTCACACCGGTATTGCGTGCGTGTGGAGAGACAGATTGTATATTCATAATGAGTTGAAGAACATCTCGTTCATCCTATACGGTTCAGTTTAAATTATCCGTAACAAAATTCGCAAAAGAAAATGGTAATCGCCCCGCATCGCGTAAATTTTATGTAGCGGAATCTAATGTTCGGGAGTGGAAAAAAGAAGAAGGAAAATTAAGTGTTACTTCTCGAAATCAGCGATCTTTTCGTGGTAAAAAAAACTCAGTTTCCAAACGTAGAAAAGCATTTAGTCGAGTTTATATAAAAAAAAAGGAGTGGGGCTTTTCGCCGTTACTACTGAAATGGTACATGTTGAAGCTAGGAAAATCACTCAACGTCTAGAAATAGACAATACGCAATTTCGTGCCGGTCTTGGTTGCTATGTACGGTTTCTTCGCAGAGACGGTCTTTCGATTCGAAGAAGGTCTGCTGTTGCTCAACGTTTACCTCAAGAGTACGAAAATAAAATTATCGAGTTTCATCAATTTATTGTACAAACTGGGCATTGTGTCAAATTGGGTATGCTGATCAGTGTCCTGTCTTCTGGGGTTTACCAATGGCTACACATATCAAAGTTTTTCATTGATGAAAAAGGTGCGAGATCTGTGCCAGTCATAATCAACAGGACACGACAAACAAAGGTGCATAGTTATGCTATCGATTATAGCCGACGGACACAAATTACTTGCTATGTGGTTCTAAAGAGAAAAACTTTGCCTAACTGTTTTCCATTACAAATACGAATGCGCCTTATACACGAATTAAATTTTTTCTGTGAAATATTCCTACAAAATTTGGGGTACGCATTATACACCCGAAAATACAGTATTTTCATTTTAACAATCAAAAGCTATTTTGAAATTACTGCTTTGTTTGTGTATTCACTGTTACATTGTATAGATCTATACATTGTTACCTTTAATATTTTTTGTGGGTAAAACGTGTTTCTTGGAGGTTTCAACGAGATATCTCCCTTTATCTTCTCTTGTGATCCTTAAAAGGGGAGCTGGATATGTTTTGAGCTCAGAAGAACCCCAAAACTGTGACTCTTTCCTCAACACTTGTACGGGCCAAAATGTCTTAAATCGCCCTTTTGACATGATAACAGAACCACGCGGCACAGAATCCTAAATCATTTACGTAATTTTAAAAGCAGTTATTTTTTATGGACGTATTAAACTTTTTGCAGCTAGCATGACAAAAAATATCAGGACAGAAATGGTGCAAAAAGAGCTTACTTGAAACGTGCATCAGGCATTAAATTTTTAATAAACTACAACTAGATTTTTACAGATTCCGGATTTTAAAACTTTCAAAGAATCAAACAAATTGTAATATAATATTTTACAAGAAGTTCTCTTTCCTGTCCATACTGGCAAAGTTGGAGAAAAGGATTTGTTGTGAAGGAAAGGCAGAAGAGTAAAAAAATTCCGCGTCGTACGTCAAGCTGTGGACACGTTAATGGGTTTTATTAGTGTCACGTCAGATGGAGGGCTACGCGAATACTGACAGGGCACTATCACCGTTTGAGGCGCCAACATAAATAGTCTGAAGTGAACCTCGGTGAGTTTCTTCAATCAAGATAAGGAGCATGTCAATTAAAAGATGTTAACCCTTCACTTTTATCAACACGTGTTGTTGAGAATGACAATGGTTGGAATTTTTTATTTAAAACATCGTACATTTTTTTCATATAAATTATTCCTTTTCGTTGTTCTTTCATTCATGACGTGCTGTGATGTCTTGTTTATCTAACACATTTTCTTGCGGGTTATTTAAGTAATGTTTCCTACTCTCTAGTTTTGTCTGTCTCACTTAATATATTTTATTATAAAATATGAAAGTAATTAAATATAATTAAGAATAATTGGTCGACTAGTCTCTCAACCATTAAATTAAACGCCGAAAAGCTTGATAAAACACGTTATAAGTTTACTGTGTTAGAAACAAACTGACTTATCTCCGGGTTATTAGGCCGTGGTCCACTCCTGCTGTTACTAACACACGTTTCGGCGTCACCTCTGGAGGCCATCTTCAGCGTGTAAACGATTCGGTAACTGGCACGGTCTTCGCCAGTTAACCAGAGTACTGTGGCAAAAGGACACGTACAGAATACCTTAAAAGTTTGTAACTCTGTTTTTAGGTCTACCCGATTTTAGGAACTCGCTAGTTTTAAGAACTGTTATAGTTCATAAAATCGATGTTTTACTTTTATTGCAAGAGAAGGTACCGGTATTATTTATGTTTTCAATGTAAAACTCTCTGGGCTTTTGACAATTGGCCGTGGCCTACAACTGTCAATGTTTCGAACGTTTTTTTTTAATTGTAATTTGTAATTTGTAAAGCCTATGTTCATTATTGTTTACTTTTGTGATAATTCTATTGAAACTTCATGAAACTTGAGAGATCAATTTAACAATACACACTTACACATAGACATTTATATTATTTGCATTTGCGTGTATGTGTCAACGCTCTTATTGTACTAAGGTATACGCGTGTACGTGCACATGGTACGTGTAAATCACGGTTATGAAACCTAACGAATTTAACTTCATAATGCAAACTGGCTTCCTTCAACTTGTACGGTCTCGTCTATTGTAATTTTATGGCACTGTTAGTATTCGCGTCACTTAAACAAATTGCATTTAACGCTATCTTGACGTCATGTTAGTTTGGCAATACAGTATTGTTTACAATCTCATAACCAGCTATTAATAAAACGGCTTACACTGTCACGACGGGTAACACATAATTAATACAAATGGGTAAAAATTATGCCAATAATCTCTGTGAAAGTAATATATTTTAAAGACATTATGATCATAAAACGTGACTTACCATTTTTGAAGGAACGGCAGAGTTGATGCCAACGCGATATAGGTTAAGGTGAGACCAGTCTATATTAACACATTTAACTGTTAGTCTAAAAGCAGCCACAAAGTTTCATATATTTATATGCAGGCCGAACAGTCACTGCTATACATAATCAGAATTATACCGAATCGCCAGTTGTTTACCGAGTCTGCCAAAATTCCTGGTTGAGGAACGATGTTTTTGTTTACCGTATAGAGAGGCGTTGCAAACGTCTTGTCGGTCGGACTGCCTATCTGGAACTGGCGCAGGGGCAGAGGTTGTAGCGCGTTCTCATTGATCTATTCTTAGTACCGCTACCGACCAACAGATAGCAAGTCCGCTGAACGAAAAGTTGACAGTATTATTTATACTTGTGTTTAATAAGCCGAGCGCGTTCGTACGCCACAACACAACACACACACGCCCACACTACTTGTGAAACGCGTCTGTGTTAATACGAAGAAATTACATAATTTTCGAAACAAGGGGTGGATGATTTATGTTTAAACTACTTTTACAGCTTAATTTGTTATCTCTTATTGCGGCTAGAATTTTTATATCCATGTTCTGCAAGAATTTTAGTAACTTCAAACGACAGCTTTCCACTTTGATGTCCCGAAAAATATTTATCTTTATTTAAAGGTTGTGTCTGAATTCGATTTTCTTGTGCCTTTGTCGTTACCCGTGTTTCGCTGCCATATATAAGTGCCTTCAACTTACTACAAACATAAAATTAATATACCTAATTACTAAAAAATTCAATTAATTCATTAATAATTAAATTAACCTAAAAGGCGTAACATAACATAACTAAAAGTGTTTCATAAAATAATTTTGCTTCATAAGAAAATAAACATAAATTAAATAGGGTTTAATTAGAACCTGGTTAATATAAATATAAATATAAACACGCAAGTTCTGTTATATTTATTTAATAATTGGCGAATTTATTTATTAATATACTTACTTTCACAATTTTTAGTTTCCTTAAAATTTTGCGTACTCAAAACATCGACACACAAACTTCAAATAAATTTTAAAGATTTAACTTCCTCAAAATTAGCGTCTGTAACAGGCACGTAGTATGGGCATTAATTAGAAGGAACAAGGAACATTAAGAATATTAGAAAAAAAAAGAAGTGTTTATGGCGCTGTTAAAGAAGATGATGGACGGAGAACAAGAACTAACCAGGAGATAGATGAGCTACTGAAGCATGAGGACATTGTACGATTCGTAAAGGCTTAACGAATACAATGGCTAGGTTACCTAGAGCGGGTAGATGATCAGCGTATGCCAAAGAAAATCCTGAGGGCGCAAATCTAAAAAAGCAGAAAGAGGGGCCGACCTAGGATAAGATGTTTGGATGATGTGCTGGAAGATCTAAGAAGAATGTCTGTTTGGGTTTACACTAAGAAGGCAATGGATACAAGATATTGGAGAAGTTTGGTGTTGGAAGCCAGGACTCACGTTGGGCTGGATAAAGAAGAAAAACAGGCATGAGTCGAAATGTGGAAATGTCCATGAAAATAAACATAAATTAAATAGGGTTTAATTAGAGCCTGATTAATATGAATATAAATATAAACAGGCAGGTTCTGATTATTTATTTAATAACAGGCGAATTTGTTTATTAATATACTTACTTTCACAATTTTTAGTTTCCTTAAAACTTTGCGTACACAAAACATCGACAAAAAAACTTCAAATTAATGTGGAAATGTGCATGTCTGTAACAGTAGAAATAGTCAAGTTTGTTTTATGAACGGTAAGAGGCCCATACGCCCTACTTGGAATAATGTGTTTCTCGTAACTTTATTATTTCTTAATGTTTTAGTGGATGGTTAGTGAGGATCGGTCAATAATACAACTTTTAGTTATTTTGCGTCGACGTTTCGACAATATTTATTGTCATCTTCAGGACCTGTGTATGAAATACAATAGAAATATCAAACATAACGAAACAATTAAATATTTGGGTGAACGTGTTGGTGATGTGAGTGTGTGCGTGGGTATGTATGTATCATTTTTTATGTGATGACTTAAGACAGTTTGTTTACATCTTCAAATTATCTTTAAGAAAGATTTAAATTTTTAGATCTTTAAATTTTAGCTTTCTTAAAGATAATTTGAAGATGTAAACAAACTATCTTAAGTCTTCACATAAAAAATGATACATACATACGCACGCACACACTCACATCACCAACACGTTCACCCAAATATTTAATTGTTTCGTTATGTTTGATATTTCTATTGTATTTCATACACATGTCCTGAAGATGACAATAAATACTGTCGAAACGTCGACGCAAAATAACTAAAATTTGTATTATTGACCGATCCTCACTAACAATCCACTAAAACATTCACTGATTGACGGTCACTAAAAAATTTAAGGATTTTATTATTTCTATTAATTACAGATGTTCTTATTAGGCTACACACTGGCTAATAATTTTCACAACAGTGTGCATTTTGCACTTGAGAGGTTCACGGATAAAGGTTACTTCACCTTACCCTACATTGTAGCACACTATTTACAATTAGGTGAGTAACAGTGCAATAGATCTTAAGGCTACTTCGCACACTACGGACGACGCTTTCACGCTACACGGTTTTACGCCTTTGCAATGGGTTCAGTCTCATTGTGTTACCAATTGTTTTATGTCTTGCACTGAGTAGGCCTACATAGTTGTTTAAACCACTGCAAAAGTACAATACAAATACCTAATAGGAATACTATGCGAACAAGGTATTCAAGCAAAAAAAAAAAAAAAAAATAGTTATTGCGATGTAACACACGGTAGCGCTCGCCGGAGCCCGGGTCTTGGAGCCTAGGCTTCGACACAAGTGGCCGCGGCACCAGCCCTTAGAAATACAGTTTTCTGTTGTAATAATGCCGTTTATGGAAGAATGTATAGTGGACAGAATGTAGATTGTATAATGTAAGAATGTATTATTGAGTGTAAGCTATTGTCCTGTAATGAAAGATTTAAATGAAATGTTTTACATTTTCGAGGTCTCACAATTTGTTTTTGCAAATTGCTTTTTCCAAATTATTGGTGACCCCATCTTGTTTCAGCCCGTAGTGCACGCAGAATCACAAAATTACGACTTTGCGAATTTCTTGGCCACCGGAGCACAGGTAACGACACCGAATTGTTATCAAAATATTAATGTTGAAAATAATGTTACTATAATCAGTAATATATCTGGTTTGCTTATTATATTTCATTATACTGTACTATATTTCCTTTAGAATACAACGTTAGTCACCTCTTATTTATTTACAACCTTCAAAATGTTATTTACATAACCGAGCGAATTGTATATAATTTTAAGTTGTATTCATCACGTGTTTTACAGAATACGCATTCATTATTTTCCTACATGTTTTTGAATCTTCTATGAACTTAACATAGTCTTTTATTTATCTTAATAACATTTTTCAGAAAATAACATAAGAGTATACAACTTAAACTTAGTAATCCTGTATATAATACAAACAAAAAGTTAGTTTCAATAAATTATTTTATCTTGATTTAATTGAAAATAAATAAATGCGTTAAAAACACTTTTGGAGACATATAGAATTCCTTACGCTTTCGCAAGCGGTGTTGACATTGTTGGAATTATAATTTGCCATTTTGTTAGCCGTAGTCTACTGCTTGTGTTCAAGGCAGGCGATTTGGCCCTACCATCGGAGGCCATCTTCATCTTCAGTGTCGGAAACAAACTGTCTTGAACACAGGCAGTAGACCACGGCCTAACAGCCCGGAAAAAATTCAAACTTTTGGAGTTAATTTATGAAAATTTAAAACATACAGAAAGTATGCACGAACAAACGAAAAGAAATTAAACACAAAAATGTGATTTCGTATGAGTCAGTTTAATAGTTTTGTAGAAGCTACTATAAAATTTTCACAGAAAAGAATACTACATATAACGAAAAAGAATATTTTTCAATTATATATCATAACACTACTTGATTGTACAGACCTTACAGAATGTAGTCAGAGGCATAGTATGTCTTTGAAGATTTTACTGAATAATCATTACAGAACTATGCACTGTCTTTTCAACACTGGTGTTTGAAAAAATGCCTAATGTTGTTATTAGTAACTACTCGGAAAAACAAAATGCTGAGGAACATAAATATTTTAAAATAGGGTTAGTGTGTTATTTTAGTCAGATTTCGCTAAAAATGTTGTTCGTTTAAGAACATTTTCCATCAATATATGGCAGCGTCGACAAGAGGTGTCACGCTGTTAGCTTTAA